>NNCF01133224.1:46040-203521 GCA_002313205.1 Laupala kohalensis | reverse complement strand
ACGCAGAAGATCCTCAACTCACCAGGATTCTCATTCCCTCCGACACGGGTCGCCATGCACGGCAAAACACATGGGTGAGCGTTCAGCACACAGAGAAGGCCAGTAAGGATGATGAATGCGATGAAAGTGAAAAAATAGGTAATTAGAAAGGAAAAGTACAAAGAAAAAAAAAACACTTGAGAGCCTCCTCTGTATCCCACCGTCAGGATGTGGACCAGCTCACATCGAGAAGAAGAGGAAAATGAAAGATACCCTAGCTCTAATAGCGTCGGGATCGAAAAGAACAAGAGGTTACCAAAGGAGGTTAGTTAAGAGAGATGAAGGAGCATGGCACAAGTAAGAGGAAGTAATGCCAGACTCAGCTCGGGGCCCCGTGTTCGCCAAACACGTACTTACAAGATGTAAGCCCCCTGGGGGGAGGGGAAGAAGAAGAAATAGAGGAAAGTGAAGAGGAAAATTTAAAAAATACCCTAGCTCTAATAGCGTCGGGATCGAAGAGAACAAGAAGTGACCAAGGGAGGTCAGGAAAGAGAAAGGAAGGAGCATGGCACAAGTAAGTGGAAGCAATGCCACACCTGATGAGAAGGATAGCATATACGTGCACATAATGGGGCGAGAGTGATTTAGTGTCATTGCTTCCATAGGTTCACGTTGTATTGAAAATTCTCATGTCTTTTCCCGAGATTCTTCCCTTAGGCTCCTGCATCAACCAGCTCTGTCATCAGCCAACTGGGTACTTCTAGGCTTCATTGGTTACATACAGAGATGGGCAAAGTCAATCGGATATTTAACTTCGTTAACCGATACTCCGTTTTTCCTAAAGTTAAATTTTGTACTTTTGTTATACTTCGTTAATCGTCAGTTAGCCTTAGTTTGCTGAAAATTTAATGGAAGATAAAATTAACCGATAAAAGTTAATTGAATATTTGAAATGTTAGATCAGTCAAATAGTCAAGGATTCTCTAGTTAGTGAAACACGCAATCGTTCATTGAAACATAAGTGTAGTTCTCTAGTTAGGCTGGGTGGAGACGGTCAATAAAAACGTAAGTTATATTTATTGTGTATTCTTGTTTATTGTATTTGAAGTAGCAAGAGGATATATCCTCATGCTAGAACACCTTGCGATATATGTCCCCACAGGGGACTTACATCTAGTAAGTACGTGTTTAGCGAACACAGGGTCCCGAGCTGAGACTGGCATTACTTCCACTTAATTGTGTAAGGCTCCTTCCTTTCTCTTTCCTGACCTCCCTTGGTCACCTCTTGTTCTTTTCAATCCCGACGCCATTGGGGCTAGGGTATCTTTCATTTTCCTCTTTCTTCTTCTTCTTTTTTAATGTTTTAAGTAAAGACTTGAGATATGCTGGGATTTGAGTTCTGAGTTGTAATTCAGGAGGGTTTTTAGTGGGTATGGCTGAGTTAATCGACGAGTCCCACACGCGGGACTTCGAGTCATGTTGGCTCTCCCTAGTGCGTAACTGCATTTTCCCCTACCTGTACAAGTTTTAAGGGCTCTAATGACCTTGATGTTGACGAGCCCTAAAGTCCCACAAAAAAACTTGCGTAAGGTGCGATGTTTCCTGCATGAACATTAGCATATGAAAATTTTCATCTGAGAGCATGTTTGCTAGTGGAAGCCGTCAAACGGTAATACAATGTTTTCTTGTTCGTAATAAGCATTTCAGTTACGTTGTAAAAATAAACTAAACGTGTTTATCATCCAATACATGTAGATCATCAACCAAAGAAGAATTCTTTTTTCTGTTCGGGTTCGTTCACTATGTAGATTTCGAAATCTAGGTCAGTCTACGAGTCGGACTCATTTCTAAATTCTGGCCCCAGCGTGGGCATAACACTCTATACCTCAGACCGTACTACGAAGCGAAAGATGTTCGAGCATTTACTGACATACTGACCAGGCGCGCAGCGCCACCCACCATGGAAACGATGCTTAAAAATAAATAGTTAACGGAAGATAAATATAACGGAAGTTAATAAAAGCGTTAATAATTTTAGAAATTACCTTAAAATGAAATTTCGATTATCTTTTTATCTTCAGCAAACAGCTTCTTCGCTATACTATGTGCCTTAATTATAGACAATCAATTGAAACTACAGAATTACTGGTTCACAATTCTTCCATTAATACATTTGGTTACAAGTTGCCAACAAGTGTGTTGATCTCTTCATCAGGGGTAATTAAAACATATGACAGATACGAAATAGTTTCCAATTAATACACATACCTAACATTCTGAACTCATTAACGACACTCCTAGTAGACACAACTTACAACACCAAAACAGAATTACGACAATGTTAAAGTTTTGTCTGTTACACTTAGACAGTGTACTGTTTCAAGAAGTATTTAGCAGTGTAGTGGATCAAGAAGACACTTTTCCTAAACTGAAATGAAAGATATGTTGTGGTAAAATATACAGGAAACGCACTGCAGATACGAAAATACATCAACTTCTACAAAGAAATTACATTTACACAATATTTTTACGATATTTGTAAGTCATATGTCGCTACATGGATTGAAATAATAATCTGAATATTTATTTTACTTTCAAATTTCAAATAAAAGAAAAATTTCATAGTTCATCTAGCGACTGAGCATGAATAGAGCACTAAAAGACGACCAAATATAGAGGACCAAGCCAGAAATGACCCTTTCACTATAGATTTTTTTCTCACTCTATGGTGCAGACGGAGAAGCGTATATGAGAATGTACGCTCAATGGTTTTGCACCACTAGTTCTCATTGCCCTGTACTGTCACAGAGGTAGGTACAAGGACTACAGAGACAAACTGTAACTTAAATTTAACTTGGAAATAAAACTTCGCGCTGCGTAACACCACGTAACACTCACTCACCCTGCCGTAACGTCACGAAACGATTTCAATGATCTTTCCTCACAGAATGTGATACGTAATGTATGGACTGCCCCCACGTAGTTTCATAAAAATAATTCTCCTTTCTTCTTCTTTCACCCAGCCTTTTCCCACTCCATGTGGGGTCGGCGAATGGGGATGGATATATGATGCTTCGTTTGGCTTTGGCTGGGGAATACTAGGGAGCCGGATACCCTTCCTGTTGCACCTCCCCTGAAGCGGTGATTGATGAAGCGATGAATGAAATGGGGGTGAATGATTATGAGTGAATGTTGTGGTGGAATGATAGGTAGGATGGAAACGGGAGTACCCCGAGGAAACCTCCGCGAACACCGCTCCGTCCACCACCTCGGATTCACTTGGATCGGACCGGGTTTGAACCGGCGTCCCCAGAAGGCGAACGCGTTAGGCACTACGCCACTGGTCGCCCGTAAAAATAATTCTCCTTTAAGGAAAGAAATAAACATAGAAATGTTGTGCACTGTACAAATAAGTCAGTATGAGTAGGATAACAGGAATTCACGTCACATAATCAATAACTCACAGGCAAATGTGTTCGCGAAAAATATTTCCGCATAAAATAATAAATAAACAGGTAATTTCCAAATGTCTTATAATGTATTCAGTTATCTTGGGACACAATCGTGCATTGTTGACGAAATTATGTCTAAACCTGGATTTTGAAATTGCTGGAGAAACTGTGTTATTAATGGTGCTTCTTAAACTGCATTCTTATCGGAAAACGATGAAAGGAACGAGAATAATGCTCAGGAAAGTTGGGAAGTAAGCTTTTACTTTTTGTTTGGAGGTTACAAGAAAATGTTACTTTGGGCTAGGTCATTCTCAAACCCAAAATTGTGCTTTGTCTCGTAGAAGACGGGGCCTCTGATTAATGAGAGAACTTCAAATGAATTGAATAGAATAAACCTCCATTAATAAGTGAAAAATGATCTTAATTCTAGTTTTGCGTTAAACTATGCTAATTTCGAAAACATTCCTACAAATTCACGGCATTTTTGATAAATGAGAAAGTATTTTAAAAATTTTGATTCTTCCGAAATAAAATGAATTATTTCGTGCACACAAATTTACTATTTACACAGAGCTCACCCAGTAAAACTCATGCATTTGGTAACAGAGTTCGATGCAAAAACATTTGTATAACAATGAAACTGAAATTGATTAATTACATTTCCCATACTTGACGTACAGGTGGTGATGGACGAATAGAAATGGTGAAGTTGATGGAGTAGTAATGACAGGGAAGTCTCTTTCGATATCCTGTTTTGACAAGGATGGTGGAGGTTGCGCATGTGCCGTACGTGTATTCTTAAGTCGCAAACATCGTCTACTGACCCTTAACCTACTCATATTATCCCTCATCTGACCCTATACATATATTCAGATATTGGTAAATGGATCAGTTGTCATTCATAGTCATTGGGTGCGAGTGATGTGCATTGCATCAGCGTAAAACACTCCACAGAGCAGTCAAATATCATGAACTGTGAGTGAGTGGCCAGCGTAAATACCGCAGGCAGAAGGGTCCGCAGCGTGTAAATACCTCATTGCAACTCAATACTTTCTTATGTGAAGCGAATGTTTTAAGTTTAGTGCGTATCACTGGAAGTCAGTTCTCGAGGGACGGTACCTATAGGAGTGGTGGTACTGGCAGAATTTAAGAAAGGCGTTAAGCTACTAGCTAAAGTGAGTTTCTATCTAGTAAACTAACTTTCTGGTTTCCCCACGGTACCTTCGCGAATGTAACGCGTGCGCAATGCAACCCTGTCCCTTATCGCTGCGGTTTCTCCCTAATTTAACGGCGAACCAAACGCGACCGCTAATAGGCTTATGTTGATGGATCATGTAGTTCCGAATCTGCATCACCCTCCATAGGCATCTAGAATTCCATTACAACCCATTATTTTGTCGCATTTAATATTTATCGACAGGGCAGCCGCGAGAGCGCGTTGGGTGGCGTGCGGCTGCCTTAATATTAAATCAACGCGTCACAAGAACGCCTTGACGGCAACGACAGGAGCGGCGGCCACGCGGGAGGTGGGAGGGAGACAACAATGGCGGAAGAGTATGTAGAAGGGCATGCACATTGCACATGGTTCACGCCCATATGGAACGACTTGGACACATAGTTCCTTGTATAGTTCAAGATATACTTATATTATACAGAAGGCGCCAGTATCATTAATACTATTGTAATTAATTTCGAATGTCTAGTAATATTGATAGTTCCTGTTAAAGAGCCAGACTAATGGGAGACTTTTCTATTGATGTTTCTCCAGAGTTACTTTACGTTCCTTCCACAAAAAACTTACGTTTCTTAAAATGGTATTGATATTAATTTGTAAAATAGAACGCTGTTCATATGTTTAAGTAAAATTATTTTGATCTTACAATATAGGTAGATTTCATTTTTTCCTGAGTAAAAAAGATTTGTCTAAGAAGAAAGAAAAATCTGGGGCAACGCCGGGTAATAAGCCACTACTAATTATAAAACATCGCGTATATTTTTCACTACTCTATCACGTACGTAAACTCCATTTCTAAAAGCAGAATTTAGCTCTTCATGTTTTTGATGCGATTCTGGTACTGTATATTCATAATTGTGGGTTCATATGGACTTTAAAATGAACATAAAATAACGCAAGCCACATTCTTAAATGTCAGAATTTGACACAAATCTTTTCCTCCAACACTGATGGTCATTAAATGCGTTAGCTCCACTGGATTTGCTGCCCAAGATTTTTGGTTGGTAACTAACACACCAAAACCTTTATATCACATCAACCTGACAACCAATTCATGTTCATTCATTTTGTCGTATGAACTAAACGTCCAAGTCATGTAACTTTGCCGAAAATTATGCAACAAATTGCCAACTTCTACGAATTTATGTAATATCTGAATAAATATTAATAGCAGTCAAAATAGCGACTATTTCCTATTTTTTTCATTTTTTTAAAAACTGACACAGTTTCTCTATCGACTACTCATTTCCTGGGTAATGCTATAAAGAAATACAAGTCAATAACACAAGATAAAACAAGGAATATACGTTCTACACGCTTGACGCAGCAAGAATAGAATGGCGCCACACAAGCAAGTGAACTGAATCGATGGCCGAAGTAGACGATGGATTTCAGTTTTGAAAAATTCGAATGTTCTGCCAACGTAACGCGAGGTACAAATATTACTCTTATGGACGATGGTGAAATATAAATGTTGGCTACATTGAGCACAAGCCCGAACCAATATCAAGTCAGTTAGACTGACAATAAATAAATAAATAATTTATTGGCCAGAGAGCTGTTACAAATTGCCTATGACTACGTTGTGGGCAATAAAGTAATTTACAATAACCTGATAAACACAGTGCGTTTCCGGGCATGGTTACTTACGGTAGTACAAGCCAGGGTAGAATTAAATTACTAAAATATCTGAAATCGGCACAAATAAACAGAGTAACATGTACTTATTGTGATTTCAACTTGAAAAACATACCCCACCGTTCATTTAAAAGAAATAATTGCAATTAAAATTAATGGTGTAATACATTGCGTCTTATGGAGAAAACATTTATTTACTAATATGACCAACTTTTAAATCACGAAAGTGATGGAAGATTACTTTGATTTGTAGCAGATTTTCCGTTATATTTTTTACATCTCTTTTATCTATAGGTCACCGGACATCTGAGAAAGATATTTCACTTTTTCCGAGCTGAGATGTATAAATCACGAAACCGTTGTGCTCAGCCGCTATTATTTTTACATGCTCTTGTGTATTTCAAATGAGTCAACCGAGGTCCTGAATAATGTTTGTACTATATTATTAAGTAAAAGATAGAAATTAAATCATGTTTTTCCTTCGTTATTATTCATATTGTTGTGGTTTTTTTACAATTACAATAATAATAAAGAAAACAATTATACATCTCAGTGATTTGACTAAGTTGGAGTGCTGGTTCCATCTTAAGTAGAATTTTCTCGAGGTAAAGTAACATGAGTTTCATTACGCACAACAATCACTCACAGCCTTCTTCTAACACGCGGCCCTCACTTGTCTCTCAATGCCGTCTCTGAACAACGTTTCAACCGAGGCCATCTTACCTCTGCTAACGCCCCCTAAACTACAAATTAAAATGTTATTTGTATTGTGGATTAAAATGTTTCCACAGGTATGCTTTCGTACGCTTGCATTCAGTGACTTGCTAGACGCTTCTATCGTATTTTGCCGAAAGCTAAAATTAATAGCAATAAAATTTTAAAGAAAAACGCTTCGGGAGTTATTGTAATTATTGATCTCACGAACAATATTTTATTACTTTCCATAACACACCTCATATGATATTTTATTAAGAATAATGGTAAAATAATTAAAGATCAATTATTATTAAGAATCAATATTTAAAATAACTAAAGGGGCTAATATATTAATCACCATTAACTTTAAGTGTACTTATACATTTAACATATTTTCAGCAACACAATTCAACTCGATAGCTATAAGATCGTTTTTATCTAAATCTAAAAAATCGCCTTTCTAGAACAGTTCGAAACAGACGAAATCCAGCTTACAAATAAACACATTGTAATTGGTTATGTGATAGAACACGACAATTCTTACAAAGACAATCATTAGTTGATTGTTATGTAATAATGGAATTATACACCCAGTTTTATAACTTACCAAAATTTGTTAAATTAATATTAAATAGGAAGAGGATTACACTATTATTAACAAAAGCAGTATACCTGGGAATATTTGCTCAGATCGAAATCCTTTCGTGTTATTGCAGATTTCCACTTCTTCTATTGAAGATCTTGTAGAAAGGAAAAGACGTGAACTTGAGGTCCATTTTGAAATATCCTTTGCACATCGATAGGCAGCACTTAAGAGCCGTATTTCACTTTAGTATCTGTTGATTGGAAAATTAAATCACACACTACTACAACACGTCCAAAACACCTGAAATAACAAGCGCTCCTCACAACAATTCCCAATACGATGGACCTAACGTTGTCGCCATACTACTGCATTCTTGTGCTAGTCAGGTTTTGTAATCCAGCAGAGCGATTTTCGTTCCGTGTACTGATTTTTCCACAGCGTATGGAATAGGAATGAAGTTTACGAAGACTCCCCTGAGCGATTATCGTTTGTTTTTCTTCGGAGTAGACAAGTACATGTGGCAACGCCACAACCTAGATAAGTCAGCTGTCTGCCTGCGTTGGTAGCGGGCTTTTTATTTTGTTTAACCACTAAAGTGAGATACTAAAAACTAAAGTATTAAAGTTTAAACACTTTAGTAAATACTAAAGTGAGAAAGAGACATTCACATCCATTTACACACAAGGTTAAAATTAAGATTTGACACAACTCTTTTCTAAATATTTATCTGGTTTTGAAAATATTAACAGATAACAGTTCTCGCTGTTTATTGCTATTGGCAATACATTATTCATTCTTAGTCGTACATGTTAACATTAACATACCAAATTGTTGGTTATTCCCGACTACAACGGTCAATAAATACTCGTTATTAAAATATTACAATAAAGTGCACTAAAGTAAAGTGGTTTTGGGAACAAATTTGTACTTTTTATCTATATTTAACAACTGGTCGCTTTCGATCATATTTCCCAATAAGATAAAATTATACTCGTATGAATATGAATAAATTAATCAGATTAAATTGTCATAAATGATTCTTTTAAATATATTAAAAACTATGAATAGAAACCCAATTTTTATAAATAAAAATTAAATTTTAATAATTAATAAAAATGTGCCGGAGTTGGTGTATGATTTAATTAGTGCTGTGTTCTAAAAGAATTTGACAGTATAGTAGACTCTTCAAAGGAATCTGTTTTGTAATTGACACAAATAACATAGAACTACTTAATTTGTGTAAATTGTTTTAAAGGTAGTACCTAAGTAGCAAAGAATGAGTTAATATAGAATAGTGAATACATCAAACACATCCTCACAACACAACGAAAATGCCGCCATAGCCCTCTCCGAAATATTCGTTTTCTACGTGGATAACACGTTTCCTGCGGCAGGAGAGGCGTAGAAAAGTTCTCCATCGTCTTCTCTACGTTGGAGAATGGGAATCACTTCTCCACGCCGGGCCGTCGAGAAGTGTCGATCTCTAAGTAGACAACGGAACGACAATCGACCTGCTGGGCGCGTAGTGTGAACAGGCATGCAGTGATTAGAGACAATCTGAATAGTCCGTTACATACTTATAAATAAATGAATAGTAAAAACGCAGTTACACACTTCATACAACCTCCTGGAGGACCATGCAAAACTCTTACGTAAAACAGTATTTACTTATGAATTGAACTTCACGTAATAAAATAAGAGGAATTTACTGTTCCTGCTAATTAATATTTTTGACACGCAATTAGGTTGTTTAATTTTAATTCAGATTTGTATGTGAACTCTTGGAAAGGTTAATTTGACCTTCTACATGCAATAAAGTGTATAAAAATATGAATAATTTCGTTTGTGGCCAAAATTATTTATTTATATGCTTTATAATTAATCCTTTAAATAATACAATAGTAATGTACAAAATTTCTGCATAATTACTCAAATACATACGCTCGGGAACTAGTTAATAATACCACTGAAAATAAATCTAGAAAATTAACCCACAATAATGGGAATGGGGAAAGGCTTCAAGCCAACATTCAGGTTGCCAATAATGTTCGTATGTGCGAATGCAACAAATTTTTTAGTTTTTGAACACATCAAAAATGTGCATTTTTTAACTCACAATGTTTTGAGTACAAGCGCAGGCTTCCCTGATCGGAGTCGTATCTTGGCTATTCGGGAATTGCTACGTCAAGGATCTACGTGCTTTCTGTACTCTGAAGAAGGCCACAGCAAGATGGTCGAAAAAATCTACCAGAACACGACGCGGTGACTCGTATAGCCAAAATGTAATACAACCAATATAATTGAAAATTCATTGCAGAGATTCATGCGGAATTATCGGATGATCTTACGAACACTGATTAGTGACTCGTTTGACATCGTTTGAGGAATATGTTTTAAGTACGCAACGTTATGTTTCTAACTATTTTCTCAGGTATCTCAGATACGTACATCATGTTCGTTTTCATTTTTATCAACTACTTTCCAAAGCATGTTTATACAAGTTCCTATTATATTCATCTGGGTATTTTATATTTTTGTGTCGGCCTAATTGTATACGTCGTATATTTTTTAAATATTCATGTACAAAAAATTTTGCTTCATATTGCCACCTAGCGATGGAAATAAATTTAGTATTATTATGTTAGAATAAAAACTATTCCTCAACGCTGATAATAATAGCCGGTACATAAATATGTACAACTCAAAGCCAGAAATAAACCTTGAGATGAGACTTCTTAAATTACAGCGCGAGAATTGGTTAATCGTAAAGGTTTCTTAAAATAGAAATTATTACGGGTAGATGGTTTCGATATTCGCAATATTTGCAATGGAAATTTACTTAGTAATGGTTTCTATTTCTGGAGAAGAATTTAAAAAAAACGACGTATCATAACAAATCAAATTCATTCCGAACTTGTTATAATAGGAGTAAAAATCTATGAGAGTTTATCTAAAATTGTCATTAGGTAAGAATTATAAAATCTATGTCGCTGGAGTCTTCAAACATCAATGAAAGTGACGCATGTCTTTAATAGTGTCTAGTATCAATTCGAAACAGTAGGCAAACCTCATTTCACCATACGCTACGCAAAGACAATATTGCACGTTCAATGCCCCTGAGTAATTCTGACACCCTTAACTCTGATTCACCATTTTCTCTGGAGCTGTCATGTGAGGGTGAGAGTCCGTCGCTCTAATTTCCCCTTACACTCCCTCCCCTCCCTCGATTTCATCCCCTCCTTATTTATCCCGCCCTGATGGCCTCCGTCTACGTTGCACGCTCGCCAGTGTTTGCGGGTCACACAAATGTCAAGGTCCGAACTGACCCTTGGGGTACACCCCGCATCGCTTCGGCGCACGCACTCGCGGGACGGCCCTGTGAGTCAGCCGGCGCCTGCGTGACACGGCCTTCACAATGGTACCGACAATTCGAACTACCCCAATACTCACCATTTATTTGATCCTCCAGCTCGATGACTACTGTGGTTATTTTAGGAAGTAATAAATATATTTTCAGAAGAAACATATTTAAGACATGATCTAAGGACAGTGTGGCTAAACATAGTTCAGTAAATAAGTACACACCCAACAGAGGGATTTTAAGGACTCCAGATATATAAACCAATTACTACCTCTTACTCCTTCATTTGCTCTTCATAATCTAGGTCATGTGGCTTATTTTCGTGCGTTTCTGGATCGAAGTTTTTCTCAAGCGGAAGTGAACACCCAGAATAATAATAGTCTCTACAACGTGAAAACATCGAATATTCTCTTTCGCCAAGATGAAGTATACCTCTAAATAATAGTCGCGTAAGAAGTTAATAATAAAATAACAATGAATATGAAGTATAGGTGCGAAATACCAAACGTCACCAACAAAACTGCTGAAATATGTACTATTGGACACATGAACCCAACTGGAAAATTTCTGGGATGAGCGATTTATTGATTAGTGCCCGTTCACCAAGGGCAAGTGTCTACCCCACTCCCAAATTATCATAAATTTTTGAATTTGTCACACCGACAAGATTTATTTATGTAATATATTGTTAATTCATATCAAATTAAGAATGTGAAATAAATAATGCTATAGCATATTAAAATTATATATAACTTTCAAATACTATGAACTTCCAACTTAAAAGTAAATGTCGATTTTTATTTGCGTTCTGACTACGGGCATGTCATGCACATTGTTTCTTTTCTCTGTAACTCTCTCATTCTAACAATGAAGATCTCTCACTCTAATATTCCCTCTTCATCCACTTGATTTCCAATGTCTTGGTTTAGGCTCTCTCTCTCTACCGCCCTCCTCATATCTCTCCAAACTTCAATAGAGTTAACCTCCCCCTTTCTATTGAATTCCTTTCACTCTCTCGTCCCCCGATTCCGTCCCAACTCCACATCACGTCCTTAGGGCGTTTCATCTACCCTTGTGTGTCCTGCTCATAGAAAGCTATTCCAGATATCTTCTCACCTCTCCCATCTCATCTCCCCTCTCGTCTAAAATATAATCGACTTCGGACAAAAAAGTAACATTATTTATGATCAACATGTTTTCACAAAACTCAGTCAAATATCATGGACAGCAAGTAATACATTTTAAGAACGTTTCTTCTTAGTTCATCTGGGTTCGGATCTCCTCGTACGTCTGCGCCAGAGAGTTCTATTTTGACTTGTTTGTATACTCAGGTTTTCGCACTGGATCTCTTTCTGCATACTTGACTACCAGATAGTGGGCGGTCGTCCTGTTCCTCGGGGTCGGTCGGAGATCTTTAATGCTTTTTTCACAGCGTGATCGTCTTCGCGTCTCAGGATATGGCCATACAAGCGGAGTCGTTTTTCTTTTACTTTCTCGACAATGGGTGCAACCTTAAACGATCCTCTGTCATACTCATTTCGCACTTTGTCCACTCGGGTCACTCCTCCTGCCTATATGAGTATTATCATCTCGTATATTTGAAGTTGTCCACTTTGAGCAGCGCACGGTTGCCTATATACATATCACAGCCCGTTTCTGTCGCCTCTCCGTAGTCACACTCTATGTATTCTCTTTTACTCCAATTTATACGTAGTCCATGTCGCTCGATTTGTGTTACCCGTCTACTAAATGTTTCTTGCAGATCTATTGCGCTTTAGGATATTAGGACTATATTGTCCGCTAGAGTAGACACTCTGATGTCTTTTGTATGTCACGTGTGATGTAGTCCATACACAAGTTAAATATTAGTGGGCTTCGAGCTGATCCTTGATGAACTCTACTTCTACGTAGAACGGATCTCAGAGGCCAGCAGGACTTTTTATGCGGGTTTTGGTATTCTTATACATATCTTGAACTAGGGTTATGTAGAATTCGGGTATGTTTCGGGTACACAGCGACTGCCATATCAGTTTTCTAGGTACTCTCTCGAATGCCTTTTCTGGATCTACGAATAAGAGGTGCAGATTTTCTTTGTTCGCGCGATGTTTTTCCATCACAATTCTAGTTGTCTGTATGGTGTCAACAGTCGATTTTCCAGATGGGAAGCCGTATTGGTTTTCAGTTATATGGGAGAAAACATTTATGCGGGAAGCAATAATTCTTTCGAACATCTTTAGCGTATGTGATGTGAGTTTTATTTCCCTATAGTTGCTACACTTAGCAATATCTCCTTCATGTTTATATATTGGGCATAAGGTACTATTACGCCTAGATTCAGGAATCTTGTCTTCTGCGAGAATGCCATTGAAGAGCTTAGTGAGCCAGGGTAATGCAGTATCCTTCAATTTCTTCCATATATCAGCCGGTATCTGGTCGGGGCCGATGGCCTTAATAGGGCGTTCTTTGTTTCTAGAATTGATATGCGTTTTATGGATCCTTCGGTTGTAGGTATAAAGGGAATTGTCTTGTTAGGAAATTCCTCATTCATTAGTTGTTCGTAATACTCCCTCCATCTTCCGTTGATATCTTTATTTGCTGTTAGTAGTCTGCGTTGGTTGTTTTTAATGCATTTTCTCTTCATATAACTTCAGCTCCTTGTACGAATACTTTAAGGGACAAAACGCTCAAATATAAAATGATTTTTGTTGTTGTATGTTTACGAATCTGTACAGTTTGATGGGTCATAGTCAAACTTGGTAAAATAGTCTGAAACGATCATACGAGACTGTACGATATTTGAAAATTTAATCGTCTCTAGCGAACGGAATTCATGTGACTTTCGTGCTCTATGCTCAAAACAGACGAAGAACGAAACAGACAAGGCAACCTTCTGAAGCTAAAGGAAACAGGATATGGAGAATTTTTGTAAGTGTTCCATGTATAGATAATGAACTTTATATAAGATGTTTCAATAGCTTCCTTATGAATTAAGACGTGTTTAAGTTATAACCCCAGTGTGTTCAAAAGACTATAATAGTGTAGGAGTGTAATAGTGTGATTCGCTTTTTTTGGGGTGGGGGGTGGGGGCTTGAGAGCTCGCCTAGTGACATCTGTTCTGCCAATCTACCGATACATCTTAACTGAGCTAAGTGTATAAGTGTGTTACGGTAGAGAAAAGACCAATTCAATTTCCCTAGTGACGCAGGGTACTAGTAAAATAAATAATATGTTGTACTAATAAGAAGGTAATATGTGTTCGATTCTTTCATAAGTTAATTTTCTTTTCTGGAAACTCAGCGCATCATACATAAACTCGTCAGGGGGTATTTCTTCGCAGGGTATTCTCATTCTGATATGACTCATTCACACGAGGGTAAAGCCGATGTGTCCTATTTATGCAGAGAGGTTGCGTGTTTCCCTGTTCCTCTTGAGTACCTTAATAGTTTCGCTCCCTCTTGATGCAAGAGGATACGAGGTCACTGCCCTCCGTATATTGTTTGGTAATATTGGCCAACATCACAAAAAAATTTCACCACTATAATTTGTTTTTAATTTATTGGAATGTACACTCTAAGTTTATTACACGATCTTACATTATTTGTTATTTTCGTTTTTATTTCTAATAAAGTCTACGAATTGTTTATGAACCTAATTCATTCCATTTTTAGTTGAGTAAATTTATTCATATAATATTTAAATAAATAATTACCCAAAAAAAATCATTCATTTGATATCCGCACTCCTATTTGCATTCTTTGTAATATTATGTTTTCTGGTGAAATGAGGCGTTATATTAACCTCGTTTTTCGGTTGCTGTCAAGCTGAATAAATGTTTCTTTGATGGATTTTAAGATTTTGTTGGCTATTAATTAGTTCACATTTAATATCTTCATTTGAATGGCAAACAAAAATATTTCAAATGGAAGAATTATTTTTGCGGTACTAGTGTGTGACAAACTGCTTGATATCTGTCAAAAGTGATCAATAGTGACTGGGATGTGTTATAATATCATTACATTTTTGTCCTACTACCCTGGGACATACTGTTCTGTCACAAAAGTTTTAAAAGATAAAAAAGGTATGAATGCAGCAAAATTGCAAATCAATGCAAAATTTATTCTTTACTCTTTATTAAAGACTATATTTAAATGCTCTTTCACCAAATATTGAATGCAAGTCTTCTTTCTTGCTTCCAATATGCTTTCTTTAAGATTTACGTTCTTTCAGATTGTTAAAGTAAACCTTAGGAGTATCCATTTGTACCTTCAACGATAATATGAAAACAATAATTAATAGAGAAATAAACGTATCTTCAAAATTATTTTATTTCCGCATCATGTATTTGGGGTTCTTCTGACTCGTGTCAGCCAATTAACTTTGTTATGTAACAGATACAGTTCATATGGACTCTCTACTGAGACATTCGCAATCAAAAATAATTAAACCGGAACATATAACATTATTGAAAGAGCATTATTGAACAACGATAAGGATAAATTATACTTATGAATTCTACAACCGCCATTGCCACCAATTAACCAATTCTGATGAAGAATTTTAGTAGATATAAATGGAAATTTCTAAAATATATTTGTTTTCTAAAAGAGGTCAAACTCAGGGATACTAAACCAACATTGAATAAATATTAAATGAGTCGGTATGGTTGAAAAGTCCTTGATGTGATTGGAGTTCTTGCCAGACGCAACCCGCCAAACGTTTACGCTCAACGTTTGCCTAAAGCTCAAGGTTGCTAAAAAACAGATCATAAAATCAGCAAAAAACACCATGGTCTTTCAAGAATACAATTCTTAAGTATAACATTTTGTTTATTAGTTATTTATTTTCAGTTTTTTTACGCTAATGTGCAGCGGCAATTTTCGCTTACGGTCTACATCCTATGCGTACACCCCCGCAGCACCCTCATTTCGTAAAGGATGCAAGGGTGACTGAGTGAAGTGTGAAATGCACACCCTCCCTAGGGACGCGCCTGGTCGAGAGCCCAGGACCCTCCGTTCCTCCCACGCCTCGGCTTCGCTCTGAAGGGGAACCTCCACAGACGAAGGGTGTTGCAGACATGTGCGGCAGTGGGCTCTTTAACAGTGCAGCTTCAACACTTCCACTATGTACATACATCTCTTGCATGGGTTTCAAGCAGCTGGCGCATTCAGATCGAATCCTAATTGGTTCTCAGATTGTATTCACTCTTCTCCATTCATAACTATTTCGTATTCAAAGTACTACTACTAATGTTAATTTTTATTTTGAAATAACAAACAGTATTTTTGTTGACGTATTTTCAAATAAATTGAGCAATGAAATGTACGTCATAGAGTATTTAAATGGATAAATTAAAAAATCATTTTGGAGTCAACATTAACTACACGACGTATTCAATTTTGTAGTGTGTATTAACTCTTATAAACGAAGCATATTAATAAAAATAGAATAATAAAATTGTTTATAATGTCAAAAGTGAGATCTTATAAGAAATTCATTATAGCAAATAAAATACAAATTTGTCACTTTCAGACAATCAGTTAACAGTTTAAAACCCACCATAGTTTTAACCACACAACGGTTCGATTGTTGTGTGTTTTAACTGTTACGATGAATTTGTGTCTTATTGTAATAAATTATAAAGAATAATTTATTAAGTGTTTTTTTTTTAATTTCGTACGGTTTCGCAGCATTAAAAGAAATTATTTAACTTATTGAGCGATCATGGATTGAAATAATACATTGAAAGGTTTGGTGGGCATTTTGAAAAAGAACACGGTAAAGATTTATCACGTCAAGAAAAATATATTATTTTACATAACATCAATTATTACAAAAAATATTAATTTTGTTATCATTTAGCTCTGACGTTTGGAAGAATTTATTTACATTTTAGAAAATTTGTTTACACCTCCATGTAAAAGTTATCTTTATAAAACGAGATAAAGGTACTTAGAAATAGGAAAGTTGGTTTTACGAGGACAAACACTGCCGGGGAAGACACCTGTTACATGTTCAACAATAATTACATAACTTCAAATAAAATGTTTCAGGGATATTAGAAAAATGAACTGCAATAATTTACCCTACAAATATGTTTAGTTTTCTTCTGTGTGACGTTATCAGCATCATCATACGTACTTCACAAAAGTTAGTCCCGAAATGCAGGTCTGATGATGCTGACGAAGTAAGAGTTGTGAAGAATAACAGATAATAAATAAACAATTTTGTTCAACAAATTATTATGGGTATGAATACCATGATACCACTAGCAAACTATCAAATACATGTAGCGGAACCTAATTATCAATATGTTTCAAGTATTATTTAAATAAAACTTAACTTTTGGAAATACCGAGAAAATAATAGTGGTTACGCAAGTTTGATACCAACATTCAGTTTCTTCAGGAAGTTCAGAACAAAACGACCAAGACACGAATGAAAAATTACTCGTCCAAATTTGGAAGAATGTGGCCGCAAGTGAGCTCGTGTGTCGTGTATTAAAAAGGTTCAGAACAACCGTGGAGCACTACTCACATACTTCGAAATATGTGGGACCACATGGAAGAGAAAACTTTCCATTTACTCATTACAAACAACCGAACTATTAAAAAAAATAACTTTCTTAATACATTTTTAAATGCATGAATTATTGATCGATAACGTACTCACGTTAATAGAATGGAGTAACGCAACAAAACGACGAAGTCAGCGTCCTAGAAGTAACGATCACATTCTATCAATCGATACCCCCTCATGCTTTTGACGTAAGTGTTCTAAGGGTGTACTAAATAGATAATAGCTAATATGGCACCTCGTTAACATGGCACTTATGAGTGTGTAAAACTTTTATTGACGCAGGACGACTATTAATAGCCTACAGTATTGTGGTGATGAAAAAACATCTGATAAAGCAATCGTGTCCTAGTTGAAAAGAAAAGTTCTGCTAAGTCTTTTCATTTTGAATTGATGTAACAACAACTCATCAATAATAATATTTTGATCCATAAAGGTTATGGTTATTTATATCCATAAAGTATATTATTTTGCATCATGACCCAGATTTTTTAAGAGAGAAAAATTACTCTAAAATCCCTCTACCCTCAAACGTCACGCTGACGCGACGTGTTGACATGCTTGTGATTCTCATTTCGTGAGTAGATACCTATCATACATAAATTTTATTCTTTGCCTCTCAGTCTATCCAAGTCATTGGGATGGGATGTGATTTGAGTTTCCTTGACCATCTTTGCATTTTTCTTTCGAGATATACGCGCGATTATTTATGGCATATGCGTTTTTGTGATATTGTACATCAACTTTGGCGAAGGTTACCAGACTTGAGAGATTATCGAAGGGAAGGCCTTGAGCCAGAGTGAAAGTAGAATTGGAATGAAGGAAGTTGAGGAAACACTAATTTAACAGTTGTTAGGCGAGAAGTGAAGGGCAATGACGGAATGAGAATCATGCATGATTTTGGAGATAATGTCGAAGAATTTCTCGAGGGAAATTTGTGTCCTGGTGATAGAGATGGGTATTTTTGAAGTGAATGAAATGTTAGTGTGTAAAAGATTGGAAATGGAGATATTTATTTACACGAGAGTAATCGCAAAGCTAGGAGGACTAGATAGAGGCATTTTAATAAAGGATATAAATGAACTGGTAGATATTGCATGGATGATAATAGCACAAGAGAGGGAAATAACATCCTAAGAAAGAATGAGCAGTACCAAGTGAAAAAATTATTATGTTAACTTGTCGAACGTGGTCACTCGAAATGGACCGACACGAAAACTATTACAAATAACGTTCGCACTATGGTTATTTCAATGAAATAATGTCAAACTAAAAATAAAAATAATATAAGGTCGCCAAAAAATAAGGTAAAAAATGTTTGAGAAGAGGAAAATCAAAACCACACTTGTAAAAAGATCTCTCCAGAGTTATTCATTAACTATTCATTTTCGGCGCGTTTAATCATTTATTGAAAAATTGACGAAAAGAATATCACAACGACGAATTTTGAATACTTTTTAAAAAAGAACAATTTAGCAAAAACTTATGATTTCATTCTTAATATTTTCCTTTCCGAAAAATTAAAATTGAGTTAATATTTCTAAACATTATTTTTTCTTGGAATTCAACCACTAACGTACCTCGAAAATTTGATAATGTAATCGTGAACTTCAAAGCTCTTTGAGTTGTTTGTTTTTTTCAAAAAGCGAAGTAGGTCTGAGACCACCGTGCTTTCGCAGCTCGCGCGTCCGCCACTGTCCACCGCAACTGTGACCAAGGTTCAAGTCTCACGCACGGAACGTCGCGTTGTGGTTGGCGTGCCGTGACTGCACCGGTGATTCAGCCGCTACCCTCACCTGCTTTTTATAGGCTTCTCGGAAAGCTCCATCGCCGCAGACACGCGCCGCCCCCGCAACCAGCTAATGCAAGCGACGACATAACCAGCGCACGACGCAGGTGGTAGTGGAAACGGTTAGTCGGCATTGCTGTCGCTCTCAAAGGCAACGGAACAGGCAGGATTTGTATCGTACAGTGGTGGTCTGGATAGACGGCATTTGAAGTTTAATCTGGATGGTGAATATCATGTTAAGCTCCGGGTTTACATTCCACCCTCTTCCATGGATCAGTTACACCCTGGCCGGTTATGGAAAAGTTTCTGCATCACTTGATATGTCGATTTGGAAAAAAATATGAAAAAAACGTTTATTTGTTAGGAAAGCTTGGACTTCTGTTTATGTATGCCCAATATTATTTATATAAGGCCGTTAAGATATTGTAAGCTATTTTAGGGTTAGTTTTTTAACTCATACGTATCTACTCTTATATTTTTATTTATTGGGAATTTTTTATATTTACGAGTATATTTATTTGTGATATATATGGTTTCATTTAACGGGTACTTTATTGATATGTTTCATTTGTTTTTCAAATTACAATTATTTAAAGCATTTGTAGACGAACAAGTAACTTAAGATTCTTGCAACGCACTCATAAAAAATCGGACATTACTAAACGGTAATATGTGACATTAATCATCTGTCACATATCATGTCATATCATTTACGAAATTGTCATATTTTTCATGTTGATTGCTTCTAAGGTGTTGACTATGGTCTATTCTTCCATCAAAATTATTGCATGGAGAAAACTACTAATTATTCCATATTTATTTACCAATCGGATTAGATATTATCTATTTTTCATCGTGCAGTTAAGTCTGTGGTCGAATAGGAAGTGTATGTAAAGTTATTTTCAAGCATCTTCGTCAATTTTTTAAAATAAAATAACAGATCAGTCTCCATTCTCAAAATTATAGATATCTGTCGCTGTAGTTACCAAATAAAATATAAGTCTGTTCTCAGGATATGAATAAAGAAGAAGAATAAATTATTGCCAGAACGTAGAAATATGTATTTACTAGATAAATCAGAATAAAATTTTATTACCTGCTCCTCACCACGTCTACAGTAAATCAGCTATATTTACGAGGTTGTCAACATTTTATATACTTTTTTAAATTTATAAGATATATTTTCATGCTTTTTGACATCTGATATTAATTATTATTTTGAATTTTCTCCAATATTCAGTGATAAGCACTGTTTCTCCTATTGTAACTTCCTTCATTTCAAATTTTAATTTTCCGTCTATGCAGTAAATAATACGACCAAATGAAATTGTTATCAAGCTGCATTCTGTTTTGCCTCATTCTAATAATAACTATATCAACAGAAGTAAAGTTAAACGAGAATGATGTAATCTGGCAGCAACAAAAGCGATTTTGGCACTCGTATTTGAGTGACGAGGATGCTTTGGGAGTGGTGACAAACGTAACATTATGTTACACACTGTGCAACAAATACTGTCGATTTGCAGTACCCCGGAACGTAGCGTCGATGCCAACTGCACCTCGTGCGCTCATGAATAACTCTCCACTTTTAACAGGCACGTTTTCGAATGAATGCTCTACTAAATAACTGTTATTAGAGTTGTAAACTATCGAAACCCTTTCATTTGCGGACTGCCCCTGTCGTGTCAACCACTCATGTCGGTGTCTCTTTCGAAAACTGCTCGTCTCTGTCCACTCAGACACAGCCATGCACTAACTCTTCCCTTCTTCTTGGAAATTGGGGGAGCTGGACTCCACTCAACCCTCGCGAACCCTGGGGGAGAGGAAAATGAAATAATCAATATTCGCTATAAGGTAATTTCCCAATTATTATTTTTTTTATATCTGGGTGACATTCAAAAACACGGATGACGGAATTTGTGTCGTTATTGTGGATTTGTTGAACCTCCCTTATTATTCAAAAGAATTATTTAAAAAATGTCCAAAACGGTGACAAAATACAAACGAATTCAGCATACTCGAAAATATATGTCGAATGAGAAAAATTAGAGATTGAATTAAAATGAGAGACGGTCTGGGATTCGAATCCGGAACCTCCAGTTTTGCACATGAGATTGTGTGTTTGTGAAAATAAATCTGCAAATATTCCAGAAATATTCTACATTTTTTAGATTAAAACTCGCGAGATCACAAAAATGTTTTACGTAACGACTTCATATTTTATAAAAAATTCCTGATAAAACAATAAAAGTGAGATACGGAAGTTTTGAGAGTCAAAATGAGTATGGAGGAAAACATTATTGTGATTACTTTATGGTAACATTTGTACATGAAGCTATTATGAGAAAGCCTAGTGCAACTAATATTTTAATTTTGCATTCTTTGAAGATTAATTTGTTTCATAAAACCACTGTTAAAAATACATTCAGTGATTTTTTTATTTCGTATTATTTAGAGAAAACATTCTGTCCTTAATATAATATATACATAAAAGATGCAATTAATTTGATTCAAGTGAGGTCTTATTGCCGAGTATGATATAAACACGCGAATGAGACGAAGTTGACGATGAACTAATCCAAAATTTAATTACATATCATTTTGAAAAAGGAAAAAAATGAAGAATTGACTCATTTTTTATAAAAATGATATTTTTCATATACTAAATTGTTTCGTTAATTAGTTTCACCCTATCGTTATGAGTATTTCAGATTTAAGCTTTATCTTGAAAAATAGATTTTATGCACTAAATTTTGTGAAGTAAAAATCTAAATACATCAGAAAAATGGCTCTTTAGAGCAAAGTAAAATGCTATACAATATTTCTCGAACAATTCAATTGGACGAAGCATAATACGTAAATTCTCTGGTACACTGATATTAAAAAATACATGAAAAATAACATTTATATTATAATATTAAAATTATAGAAAAAATAATTTTGAATCAATAAAAACTGATTTTCCTTTTAGTTGTGTTTGATAAAGACAACGAATTATTGTTTTATTTAAATGTATCGAAAAATACTCATTTGCTGATCTTAAGTTGTAAATGATTCTTCTTCTTTTTAGATGTAGTGCAAAACATGTGTTACAGTGAATACATCAAAGTCTTTCACAATTCTCTGATTCCACATGATTATTGAGAATTTACAACACCGTCTCGGTCGTCTCGTATTTCAGGGTGGGAATGCAGATACCTGCCAATCGGATCAAATGGTTCATTGATTTTCATGACGTCGTTCATGTCATCTCGATCATTTGTGGTAGTATGAATCAGAGTTAGGTGAATCATCCGTGTTTGAACGGGTTATTAATAACGTCGTAACTGTTGATCAATACAACGACAAGAAAAGGACCGTGTCTGACTCGGAATGTTATAAATTGCGCAGAGGAAATAGGACTATGCATCAAGTGGAAATCCTGAGAGTAGAACTCTACCCGCTTTCTCGTTGTGAGGTGGTGGCCAAGTGAATAACCCTGGTTACTTAGAGAATCAAAATGGAATTAAAAAAGAAATAATAAATAGACACGAATGTATAATCAATTTTGTGAAACTTTATTATATTTTACGGACTTTAAATTTATTATCTTTTAATTATTCCTTTCCTTCATTAATTTATTGTTTATCATCTAAATAAACGTCATTGAGAGATGAAAACAGAGGAGAGGAAGGAAAATGTTAAAATATTCTGAGTTGACATTGTTTGAAGCTGAGTATAAAAAGGAGAGAACATGGGGTTTTATCACACATCTGACTAACGTGAAATGTGATATCGTGAGAAATCTAACATGCAATATTTCTGGAACAAAACTTCGTAAAAAGACATTTGTAAAACGAAGTACGCAAAGTCTTCGGGCAAATTGGGTACGTCAAAAACCTTTACCCCAGTTTATATTTGTGGGTGGATTACATGTTCGTACCATGCAATAATGTAAAATCATTACCGAATTAGTATGAAATATGCAAAATCTTTGCGCGATGATGATAAGTGATCCAAAGTTTCTCCAGTGCTGAATCTTGTATTATAATTTTACTGGCGCTGTGGCTTGAAATAGCTGTATTTCTAAATTTGCAAGGAACGGACACTTGAAATATGCACAATGCCTTCTGTGTTAATAGCGATTTTTAATAAAATGTACAAAGAGCACAAAATTCACATGGGAAAAGATGCGAATTCTCAGCTAGTTTTATTAAATTATAATATCTAATTGAAAAAAAAAGTTTTCTTTGCGATATCGCTGCTACTCCAGCAATATGTCAAGTCCACGCCAGTTGAGAAGTATCATGATACGAGCTACATGATACTTTGCTAAGGGTCAGTGCCACGTTTCTACCCTCTTAATGCATAGATAAGATCTCTCTTCTTCAAGATGTTACTACTCCCTTTTCCCAAAAGCCTATTGTGGTGGCTAAGCGAAAAATGGTGTTGTTCTCACCAGAAATGCATGAGAGCACTTGTCCCCACCGATTTCTTAATTTATTTTCTCAATAATTCAACGTTCATGATATATTAGAACGCCAATTCAACTTCAATGTGAACAGAGAATCTAAAAGGAGAGATTGAGAGTATAAATTTACCGATAAAGTTAGTTTGTGTAAGGAATATGTTATGGGCGTAATTGAAAATAAAAAGTGAGAGTTAAAATTTGTATCTGAAATGAAATGTATTCAAAAATGCGTACACAGCTGCTGATTTAAAGTTCTAGATGATTCTTTTTCTTTTAGTGGAAAACCGCGTTTAAATCTATATCTTTCTCGATTCTCTGATTCCGCATAATTATTAGAATTACATCTGATTTATTTCCAAAAATTCCACATTTCAAACGTATGATTCTGATTCAGGAATGCATATTAAAATTGAAAGGATAAATAATTTGTTTCGTAAATCCACAAGTTATCCCAAGGATTTATCGACCCCACTGCCTCCAGCACACCACTATGTATTTTTTTTCGACCACAAACTCCCCAACACATCAAGGGAAGCAGGGGTCTATGCTGGAGCTGGGTTGACAGCTTCCACGACTATATCTCTGGAGACAAGATACTCCTGCTACAGCTTTCATCACCTCGTCTTCCCTTATCTATGATTTAGGCGCTACGAGAGTGAGAAATGACAAAAAAAAAAGTGGAATCACACGCACGGGATACTCCCGCATATCTTTTACCAAGATGTATATGAAAGTTTCTGCAGCGAGGATCGGTATTGTAGGCTCTTCGGGTGACTGGGTGTTCAAACTTCTTATTTTTGTTCTTCCTGTTGCGGTTTTCCTCAGGGAAATTGCAGAGCTCAACCAACTTATATCGCAGAGAAAACCACAGTAGGATGAGGGAAGAGTTGGGAATTTCAGCAACTAAGGCAGGCGGAAGACGTAAGCCAAATTTAAGGTAAATGCAGGATATGCTAAACTATAAAGGAAATATAATTATTCTTGTCAATACCACATCCTCATTTTACTTCAGAAACACTTTCTCCTTGTTCCAATCACCAGTTCGGGTATTAAAATGCGGCACTTGATTCCAGGGACGACGACGGGAACTGATAATAACATTATTGGAGAAGACACTTTTTTTAAGAAATAATCAGGTGTGAGAGAAAATCGACAACTTGGTTAGAGAAAAACATATGACGCTCGTAATTTTGTGTAGTCGATGTCAGATAAACATAGGAATAAGTATATTATATGATTCAACTGGGTTGTACTTAACAGTGATTTATGATTAATCCATAACCCAAAAATTTCAAACATTCCCCTTCAAATATAGCCATATCAACTTCACAGTTTTCCATTTCTGTTTCAAGTTTTCCAGATTACTACAGTTAAACTTAGTTTATCCGTTCCCTGTTTATCCAGAAATCACGTTTCTTCGAATCAGTGTATGAAAATATAATTTTTTAAATTATAAATTTGCCTCATAGATTGAAAAAGTAGTATTCATGAGTAATATAACTATAATATTTTACTTAATTCAACAATCTGTTCTTTGGATTAAAATTACAGTTGATACGAAAACATAAGTATTACGTTAAGTGTTTAGTTGTGATGGCCGGTTGACCTTGTGTCTATGAGTCATCCGTGTTGCACTCCTTGGTTCTGTGGTCTCCCCACATTTTTGTGTTCTTTTCAATACTCAGTGCTGTGTAATCTTCTTGTTTAGCACAGATTTATAAAAATTTGATAGCAAGTGTTTTCTATTCAGAACGCTACTTTAGATTATGTATAATCCAGAATTTCGATCATTTCCGGTCCCACTTAGAATAAACGAGATTCTGCTATACTTACAACGGTTTTCCATTGAACTACGTAAATATGTTCCGTTTTTCTAATGCCGTACCAAAAAAAAAAACTCAATAATTTTGAAACGGAAAAAATTAGGGTTAAGCTGAATTTTTACCCACTCATAAACTACGTCCCAGGGATCATTTTCACAAAATTCTCTAAAAATCCCCTTGGAGCTAATCCCTCCCCACAGCCCTTCTCAAAGTTGCAAATTGGGAACACTTACGGAAAACTCATTATCTCTGTTACTAATGATCAGATTGAGCTCAAGTAATTTTTGTTTTATTTATTATTACATTGGATACAATATTAATTATCTTCATTTTTGCGATAGAACTAATATTTTCCAGTAATTATAGAAAACGCATGGGAAAAATCAATTTTTCACATTGACAATTTTGGTTTTTGTGAAACATGTATAAAAGTTGTAGCTCATAATGTTGAAAATATATTGATACATTTTATGTATGTATGTGAGATACTAACGCCGAGAAGAGGGATGAAAGCAAGATGGAGCAACTGTCATGGCCGTCTAGTCATCACGTGCACTGTCAAGACTACTCCCCTGCTCAACAAAGAGACCATAGAAGATAATTTTTGGTGTAATTTGTGAACTATGATTACAGGGATATTTATGACTTTTCTTATTATTGTAATAAAATAGATATTTAACAGGGTATTTATCAATGAACTTCACTGAGCGAGCACTCGTGGTAGATCGAGAAAGAAAGGACCTTACTTCTTATCCTGAGTCAATGACGATGAAGACATGAAGCCTCTCTCGAGGTAGAAGACAGGTAATGAGGAAACTCTTCACACCCTCGACGGAAATACGCTCTGGGCTTGAGAACAACGAAATGAAGTAGAAGGACGAAGATGGGACCCAAGACGAGGAGAAACAGTGTGTGAGAGGCGTCCGTGGACAAGAGACATGTGATTTAACCAGTCAGGAAATAATGAATGAGAAAAATATGTAAATGAAGACGATTAAGATTACAATCTATATACATGTGTAAATTACAGATTAAGAACAACATAACGGGGAACGTTTTTTTCCGCAAGCTTAAAGAGAATGATATACCTCGAACGAACACATACAAAACAATTTCTCCGCTTAAATTAGTGTTTAATTTGAGAACAAATTCATAGTGAGAGTTCTTACATCTGTGAAGCTTCTCATTAATTATATGTTAATTACGACGGTTTGAGGCCACTAGAAGGTCTTTCTTGCAAACACCTGATTACAGTAGCGGAAAGGGGTGGTCAGTGGTCAGATGATATATAAATGCGCAAAATTTAGGCAGACGAATAAAAGGTAGTAGTTAAGCAACCATAAGCATTTAACTTAAAGGAAGCCAAGGTCACATTACTCACAAGGGAAACAGTAGAACCTGATCTTCCACCATTCATTTTGAAAATATTTCTCATGTTAGAATGAAATCCGTTTTTTCTTTTGCGGGAATGGTATAGACACAATTTTTTCGATAATTTTTGTATGCGGAAACCATATATAATTTTTAGTGTTTCAAGGTGTACGAGCATAAAGGGATATGGGACATGAAGAAGAAAAGGAAGTTAATTAACAAAGATGAAACTTCAGCAAATATCAGGAATATGTAATCAAAATAGGAATGATAAGAGACATCCTGAAAAGCGAGACACAACCCAATGCGAGACTACATGATGACTTCCGAGAAGAGCTAAACAATAACGACTAATCAACGTAAGAAGAGAATATTACAAAAACAGAATCGTCGAAAAGAAATCAGAATATGCCAACAGTAAACACACAGGATAAAATATAACATTAAAAAGACTAAGAAATCCAGTAGTCTTGCAATGGCATTGTAACAGACATGACGTTCTAAAGAGTTAGATTAATAAAATAAATAAATTAAAAAAAAGAGGTGTACGAGTTCGAGCGCGAGGTTTCTCGTGGAAGAAATATTTGTATCAGAATACCAAAATCTTCAGTGATAAATTTGCCTTAATCTTGTCAAACATTGTAACAGGAGTATCTTTAAATTGTCGTTTCAATAATAATAATAATTTATTGACCTTGTAACAAGATATTTCGTTAGTATGTTTTAATATGACTACTTACCTCGATAAATTACCACACTTGCTTAACAAATCCTTTCTCAAGTGCATCCCTTACTTTGGATATATTTGTTGAATGTATGGGTATTTATTACATGAATTAATTTTCATATAGATCTGTAAAGTTTTCAAAAACATACGTTGTTTTATAAACTTAATAAACAGCTAAAACGAGGATGCTTAGCTAGCCATCAATAAGTGGGAAGATAAAAGTCATCTCCGATCGTACTCTCGAGGCTACTCAAATGTATAAGTACCGGTGTCACCACAACAACGAATGAGGTCACCAATTTAATTTCTTGCTCGTGGACGGACGTGAAATGAACACTTGCCGGAATGGAAGATAATTTCTTGTGATGCTCTGGAGGATGCAGAGGGAGATGAGTATTTGCATCGTGTGTTGTTTCTCGTGGGTCCACAAGTACTTGTTGATGCTCACGTATCTTCGTAGCAAGGCAGATTCTCTCTTGGCAGCTGTCAGCGCGACAGCAGACGATCTCTTCAATGAAGATTCTTGCTCTGCGAGTAATTATTCAACCAATCGCGCAGATATATGCTAATCCTTCGGACATTTGAGAGTTTTTTTTATTAGCTATGAATAAAAAAAGAATAAGATTACTCCCTGCTATGACATAACTTTAGTTTGTCTCACCCATGAGGATGTATAAGCGGAATAAATTTATTTATAGGATTGTGTTGAAAAGGAGTTATAATAATTATTAAAATGAGACGAGAGAAAATGTAGCATCTTTGTATCAAAATTAAAATTATGTCCTTTGTATATAGAGATCACACTGCCTGGTAGTAAATTTGTCAAAATTTATTAAAAAGAGGAATGTCACGAAACAGATTTGGTTAACCAATGTGCAGATTAAAATATGTTTGTTATTTGAAATAAAATAAAATTTGAACTGATAAACCATCTTTCAATATCATTTTGTTAATTGGCATGATGTATCTACCATGTTTACCATTAGGCGTATCAGTGAACGTACATGTTGGTGACCTGAGATAAAGAATTGCGCAATAATATACATTTCATTCTGAACTGTATTTCATTCGGAAACTTACCGATCGAACGTTGGGTATGTATTTTCAGAACTCAAAAAACTTTTTGTTTCCAAAACCGATAATTGGAAAGCGTTCGATTAAAAAAGTTAATTTGTATTGATCCCAAAACTCATGCTTCGTGTCTGCTTCAATTATTCAGATGTAGACCATAGAAGTTAAAAAGTACTGTGTCACAATCGAATCAATAAATTTCGATTTCGAGAGTTGTATGTCAGGATGCAGCCCATTGTTCGCAGTGAAAATAAAATATAGTTGTGTGCAAGACAACGCATCTACGGAGATTAATCTACTATAAAGGAAATATTTAAATAAACCTACGCAAGTCATAATAATTCTGTCTTACAATATTTCATTCATTCATATTTATATTCATTGATTATGATACTACCATTGAGGATGCGGTAAACAGAGTTCAGAGAGCTATCGTAAAATTAGTTGAAACTTCTTAGATGTACAAGTTGTAATGGGACAAATTAAAATTAAATGCTAATTAACATTCTGAAATAAATTGCCACTCTTATTAATATATATTTCATATTGTTCTGATCATATCAAAAATTCAATACTTCTTTTTTTTTCAATTATTAGTTGTTTTTGTGCTTATACTGATTTTTGTTCAAGCTTGATTCCTTCCTGTAAGTTGGTGAAAATGTTTTAGCTGTTATTTAAAAAAGGATATTTATAAAACCATTTCTGCTGGTTTCAGATTTTAATCAAAATCACTATCGATATATACCAACTACAGATTATCCAGAAGTAGAAAAAAGGTTTGCTATTTTATTCACCTGTTCTACATGAATTGTTCACCTCTGGATTTTGATCCTATTCTTAAATGATATACAATCAATCATATGATGTAATAGTAACTTTATCACAGTTTTGGGACATAAAATTAGGAATGTGTAAAAATGAAGATTAAGTTGGTTACAGAGGTGCAATTTATATTAGTACATGTTTCAGAATGAGAACAAAAAGTACGGAGTGATCTAAAAAATGCCACAACTTTTAAAATATAAAGGTGATAATTTAAAATTAATTACTTATACAATAATTCTTTCTTGGATCGTTAGTCTTTTTTATACGCGGTGTCACCCAGCTCAGTGCCCTTTGATATCTATTGAAATCACTGCTTTATGAAAATGAGCAAATATTTTTGAAGAGAGGTCAACTGATCCATTCACATTTTCAATTGATGTTTTAAAGAACGCGTTCGCAAAATATCTGAGAAAAATGGATTTCGTTTCCCCCAAAAACATAGAGAACAGCAATTTTATTAATATCCGTAATTTTTCATGTACAATCTTTTTTGGTCTCGCCCCTATATTTATAACAAATTTATAAAGCAATTTTTTTACATCGCTTAAATCAGTATCCTGTGAAGAGTTATCGATCTGTTAAATAAGAATACGAGAAGATATATCGATAATAAGTTAATATCACGTCTTGCGACTCAAAAACTATAACAACACACCCTTTATAGGTCACAGGTTTCCGCACGACCACTTCCGAAACCACAAGCACACGTGCGGCAGTGAACGCGTGATAGGAGCGTAATTTGTTTATTGCGCGACAGGCGACGGCAGCAATGGCGGACGAACGCCGCCTCGCCGTCCCGCGCTTCTTCAGGTGACAGCTGCCGTTGTAGGAGGGATGGGAGGGAGGATGGGAGAGGGGTGTCGGCGGACGGACGGACGGACGGACATACAGCGACGGAAGTGACGGCGTCCGCCCGGCCTTCGCCCTGAACATTGTCGCGGCCGCACCTTAGACACCTGTCGGTCGTCGGCTTCCTTCCGTCCTCTTCACCTGCCATCGCGGACGATTTGCCGCTTCCGGCGGCGTGGCGCTGCGCTCCCGCCGTCGCCTCGTACTCATATTCACCATGCTATTTACAACCTTCGCTTTTGCCTCGTCTGTAATCTTCGATTTTATTCTCCCTCTCCATTTTCACCTGAAACATCCTCCCTTTCCTCCTCGTCCGCCACCTCCTCCTTATCATATTATATGTGGAGGGAACACGTATTAGGATCGGGTACTGGGGAGGAAGCCTGGGGAAGGGGAATTTATAACACGTTCAAGGTGAATGTACGAGTATATGATCCCGAACACGGCGGATCATGGAGAACTGAAAGCGTATGCAGATATAATCGTTGAGCTGAGTTTAAAACCTTGGCAACCTATTCTTTTAATGGAGGTCTTCCAAAAGGTATATTTCTTAAATATATCACGCTAGCTAAACCCTTGAGGTTTAACCGCACGGAAAATTGAATGAAAATAACATTCTGTACAATGATTTAAACGTTAGCAAGACTATTTTACTTACCTGAATAATGCTGCATTTCCTCATCTAGTTGCGGACAAGTTTCACTCGGTTTCATATTAGCATTAAATAATGTAAACAGAATATCAGAAGAGTTATGAATAGAATATGATAATGTACAATGGAGCATCACGAAACTCTCCTACAAATCTATACGAATTTTATTTATACCAGCATGTTCAGACGCATCAGAGCTGTTAATTTTCAGAACTCAAGAAGTGAAGTAAATTTATTTGAAAAGGATGAGTTAAGCAGCTTTTTTAAAATGTCTTTTTAATATATGTGACAAACATAAAAGGTATGGACAATGCAAAAAAATATCAAAATAAAATGAAAGTTTGTGCAAGGTAAAGAAAAGAAATAATTTAATGATTAAAATGTAGGGGCATGATTTATAAACGTATAGTAATGATGGAAAGAACGCAGTACCTCGTAGAAGAAACGAATAAAATCTCTGTACCAATTATATTAATGTATATAACTATTCCTCTCCCGCTAAGAAAGTACATAGGGGGATTCAACTGGATCTATTTCCTCGAATGTATCCCAAATTTCAGTAAAACTGTTGCATGCCACTCTTCATGACGTCACGCCTACTATTTATCATCTCCCGCCCTCTATTCTTGTCTCCAATAATATATCCAGCATCACCTCTCTCCGTCAACTACTTTGCCCTGATTTCCCCTACTAAATTTCCCTCCTTTCTCCTTTCCCCTGCTTATGATTTCACTCTACACTGATATAAGACTATGGATATGAGTACCCTACGATTAGATGTGATGCAAATTCAGAGGAAGGAAAGATTCCAAATCTTTAGACATGACATCCCAACCTTATAGTTCGGATAGTATAAGGTTGTCACATCCAAATGTTTGGAGAAATCCTTTCTTTCCTCTGAATTTGGATCTCACGTCAATGTAATATTGGCGAATACACTCGCCCTTACCTTTCTCTTTTTCTTTCTGTGTTCATCACAGTTTGTCCCCACCTCCGTGTCCACATGTAACCGCAATCAGCCCGCCCCCACCGTCTCCACCTGCCACCAGTTGCTTCGCCGTCCGTCTCCCAGTGCCGCCGCCGCCGCCGCCGCTTGCACGTCAGCGCGCGCCACCGCTGCCGCTGCGAGCACTGTAATTAGTATTTCGCTTGGAGCAAGTGGCTGTCGACGAATGTTGACACCCAAGGGGCCACATCCCGCCGCGCGCGCGCTGCACTCAATGATGGCAAGGATTTTCACAAGAGTATGTTTATGCAGAGGTTTCGGAGGTTGCACAGACTGTTTTGCTTCGGAGTATGCTCGTAGTTCCAGCGCTCACAAAACTAGCAGACTCGAGTTAATGAGGTGATAATCCGTATTTAAATTGGTGGGACATTATTACAAGAAAACTAAATGGTACGATGAAAACGGAGCCGAAAAAAACAACTGTGATAACAAAAGCAGTTGTTTCTATTGCAATAATAAATGAAATTATTTATTATATGTTGTCATGTCAATTTCACGGTATTTTTGCCACCACGATTCAAAAAAATTAATGTTTTTAGATTAAAATAGAATTTTTTCTCTTGTGTCCCTTACGTGTAATTTTAAAACTTGTGGTATTTCTACACATTTCATGTTATACAGGTTTTACATTTGTTTTTTCTAAAATCTTGGTAAACATGACAGGACATAGGCGATATCTTATTTTTTCCTTCGTTTTTGTAATTTTCAACTCGTTAAATTTTCATTAACTTCTAATGAAAAGAAACAACGTACGTTATTCATCATCAATTTGGGGACATATTTTATTGCATCACCACGTATTGGTAAATTAGCTGAAAGACATGATTGCTGAGTTTTCTTTCTTTTTAGAATGGTTTGAGGTTCTCACCCCTCCCTTCTCTGCAGTGGTTGTGAGAAGGATGTCTACAAGACTATTCATTTATAAACTTGAATATCATATTCATACTAAAATTCCATTTAATGTTTTCCTTGTCATGAAACATGAATATCCGTAGTTGATCGCTGTAAGGCACCAGAGTCAGAGAGGCAGAGCGGGCCAGTGACATGCTAGTAAGGTCTTGGTATGGAACTCCTTTAATAATGTTCTTCCCACACCCCAACCGCAGTGGTTGAAGTAGAAATGTCAAACATTTACAATATTTTTCCTAGTTAGATAAATAATAATATTGCTTGAAATTTGTTCTGTATCTTAGTAGGAGATGTGACACGTAATACACTCGTTTTATTCTTTATGATGGTTTCTTCCGCCATTTTACTTCTGATAATTAATCAATATGAAGGCCTTTGAAGAAGACTTATTTCGTCTGTTGATGTCCTAAACACAAGTTCAAACGTTGTGTTTGTAAATATTATAGAATAAGCAAGTACTTCAATAGTCATCATACTGATTAATTACTTCAATTTTTTTAAAGATTTCCTGGACAATTTTGAGAGTGAACTGCGGACAAAAGGAAAGAATCGCAGTAAAAATTCTTTATCAGGTTCTCATGTTTGAAGAGCATATAATTGATAATCATCACAAAATATATCCGGGTAACCGGTCTTCTTTCAGTTGAAAAATGCGTACGTAACAACGTCAGTCAATAGGCGACTTGCTATTATAATTGGTACCACTATCGGTATAATTCGCAGATAATTTTTCGGTTCTAAAGTTTAAAGAGATTTTTTTTTCTCCCCTCATAATTTCATTCTTCGGAAGCAAAAGCAAGGATCGCAAACAAGACATTAGACCGACTCAACTGTATAGCTAGGAATCCTGACCTGCATAGCTAGGAAAGTTGATGAGCATAAACTTCACGTTATAGAAATGAAGAGACTCCGCTGGGAGTGCCACCAAAATGGATAAAATTGGAAACAACCACATTCGGAGTAATTTTAATGTCATTCATATTCGAGATCCGCCTCCGCTGGTATGGGCGTGTCATGAGACAATTTGACATGAGAGGAGGAGTATTTAACAAAAATAGTGTTGGAAATGAAATTGAGTAAAAGAGGCTGAGGAAGATCTCCGAGCACTCGGTAGGGAACAATCAAGGAGGACGTACAAGTACAAAACATTGATCATGAGTTAATAGTGGTCTGCGAAATATGGCGCTAGGATAGTAGGAGGGCCGACCCCAATTGCAGTGAGATTAATGATGACCAGGAGAAAGATCAAGGTGATTTTCATTTCCCTCGTGGCGAAAATAATAGAATACGAAACATATTTCATTTTGCTTCAGGAGGCCTTGACATTTTCATCTACTCATCGTAAACCATAAAATCTATTGATTGTAACCGATGTATTCTTTTTCCTAACATTAATAAATGTGGATTCCTGGTTCGTCACCATTTTCACCTGACCGAAAGTTATCATTCATAAAAATATTTAATAAAAAAATTCAAGGCTGAGTGACATATGGAAGTAAAAACATGCCATCAAAAAGAAAAAAAGAGTTTCCAAGAGAAATCAAACAATTTAATATACAGCTACTTTATCTCGTAAAAAGACACAGTTTATTAACGGATACATCCGTATACGTTTAGAAACGTTGATGAAATAGTTTTATACTAATTGCCCTTATTTTGTGGCGATACTCGAGCCTACATATGACCCCTCACATACCTACACAAATAAATGTTTATAATACAATGAAATACAATTTAATAATGCAACGAATCACTTATAGTTTTTATTTTTCTTCCTTTCTAAAATATATTTATTTAACTATTACTTTTTCTGACGAATCTAGATATTTGGATAATGTTGGGATGGTAATAGATATTCATTTAATGTATTATTAATGATCTACCGGTATCTCCTAAGTTCGGAGCTTTGAATCAAACATACGAATAATATTCAACGCATTATTTTATCAAAATCGTTGAGACATCAACACATGTTGCTGTGTAAGCATCCCGCCAGATGTTGGCATCCCCGTAACTCGCGATTTTGTATGCGCCATGTGAAGCGTTTAGAAAGGAAAGACAAATAGCATATCTGAGCGTGTTGGAGTGCCTTGTAAGTGATCGCTTCCAGATTCATACTGTCAGAAGACGTTTGCACGCAACGATCTGGGTTTCGCAGCGGGCCCTCGGCCAAAACACTTTCCCTTCGATAGCTCGCATCTTATACATACTCGATGAACCTCGCCAAATGTCGATTCAGAGCTATCGAGTGAAGGGCGGGGAATGGAAGTAACATCCATAAAAACAGGAATCTTCCGATACAACAAATATATTTTTATTGGCACATAAGCAGTGGAGACTACTTGGAGGACTCTAGCTACTTCAGAGTTGATTATCTTCTTGGGAGTAAGAGAAGTGTTGGGAATATATAAACAAAAAGGGACCAAATAAATTTTAGAGTTATCAGAGACCAGAGTATAAGATTAGACTAAAGACCAGCTGAAGATGGTGAACAAATTTTGTACTTATAAACAAATTTTGGATATCATTTATGAATGGATAAAATAACTGCAAATCGGAATTGACGATAAAAATAATATTTTTTTAACGCCGCAGCTGTTGGTACAAGGATTTCATAAAATACTGTTATAATAGGGTTGACTAGTACAGTTGTGTACAGTTCGACAGAAATATTTTGATCATAGTATGCACTTCCTTGTCTGCGGTGACCGGAAGTACTCGAACTCTGTACTATTCACTCGAGTACGAACACAGATGTTGGTGTTTAAAAACCACTACTAGCTGGTACACCTTTTGGAACAGGATTTCACGCCATCCTGTGATTTTTTTTTTCAATTTTTTCTCTCAAACAATGATGTTCATTCAGTGGGAATTTGGACCGTCATCAACTTAAACACTGCAGTGGCTGTCTATATCAAAGATCGTAATACGAAGGTTATGCAAATCCCAGTGCTTTTGAGAAAAATGAATCGTTGATTTATTCCTGGAACCATTCACGAATATTAATCTTGGATGATGTTCCTTCTAACGCAGTGGGGGAGGAGGGTGGGGGAGAAAATGCTCGGTTGAATTACTCCGCGATGTTTAAAACAGGCACTTGGTGAAAAAGGCCCAGTATTGATCGAACTTCATAGTATTGTTAGAATCATTGATGACTGCCAGTCAAAACTTTCCTGAGAAGCACCGCTCGATATATACTTACTAATTACTCATGCGAAACACGGCCAAAGAATGAAAATGAAGGCATAGACAAAGATATATTGATTATATTCGAAATGAATTGCTATACTAATATCAAGAAAAATTACTGGAGTCGCGTTAAAAGATAAAGTTTCATGAATAGAGAGAAAAACATTTATTTCAATCTCATTGACAGTAAAGAGAACAAATTTTTGGATTGAATTATAAGAATAAATTAGAATACGAAATGAATTATAAGAAGAATGTTAAAAGTATTTCATGAAACATTATAATAAAAATATTACGTTAAAATACTAATGGATTAGCATTCATCTACAAACAGTTTCGTTGAAAAACTTGGATCAGTTTAAGGTAAAATGCCGATAAAACACTTGTGTCAAAAAATAAAAATAACCTAAGACAAAATAACAACGTTGAACAGAAATGACAAAAAACATTATATCATGGAAACGTTACACTAAAAAATGTAATTAGTAAATATGCAAACAGTAATAGGGGAAAGAGATATAAAAATGTAGGGTAGTGTGTAATGGAAATGTATTTGCTTGTAAGAACAGTTACGGTATACTGTACTATATTTATACTACATTGTACTGCCTTCTACTATAAGAACAAAAATATGGATTTATAAGCACATTTTTTGATTATTTAAACGTTTTATCTAGTATAGAGTTGGCAATAAGTATTTGGTTTATACGACACAGAGTATATGATTTATTCCTGGAACCATTCACGAATATTAATCTTGGATGATGTTCCTTCTAACGCAGTGGGGGAGGAGGGGGAGGGAGAAAATGTTCAGTTGAATTACTCCGCGATGTTTAAAACAGGCACTTGGTGAAAAAGGTTGTACGACCAAAACGAGGGAAAATAAATGAGCTTTCCGAGGCGTTGCTATACGAGTATAAAACAAATGTACTTAATACAACAGGTAATAATTATTGACATTGATATAAATAGTGGTGTTGCATAATATAACGATTTATGATAATCTTTGCTGTGAGATAGTCCTGGCGACTCTACGTCGAATTATTTGAAATTGACGTTCTGGCCATCTTTAGAACAATCTCTCAGTAGGAAGGTCGGAACGTTTGTTTTAAGTAATGCAACGCGGCGTCCAATGGATAGCACGCATTCTCAAGTAAAATATGATTCAAGAAAACTAAACGCCCGAATGTAATTTACAGAAAGTGAAACTTCTGCAACAAGAAATATACTAACAAGAATAATTATTTCTGGACACCGTGCATTTCTCACAGCCGGTAACCCGGGAATCCATTTCGCAGCGCGTCAACTTAATTAGTATTTAGTATTTGCCGCTAGAACATTCTAAAACTCGATGTTACTCGGGGAAAGTGCTTGGATACGTAATCTAGGGGAAATTTATTAAGATTCCCCTGGCAGTTGTGAGTTGAAAGACAGTTGTGCAGGATCAGTTGCGGATCTAGTGGTGAGGGGTTAAGAAACTAGTTCTCCTCCCATTGGACCTGAACTCTCAACAGATAAAAGCATACTTTGCCACTTTAAACATTTAATAAATTTGGTTACTATTTAATATTGTTAATAGTTGATTATCTAATTGATGAGTTGTATTTTGTTTAAAAGATAATATTTATAAAATTTATGTTGTAAAACCATTATTTTCAAACAGAAATGCTCCCCAGATCCCTCCCTTGACTACGGTCTAGATCCGGTATTGTGCAGGATATTAGATTTATCGTGGTTTACAGACCCTTTTGCGTATCTATTGAGTTCAGTCGGTCACTAATAGTACACTTGAAAATGTTTCGTGTTGTATTTATGAGCCACGTCTTCGTTGTGAGTGATAACGTGTAAGCAATTTGTATAAAGACGGAACGACATCTCGCAACATCGTGTGGAAGGCAGTGTTCTCAACTAAGTATGTGCATGCATGAGATACACTACGCACGACGCTGGTGGGTAGTAGGTTGAAGTGAGGTTTATTGTATTGTATTTTGTCAATGCGTATATTTAATTTACGCGGATGATGTACTCCATGTTCAGGAGTAACACAACGAGTGAAAACCTCACGAACGCCAAAAAATAATGCAACAGAGCAGTAAGCGGGTTGTTATGGTTATTACTTTATTATATTTCTTGCGTTCTAATGAGCTGTCAGCAGAATCTAGAAAATTATCTGCCAGACTAGAACCGAACGTCATCCAACCTTGGCGCACAATCAGATTGGAAATCGATGTGCAGGCTCCCTAAACCGAGATAAAAGAGCTTACCGCTTAGCCACAGAGGTTTATCACACGCCTCGTGAGTGATGAATAATAAAGAGATCTTTTGTCGTCGTGAAACGACGCGTCTCCTTTTTTTCACTTCTTTCTTAATGTCAGATTACACACGCCTACTTCCGCCTGGAGGATGCAGTCCCCCAATACACATGATCCAGGTGCTCCTCACTCTCCCGGTTTCGTATTATATTTAATTATTTCCATAATTTTATAAATCGGGTCGGTGTCATGAACTATAATTTTGGACCCTGTTTAAGTCCTGAATAGAAGCTTACTTCCTGTCGAAGCGGAAGAACGAGGAAATCTGGTCGTCTTGTCACGATTTGTTTAACAAATGCTTCGCCGCGGCATTTATAATAGGATCGGCGGAAGCGACCAATGTCTGAAAGCGGGCCCGCCGTCTCTGTTGGCGGGCACACGGTCGCGAGGGGCTGGAGGGATGGTCGGTCCGCCACGCTGTCTGGGGAGGCGGAACGGCGTGGACGGGGATGGGGGAAGACTACTCGCTTCGTCTTGTTTCAAGCCTCGCTCATAACCTTCCTTTGCGAGGGAATATTGGAGCGGTCACCCCTAGTGCTCTTGCGCATCTTGCGGTGTCATGATCCCATATCTTGTTCTTTTTCTAAGAGACATGAGGTTATGCACGAATAGAAACGAGGGAGGCGAGATAATGACAGAATAAAAACCATACAGAAAATATTAACAGAAAGAAAGCATTTTAGTGTGTCAAAAGAAATGCCGTGACCGAACCAGTAAGAGTGATAAGAATACAATAACGGGATGTCAAACACGCATCTTTTCTTAGCGTAAATAGCGATATACTGGATCGTACGTAATGGTTCTCAAGACATCTAAGTGCTATTTTAATCAGTAATATTTTTCTGAAATTTAAATACTTTGCAGTAAGCAATGCATTATAGTTAAATTTAAAATAAATCGACTGTTTGTGAATTACTCTTCATAAAAAATTGAAATAATTGTTATAATTAACATTCAATTGGTTGTCTTTATATGAGGTGTTTTTGCATCCTAACTGATATGTTTTTTCCGGTATGATACACCTTTTCACTGCTATAACGTTTGTGTTACATTAATATTTCAATGGTTTGTTTTTGTGTCTTGGGGTTTAAGGTCTCATCAATTAAAGCTTAACAGGATTTCAAATTTGGCAGCCTTCCCTTTTTGAGACATATTTGGTCTCGTAGAACAGACATAATTAGACACATATTTTGTCTACAGTCTTTATTTTTAATTTAATGGGAGCTTGAACTAGACCCATTACATAAATTTAAAATGACAGTCGACTTGGCGAGACTTCCTTAGATTAAAAGTTTTGAAATTCACATAGCAAAAGTCAAGGACGCTTACATAAAATATCTTTCTTAAGAAGAAATATGATGAAAGTTAAAATATACTTAAACCAAGAGAGTTAACTTTTTCGGAGTTGGAGGAATTGGTCTGATGTTGACTGACTGATGTTCATTATAAGCAGTAAAGGATTTTGTCATTCTGTCATTATTTATTGATGCAAAAGGCCTTTTCGACCGCATGGCGGCCATCTTCAGAGCTTTTCAGTCCCCGCTTGCCAAAGTCACTGCCACAGCTTACTAAAGGACCCAGCGATGAAGATGGCCGCCAAGCGGCCGAAGAGGCCTTTTGCATCAATAAATAATGACAGAATGACAAAATCTTTTACAACTTTTTCGGAGTTATTCTTCAAACCCGTTAGTAAACGTAATTCGTTGCCACTAAATTGAAAGAAAAGTGACCGCAGAGATGGCGCCATATTTTTTTTTCTCTATGAAAAATTAGAAAGTTCATTTTTAAATCATCACTAGCCAAATTGCACACGTCTGAGAAAAAACTGCTTCCATTTTGTTTTACTGTATCGCCATTATTTGAAAAGCTATTCTCTGAGAGCAAACAAGTGGCAATGCAAATATATGCATTCGTGCTGCAATTACTCGTGTGTACATTGGTACAGTGTAAAACTGGAGCCATATTTTGTGTCCTAAAATACACACTCATGGTAAAACAAACGATACAAAAACATTCTAAAGTTCACAAGGATGTGGGAATTTGCATACCATTATTCATAGTTGAAATTAATTACAAGAATATCGACAAAAATATAAATATATTACTCAGATTTCTCCGATAAAGGGAATAAACCTGAATATAACAGAAGCTACATGTGTGAATTTGCATGTGAGAGCATTTGTTGTGTTTTCCTAACATGTAATAAAATGAGATTGATTCGATGAAGTAGTAAAAAAATGGAACTTCACCATAAAAATATTAAACAATTTATTTTACACAATATTTTTACTGAAAACCATCCACTGTTTATGATATATGTAACGTTGTTCTACAAGCGATTTATACGATTACGCTTTATGATTTCTTATTGTTTACAGAACCAGCAAATGTTAGTCTTAAATGTGTGTTATTTTTGGTCATGAGATGTGGAGTAATTTTGTGTTGATAAGAGTTCGATGTGTATGAGCAGCATTGTTTGATCAAAACCGATCAGAGAAACATAGACGTGCAAATATATAATAAAGGAACTAACATTTTCTAGATTGATGGATATCTCTTGTGGCGCACGGTACATACATGTGCAAGACATTTATTGTATTTTTTAATGACCTCATATAAAAGTCTTTTAATTCTTCAAGAAAAAAATGTTTTGAAAATTATACAGTAGCAGTACAGCGTCTCAGGACCCATTCAATGACACACACCGCGTCGAGCCATAACGTTGAACGAAAAATCCGCCAGACAGCGTGCGTCGTCATTGGTCTCAGTAGCGCAGTTCATCATCCAACGCGTTGACTCCGTTGGGCGCTGCGAGCGCGGGCGCTCGCGCGCGTACACCGTCGTACGCTGCCCGTACGCCCCGCCGTACGTCCCACCGTACGCACGCCCGGACGCCGCCGGTCGAAGCCCGCCGAAGGCTGATTGACGCGCGCGCCCCCGCCGCCATTCATCCCGTGCTGTGACGTCACGAGACCACCGCGCGCGCGCGCGCGGCAAATGCAATGCCTCCGCCCGCACTCTGCATCCACGCGGGACATCGGCGGTAGACCCCTGGCGTGTCCTCAGTGCCGGGCGCGTCCGAATGGTTTTCCCGCGCCAGTCGCCATGGTGGTAGTAGTACAACTAGTTGTAGTAGTAGACATCGTACTTGACGACCGGCGGTGGGGGTCTCTGCCGGGTTGGAAGCGGTGGCTAGCCGGAATGCGCGCGCAGGTGCACGGGTCGTGCACACGCCGCTACTACCCCTACCCGACCTGCCTCCGCCCCCGCGCGTGGCGACTGACGTCATCGCCGTCGCTGCATTATGCATCCCCTCCCCCCTCTGCGACGCAATCGGATCGTCTAGTGGGTGGCGGCGGGTCGATTCTGCTGCACCGGGATGCTGGGCGCAGCATTTGCCCTAGATAGGGTTTAGTATCATGGCGTGAATTAGATCATTCGCTTTGATTAATCCTATTCACTTATCTATGAGCAATTTTTTTGCTCTCAAAGGATTTTCTCTTTCTCCTTATGGCGACTTGCAAAAGAATGTTTATTTAGTGCTGAGGAATGAAATTTAGATATCCTGTGCTAAAGACGCAAGTTATCTAAAGTACTCGAAATAAAACAGGATCTTCTGATTTTTGTTTTCATTCATGAATACTATGCACAAAAATATCGTTTCCTTTAAAGTAAAAAAATTATGTTCACACCATGGTCAAATAAGTTATTTACAATAGATTGGGACACTAATTTTCGTTGTGTAGCCTAAGAAAAACTTATCAGATTGCATCATTAGATAGTCACAACTTGTATGCAAATTACTTCATTTCGTCATACCAAAGATAAAATATTTAGACATTTAGCTAATACTTATTTGGACCTTCGGATCCAACACAACACGAATATCAACATGTTTCAATGATCTCAACAGTAATTCTGAATGTAGTCAATGTTGCTGTTTTAAAATAAAATTATAAAAACGTAGTGAAGTTAAAAATGTTATGACAACTAAACTTTTAATGTGGTGACATAGTCGTAAATCAAATGTTACTACAAAGACATATTTACAACTAGGAGCAATAAATCCGACTTAGCAGCAATATGACTGTATACTCAACAAGCAACGTCAGCGTAGTTTGCCGTTTTCCAATACGAAGAGAAGATGGAAAGATCTGATCGAACTTAAAGAACGGTGATTGAAAAATATAGATCATTTGGGTAAGGATCCAAGATTGAGAAATTGGACCTAGATGGGAAATGAGAGTGGAAGGTTCGGAACACCTATTTGGGGAAGGTAATTTGAATGTTCATATCGATCGGTTGTGAAAGGTGGATAGCCATATAGGATCGGGATATTGCGAGAAGGGAGATCAAGATTTGGTCCGACTATTTGGGAAAAAGGATTGCTAGATGGTTTCGGTCAATTGGGAAAGGGTTTTTAGAGAATCGTATCGTTTGGTGGAAGGGGATCGGGAGATCCGATCCATATCAGTTAGAGAGGTCCGATGAATCGAAAGATCAGTTTTCCGATGGTTTTAAGTAGAGATTGAGATCGCATAAAGGATGTCAATTACAATACAATTTTAATCCCCGATAAGGATCTTCAAATAATCCATAAAAGTCGATGTATTCATTATTCATTTTTTATTTTCAATATTTTAACTACTTAGCTTAAAATAAAGCAGTTGGCTCAGGGAGTATCTTCTTACCTCTCGCATAATTTAAATTCGTATAACTCATAGACAGTATAATACGCATTTTCAGAGACAGATCTAACGTACTTTTTTGAAATCTAGTCTTCTCGTTTTGTTTCGATTTTCTTTGTTCCGGAAATTCATTTAAATTCGAGGGCAAAGAGTTACTTTTCCATCAGTCACCGACCAGAATGAGCTTTTGATAAATTTAGTTTAATAAAAAATATAGCTCCCTCTAGTCGCTGTGATTTGAGACAGATCCATGACAAATGAGTGATCAAAGTATTGAAAACATCTCTATTGTGATTAATTTCATGTGGCACGCATAGGTAGAAACTTCGACACACAGTAGCACATGATGGCCTCTTACACTTTTTCGCGGTTTCCGCTTTCATGCAATACAGGGCCAAAGAGTGACGCAGATCACATTTCTCCCATAAAAGTTTAAAAGCTCAATGCTGCAATGGAAAGTTCATCGTGCAATATGAAATTTTCAACAACTTCGATTTGACTGATGAAGTTGCCCTGGTTTCATCTAAAGCAATATTAACTTTCTTAGGTTTCTTTCAATTATTCCGTACACAGTTCATCCATACATCGCATTGTCTTTTCTGTACAGGAGGTAATTATTTACACGAAGTAATCAGCATAATCTTTTAATAAAATATATGAAATGCAATGCGAGACATTTAATGAATGAACATATGCAAGGAAAAATTTTATATAAAAAACATTGGGTCTCAATACTCAACAACCACGTTTTGTGTACTATACATGAACTAAAGGAAATTGTGTTAATAATTATGACAATATATTTCAACGTAAAAGAAAAATATTTTCTTCGGAGACTGTCTTTTTTCTTCAGGGTAATAATCGAAATATCCATGATTGCGTTAATGTCCAGTTCCAAAGAGACACTCAGATCTTATTGAGATTTATTTTTTTCACTATTGGTAAACCCTGGTTCCAGTATCATTACAGGCATATTTTGTTCAAGATATTACTTTCAGATTATTCCATTTTATTATAAATTTAAACACCAAACGATCGATAAAAGGAATACATTACAACACTCCTCGCCCTTCATACGTTTTGACAGTTTTTCCACTCTATTCGGTCCACGATACGTCAGGAGAGAGATGGGGGACTTTCACATCAGGGGTGAAATTCAGGAGAAGGGGTGGTATTGTATTTGGCCCTCATATTTTGCCACTTAAACAATTTATTTAATGTAGTATGACAAATTGATTAAGTCATTTAGTTGATTTGCTTCAGAAAAATGTAGTATAAGATTTACTTCAAACACAAATCTACACATAGTTGGTACCTTGTTGGTTGACTAGAAGAAGAGTGGTTAGAAAGAGAAAAGAGGGAGAACCACTGTGGATGATGACAGTTGCGCGGAAAACTGTTTTGGAAACGATAACTTCTAATTTCCTTAACTCTGTCATTCAGTCTTCCGAGTTACTTCACCTTTCACCTTTATTTCGTTTCACCTTTAGTCAATGTTAGGGAATTAGCATAATATTGAACAGCAATATTGTTGAATAATCTAATCTTGAATAACAAATGAAATCATTTCATTATTTATTCAACACATTTTTAATTCCTAGAAAATATTTTCGTTCATTGAACCGTTCTTTTAAATTGACAATGCAGGCAAACTCCTGTAAGGTGTTGGATTGACTTCACTTCCCTACCTGTAGGTGGGAGAAATAGTAGGCCATAGAGTAGGATAGGGTGGATTAAATACGTTAGATCAGCAATATCTACAATAACGTGGATTCTGCGAGGGAGGCAGCTGCACATTTTTAAAGTATTGGACGTCTTTAGTGTTTCTATAAAACCGCTGTATTATTATTGTAGAAATTATTCATGGAAGAACACCCGTTTTGTTATTGCAATATTTGAAGAAGACAGTTCTCATTTTCCGCTCCTCTCTGGCCAGTAAAGGTGAGTTTTAAACTTCAAAACTCGAGATAAAAAGTACAATGGTATACGTTGTACTGGGAGGAACAAAATAAGAATGTTTTGGTGATTTCATTTTTCTTTAACTTTTAACGTACTCATCATGTGGAAATAAAACTTAAAAATAGTCTAACATTGGTTTTATCATATCTCACACTTTAGGCTCTTACCCCAAGTATAAAATAATTTCGTATATAATCGTGCTACAAACTTCTTTAAATTATCGGTAAAGGTTCATTTCATCTATAAAACAATAAGGCTCACAGCAGCTTCCAAACAAACTGCTCTCTATTGCCGTCAGTTTTTGTATTCATCTATTACTTATAGCTGTTATCGTAAATACATTTCGGGTGAACCCGTAGGAAGTGAATAACAATGACAATCGACGTTTTTGTCACAGATAAAATTAAAAATGTAAAGCCAAAATTAAAAGTTTTAATTCATTTTCAAAAACTAAAAAAAAAAACATTTTTCCCTTCTCTTTGTTGAAATGTTTGAAGGTGGAAAAGATTTCTTTCAAAAGGTAAAAATTTTGGTTCACGTTAAAAAATACATGTATTGCTCTAAAATATAGATTTTGACTATCTTCCTTAATTGTTATCAAATCGATCAGTTCAAAGTATGAACGAACAAAAACTTTCCGCTCTATAATATTAGTAAAAAGAAAATAGTAATATTGACGAACACTATAAACAAATTAAAAAGAAATATATGCACAAAAATGAATAAAGTAAGGACAAAGAACAAGGAGCTTATCAAACACTTTAACGAGTGCATCAAAATACAGTGTATCCCGGAGGGAAGAACTTTTGATTTCGAAAGCAAAGGAGACGCCATAGACCAAACCGAATTATTCGTGGAGGTCAGTGACACAACGAAGTCTACTTCTTTTATTCATAATCATGAAAAAATAAATGAAATGGGTTCCCGGGAAGTGGGAGACAATTTGATGCACAATTCGTTCACACAAAGCCCAATGATATCTCGCACGTGAGGTGTTCGTCGTGTCCTACGCTACCATGGCATCGCGTGCTACCATCCATTCCATTGATGCCACATCACCGTTTTACTTGGAGCTATTTCGCGCCGATTTGGAAAGTAACGTACTCTGTTTGGTGCAATGATTTATACAAGACGGTACCACACACTTTCACACATTCTTCTTCGTATATTTATCACGCCCTCTTAACAGCAAGTAGGATATTTTGAGTAAAAAGAAATTGAGATTCATCTGGTTTAATGCGTAATATAACAATTTTATTTTCAGTTTATTTATACCACACAAATACAGAAAAAATTACATTAATTATTTTGTCGTGACTCAATCATGCGACATTCCACGACGTTAATCATCATATTTATTATAGAATAAACATTATTCACCTGAGGTGATTAACANTATTTATATATTCCTTCCTTTATTTCCCATATTCCATTCACATATTTATTAAAAACTGTTTATTTTTCTCTTCTCTATCAGTTTTCTCCAATTCCTTCCGTCCACTATATAAATGCGTAGAATAACGGTAACATAACTACAAGCACCACACTTTGTGGTGAACTGTTTACTACACAGTTTAAAACATCCGAATTAGCCAACGATTTAATGGTGTTATAAAAATTTACTTATATTAAACACACTGGATCACGTTCAAAAATAGGCAATCACACTAAGTAGTATTAAGTCCGTAAGAGAGCATTAGGTCGAAAATAATGACAGTTGTCGATGCTGGGAAATAAATCCGAGAGATGTCACATGTCATGATAGACACAAGCCGGAGGAACAATTCTTATACTAAAACGTTAAATAAAAAAGTAACATTGTCAATTTTTGGGTCCAGTTGATGCCTCAGGGTTTAACCCCGAAGAGGGTACGGTGCAGTTGCCCCCATGGTCAAGAAATGTCTTTGACGATTATAAGGGTCGCGGGAGGTCTGTGTCGAGTTGCGTCCCTTGTCAGTTCCTACATTTCCTTCTCTTCGTAGCCAACCGTGAGGCTTACAGCCATCCGAAGGGCTATAGCAAGAGCATTTTAATAGGTTTATTTAATTCATCTTGTTTTTGTTTTTCAAAAGTTAAAAGTTCCAGATTTATATTTATTTAAAATGCAATATTAGAAATTTACTGTACGAGGTTTTGTTTCTTTCAGACCAACACTTTCGTGTACCTTAAAAAATTATCAGACACAGTTAAAAGTAATATTATTGTATTATTGAGAATAGTTCGGCTGATTTCTTCTTCAATAAAACAATTTCATCATTTTCCAGACTATTTTGTGAAATGTTTGTTGCTTTTTTAATGTAAAACTTGTTATTCGCCTGATGAGGACTGTGCCCGCAAGTCGAAACGTTTTTAAAACTGTGTTATACCAAAACGTCCGAAAATGAAAAAAAAAAATTTGTCGACTTTATTATAGTTCGTAAAACGGCGCTACGTGGCATCTTACTGTCACAGAGGGCATCGCGTAATGATTCCCTGCTCTAAACTACTACAATTTGGTAATATTTAGTTTATTTCTTAACAAACGTTGGGGGAGGGGCTTGTCTTATACATTTATTCTGTCAGAATCATTATTTGACAGGGCATGTCCGGTGAGTGAAAATAGAACATTGTGTTTGGAAGTATCCCATCGCAAATTACAAAATGGAAATATTGTATTATCATACTACACATTACAAATACTTTTCAAACATATACTACATAAAGAAATATACTATTTTTTCAGCTTGAATTTGTCGATGAGGATAAAAAATATAATCATTTATTAGTAGAAAGAAGGATGGCCTTGTCAACTAAATTACACAAAATAGCTCTCTTTTGTATTAAAGGACAAATAGAATGAAAATTCAATACTCACTGACGTTCTCTAATCTCTTCCTCCATGTTCAGATACAAATATGTATTGCATTGAGTATTAAAAGCGCCCACCCCCACCCCATCCCAGTGTTTTGACTGGACTGCCATTCAACCAGTGTGGGAATGCGAAAGACGACTTCGTGGAAGAGCGACGGCGATTCGTGGCGAGACATGGGACGCTTCGATCCGTCGTCGCTGCATGCAGACACGCTTCGTCACTCAACGTAAGCCCAGTACGGGGAATTCATCCCACTCTTCGGGACACGGTCTCACGAATTCCACTGACCGATCCGGAATGCGACGAATTACTCATGAGATTTCCACGAATTGCAGTGTTCGCGATTCCACGAAAGAAAAAGCATCGGCCATTCCAGGGTCCTTGGATCACAATTTTTAATAACTGCTTCATAATTTTTAATAACGTAACTCCATGGGATTCGTGTTTCACTTTTTCCACAAATTTTAGTGAGATTTTTGGAAAGTTATAAAAAATTAATGAGTTTGGTTGGAACTGTTTTTTACTGAAATATAAATTAACTACAACATCGACTTCCACCGAAAATAACTTTATTTCACAAAATTTTCGACGTATTACATATTATATTGGAAACTTGTTAACACATGTAGTTTACTAAGCCAATCATTGCGTAGAACCTAAGTAGTAGTAGTAGTAGTAGTAATAATAATAATAATAATAATAATAATAATAATAATAATAATAGTAATAATAATTATTATTATTATCATTATTNTTTTTTTTTTTTTTTTTTTCCGTGGGGCTTTAGGGCTCGTCAACATCTGCTCTACCGTCTGACCATGTAAGTAAAGAGAAAAATTCAATTTATACAGAATTAGAAAAATTAAAGAGGAGTAACATGTATATTTAAGTATGGTGAATGGGTATTTCCTAAGTTTAGTCAACCAATTGAACTTTTTTATACTTCCACGAAACATTTTGAAAAGAATCCTTAATTTACAGTACCAGGATTAAAAAATGCAAGTACGTTTCGACCCAAGAAATCACGCTGAAAAAAATATGAAGCTTTTTTAAATTGTAAAAGAGGAAAAACCCTTTTGTCATTATTTACTTAGGTCCAACAATGAGGAGTAGAGTTCGCCTATTGTTGAAGAACACACTATTCTCATGACCAACCACCGGCGCAATGCATTGTGGGAGGCCTACAACCGCTAACTCGGTCTGTTGTGAAAGGTCGAAAGTGAGTTCATGAGCTTGTTTACGTTGCTGTCTGAGAGAGCTGCTCGCTCTGAAGCTCCAGGGCTCTCGCAAAGCTGCTTGTGTGTTGCTGGTCTTGTTCTCAGAAGCAGAATACAGTTTCATGGCAGAGAAGAGCACTTACGATTTGAGAGTTACTCACATTGACGTATGGAGCTGGATGAGTCGTGGGGGTGGAAACTTTTGCTGGTACTGGGAGGCAGGGATATTTTCTATCTCGATTCAAAGTCGATGATATTATTCAATTTCCCAGATCAGATCCTCTTTCTAATGGTAGCTCGCTCATCAGTGTCATTGTCAATGTGATTCGCCACACTTCTTCTATCAAGGGGAAAATTGCTGTTTGGAAACGATGTTTGCTACGTGATATGAAAGAGGCATATTTTTCTCTGAAGTTATATCTGAAAAATATAAATACACTGACGGCCATAAAATAGGAATAAAACGATTTTTTCTGGCTTATTTGTTGTAATGTAAAAATATGTACTTGGTCATATAAGTAGTTCTAATTTTAATGGAAATTAATGCTGTCAATATTGAACAAACTAAATCAAGAACTGAGTAAATGAGCCAATTGTAGGTAAAAAATGACAGGACAGTGAGTGAATGCTAATTTTCATTTTGTAAACTTGTCACGTATAGATTATAATAAAATTAGATACACGAAATACTTGAGCATGATTTTTTACGATATTTCGATCCATCTCGTTCATACTAATCAAAATCAATTGATTTCTCATATCTTTAATCTCAATATTTTCTACATGCGATATTTAGTGCAACTCAATTAAGTATTACTGGTGTGTAATTTTCGTCATATGATTATGTCGTTACGCGAATTAGCGAAAGGATCGACTCCAGAAATTCCAGTGGAGGTTACTATAGTGAGGAAAACTGATGAGACGTTATCTGGAACAGGGACAGGAAAGTCAAGGGCAGACGTCCATCAATTAGATTTCTATATTGAAATGTTCAGGGTAAACTTGAAACAGTACCAAAATCAGAGCTGAAAATTTTCTACTACATTATGATCATTCAGTTCACACTGGATATTTCTAAAAATATGCATGATGTTTTTAACATATAAATATATATTGAATACTATGGTAGTTAGGGGTGCAATGTTTTGCAACTTAAGATTTGTGGAGGAGCCGAGTCAGGTCAATGGGGAACATATCGTTCTCTCACTTTGATAATAACCCATTCGCATATCACCAGCCCATCTCGAGATAAATACTGAAAACAGAGTTAAAGAGTTACACTTAATCAACATTTTTCAATCCTTCATAAAGAAAACCGGTAAAGAAAGACCTATATTTTGGGATTGTGATGATTCGACAACAGTTTGAAAATAAGCATTCCCTCCCAAGCTTTTGAAGTATATTTTTACGATTTCTTTTTCTCGTAAATATAAGCTTTTGAAGTAATTTTTACGATTTTATTTCTCGTAAATAGTTTGGAGAAGTAAATTGTTAGTTATCAATCCCTTATTTTTTAAATAGATGGTTTATATATATATATATCCGTTCTACGGAATCGACGTTAATCGCAGTATCCACCATATCCTCTGTCTCTAGCAACACTCACCTGCTCCTTTGAGGTACCCTTAGCAAACTCGCTCCCCACGAATCCTTGCCCTCGCTCCGTGCCACCCCCTGCCGCTTTAATCCATTCAAGGCTGAACGCCACGACTGCACTTCACTGGCGCCGCTTCGTCGCCTATCATCCACAAATCCCCCATCACACCTCCCCCCCCCCTCGACGGCTAAATGTTTCCCTTTTCCTCCACCGTTATTCCTAAAGTACCCTTCCACCCCCGCTTCCTTCGGCCATCCCTTGTCCAGCTTCCCTCTCCATGTTCGGCGTCGGCGCCGTCCCACCCATCTCTTGTGGTTGTGTCTGTCGGTCACGCGACGGCCGTGAGCGCGCCGGCGCGGCGGCGGGGCACGCGTGTCTGGCGCAACGGTCTCGAGCTCCGGCTTCAAATCAACCGTCACTTTTTATTGATTCGCCGCCCCCACTGTCTCACCGGCGAGGACGGCAGGGGAAATTGCCCCGGGAGAAGCCAATATNCCCCCGTCACCACCGCCAACCATCGTCACGTCCTAATTAAGAGATGTTGGATGGCTATCGCTTTTTCGGCGAGTGGGGCAGGACGCGGTCCTCTTTTCGGGAGGGGTGCATCCGTCGCTGTATTGCTCTCCGCTTATGGTAATTTCGGAAGAAGAAGAAGAAGAAGAAAACCCTATGGAAATTGTGCATTGTGAGATCGTCTCTAAAGAGCGGTCTGAATGGGCGCGACCTTTTGTCCAAACATACTTACGCTCCGAAGTCCGAATGCGAAGGATCGATTTATTTTTAAATGAACTCGCTCTCTTTTCACTCATACATAAAAAAGACTCACGAGAACAAACACACCGACTTACTTACAAATACGAAGGTAAAATGTGGAGTGTTTCTGAAACAGACCGGTCTCCGGTAAATGACGCAATTTGTAAAAGCTATTAGCAAACAAGGAAAAGGACGATAATTTGTGACTTTGTTCATTTGAAGTGGTGTTATCTAGGGGAGAAAAGGAGATAAGACTTATTTCACCCCACAAAAAAGAAAAACAAAGAGGAGGAAGAATGTGCAAGTAACCTGGAACCTGTATATTCTCTCATTCTTGGTCTCCACCCTTCATTGGTCTCTGAGCCGTTAGAGAATGGATCGAATGCATTCCTCCCTCTAAACAAAATGTTGTGGTCCTTAGTTCATCAGACAGTTGAGAGTTGGCAGAACCTCATTTGAAACGATATGTTTCGTATTTCAAATCCAATAGAGGTGTAAGTTCTTCAACGCCAACACATCCTGGTGAATTGTGTCACTGACATTGACATCCTTGACCCCTATCTTCTTCCCCTTTCCCAGGTGAGGTCGTTGAGTGAGTATCAAATTCTGCACTAAGGTACGTAAAAACATTCAGTGACGATTTTCTTCCTTGTCTCTAGTTAACTAAATCAAATAGTCCCCTCTGGTGGCTCAGGTGATAGCGTTCTTGCTCTTCACCATCCTGTGTTTAATTCCCGATGGGGTCAGAAAAAATTTTTAGATTTTCACATTAATGTCCCAGTTCATATAGCTGCGACTTCTGAAAAGCAAACCCTCCTTCCTCTATCCACCTTCTCCTAGTATCAACAACTCTAATACTAACCCATCCACGTGGGCTAAGTTGTTGGTAAACCTAGCTAACCGGCCCACCTATTAACAACAGCCTACTACCCAACTCCCACCTCCTATCGCTCCATGTAGATAAGCATCAATAGCACGCTACATTTCCCATTTACAAATACGACAATAGTAAAAAAAAGACTAAATCAAACGGCAGGATATATGCTACGACAATTTTCTCCACTCTCTCCGTATCTTACGTAGAGGTGATACTTATTCCGCAAATAAACGGAACTTTTCTTTGTGTAACGTTAAAATGTATTGGGGAGGTAGCATTATATTCTTATTGTTATTATCATTGACTGTGTCTGGAACCTTGCGTATTGTCTCCCTCCCCTAAGCACGGTGTGAGATCGAGAACGAGAGAAATTTATTGGCAAACCCCACCAAGATTTGAAGTAAATTTTCGACTAAGTAGCAAACTGATGAATATTTTCAGTCACTTCTGTATTTCTTTTTGCAAAATATTAAGGAAAAATGTTTCATTAACTTTATTATAATATTCTTGGCAAATATGACCAGGAAAAGGAAAATATAACCATTATTGTGTTCACTAAGATTTCCCAGATATGCTATGGGATCTGCTAACTTACTAAAATTTCAAGTGAGTTTTTGTCTCTTTACACTCACGGTTTCTAGCTTTATCAAACGTTTCTAGCTTCAGTATACTACAATTTGTAGAATATTTCAACATAAAACACTAAGTAAATTTTAGTTTTTGAGTAGAATTTTAGGTGAGCAACATTACGCTTATTCAGGTCGCAACTGATGCGATACAAGTTTCTTTTGCTGTGTATTTTAGTATTGATAGCTGTACAATAGTGATTGCTACATATAGTTCATCTTACTTTTTTAATGTAATCTCCTTCGAAATATCGCAAAAATCTTTTTTCTCTACATAAATGAAACTGAATTTTCGAGATAATTTAATTTAACACTAAAATACAATTTTAGTATCGGAGCAACAAACATTCAAAGTCATCTAACTCTGCACCTGTGAGGTAAAATGTTATCAAACTTCAAAAATGCTGCTGATTACTAGAAATCCAAAATATTTGTGTAATAACGTGATTTATGTAAGAATACATTCTTTAAACAGCATGATGCTTTTTTCCCAACATCGTTTTCCGAGCTTTCTTTGCTTCACTTTTTTACCTCACCTATCTACCACTCTGTAATATCTCCTCTGGCGGCACTTCCTGAAATATTTTCTTTTTTTTCTTCGTTTTTAATTCGCAGTAATTCTTTACGAATGTGCCGATGAAAATAGTTTTTGTTATGATTTCCAACTGTACATACTCTGCTGTTTCCGATCGTATAAATCATGTTGCATTGTATAATTTACATTATGTATTTATAAATTGATTTACAAATAGTAAATTAACCATTTTTTGCGGATAAGTAATGTCATTGCAACTCATTAAAAAATAATACCACAAGAATGTCATATTTGAATACCTCGAAGTTACCGGGAAGTAAATTATAAAATATATATGGACAAGATAATTTGTTTTCTGTGCAATTTACAACCGCGCAAACACACCTGGTCACACGATGTAAGAAGAAAATAAAAGTGTATTCTATGACCCTCAAACAGCAATTCAGAAACGTCGCCGAGTCAGGAAAGGGCTGGTTCTGAAGGGCAGGAGGAGCCAGCCCGCTGCGCCGGTGTACTACGCAGCAGACGCGTCGTGTTCTCATTGAATGGCGTGTTCCCGCAGACAGACGTCTCCAGGAGGAGAGGAGAAAGAGACGCGTAGGATCTCGTTCGCAGGGCATTGTGTGAGGGAAACCAGTCTCCGAATGAGTGAGTAGGGCTATACGCAAGACATTAATACCTTTGCAAATCACGAGCTGCTTCTCACTACTTAGCAGAAGGACATGGTAGGATGTTACTTACAAGTTTTGTTCGTTGTAGGTAGATACGCTCCTGTTCAGCATTTGTTAGTAGTTTAGTGTTATTTTACTGTTGCTTCACAGTCTTTCTGTAGAAACAAAAGGATAGTAATTATTGGAGGGTGTATTATTGGAGGGGATCACACATCTGATCACACATAAAAAATTGGCGAGGAAACATACTTTAGTTCATGTAAATCGAAGCTCTCAGATAAGTCTTCAAACTAATAAGGAAGCATATAATAAATATGCTAGGAAAAAATTTAGGGCACAAATCAAGTACATTATAACAGTACGCAGATAGAATAAATTGATCTACACCTTTTGTTTGTACATTAGACGTGAGAATTTAGTGGTAAGTTAAAAATGTAGATCTCATTACAACACTAGTTATTCATGCAGTGTTATTAAAATAAAATTAACATTGTACGGTAGGAAGAAAACTACGACAGTAGCAAGAAAGCCACAATTTCAGTAAAATCTTCAAGCATTTAAGTAAATTAGGAAAGGATCAACTGTTCTGCAGATAAAATTGACTAATCCGTTCCGTTACATTTCCCATTTAGTACCACTTCCATTGAATAAACTCCCCTATTCCCCTGTAAACCTCCTCGTGAAAAAAATATTTGACCTTTCCTCTGTTCAGTTTGCCTTCGACCTGAATGCGGTGCAGATGCGTCACCAGTTTTACGATCGCTGCGACACGACGCGGCTTTGGTCGAATCCACGCTTTAATGAACTCGCGAAGCACCGGTCGCACACGCCTCACTGCAATGCCCTCACCACTAACATAACACCAACAATGCCATTGTGGTCACCATCAACAACACTGTCAAACACCGCACAACCACTTCCATCGGCACCATCACGTGTATGGCCACCACCTTCGCATCCATCAGTCATCGCCGTATCTACCACCAAGTCCACCAACATCACCACCTATGCTCCCACCACCAAGAGTACCAAGTCACCTTCATCATACTGTCAAACACCGCATCACCACTTCCACCATCGTCACCATCTTCTGGTTAGCCGCGCCAACTTCCTCAGTCATCGACAGTTATCGTCGCCTCCACCGACATCACAACCCAGGACCCTTCACCACAGCTTATCCCCATTGTACGGATCGACGCTCTTCACCACGATGTAGACATACATTTTTACGACTGGCGCACACCTCGTACAAGGGCATCAACTCTGACAAAGCAGATCGTAAACGTCAAACGTCATTTGTGTCTCCTTGGCGAAGCCCACCTTGCTCATCAGGTGTGAAAGTTTTATTGGCCAGTAATTGTGTGTCAAATAGGGCCGCCTTTTAGGCATCTCCTTTCATTTGCATTATCGGTGCGATCGAACCCCTCTCTGGCGTGGACGCCACTGCGGGGGGCAGGGGGGGGGGAAATGGAGTTTTTGAAAAGGGGGACGCATCCGTGAGGGGTAAGTGAGGGAGCGCGGGAACCGCGGACGCGGAGGCACTGAAGCTAATTCCAGCGGCGTCCCCTTCAACTTCCTGAGATCGTCTCATTCACCTGGCATCTGCCTCTCGGTCGCGCCCGTGTTTATGACGCGTAATGCAGCGACGCTGTCGGTGGTGGTCACGCCGGTTGCGGAGACGGCTACTTGCGGCTGCGAAAGTGGCTGAGGTGACAGTAGTAATGACGATGAATTCCATGTCTGTTAGTGTGGAGGGTAGTAGTCAGGGGTTGCTTAATGATGGTTGAGTTAGGTTTGTTCTACGTATGATAGACTAGTGAACCCCGTCCGGTTTCGCATTTTGGTGTTTAGCCTTTGTTAAAATTTCGAGTATACGAAAATAGTACGTCCACATATACAAAACCCGTGATACCTCTGTTAGTTCGAGAAAAAATTCAAAAAATCGTCTCTCAGTGAGAATCTACAATACAAATACAACACTGCCAAATTTTAAGTCCACTCTTTAATATTTTTCTGTGTGAGTAGAGTTGAATATATGAATGAGTCAGACAGGACATCGCAAGAGTGTTTTCGACACTACTTCCCTAGAAAAGTGGAAACACCCTCAAATTACTGAAATTGTGATGGATTAGGCCCAATCCCACATCAAGCTCCTAAGTTGCTACCATCTTCATTAGGATTTTGTTAGTTCTTATTCCTCGCGATTATTCTTCATTAATCCTTGTGCATCCAAATGAAAGTTTAAAAAAAATATTTTTCGTGAGATGTTCTCATTGATCAGGTTTCACCAAGTAAGAGTCGTCGAGAATCGCATTTCGAGTATTGAAATGTTATCATGAAGTATAATATTGAATTAGATAGTATTTTCTATGACAATTTTTAAAAAAATAATACAATCCATATTGGAAGATTATTTTGACACTTCATTTTAATTTTATTTAACAGCATAATCAGCCAATATATATCGAATTATTCATTATATTAAACATAAGAACGGTAGAAGAAATGAATTTTCCATGACACTTCACGCCATTAATTTTCGTTGCCACCCTCCACGACGCCATGACTTCCGTCATCACCTTGTTCGCCTCAGAGTTATGACGAGGCATATCTGTTCGCCGTGACAGCACTCATTCATCCGCGTTTCTGTCCCATCGTGGGATATTTTAGTGGACAGTGCGCGCTTGTAACTCGCGTAAGATTTAATTCCCCAATTCAGAAATCGAATCGTTTTCCTGACGCTGAAATATGAAGGTACTTAACATGAGATGAGGGCGCAGTGTAAATGGAACATTCACTCTCAATTCGAGCCAATCTACTGATGCAACGTAACAATTTCCCTCCATTTTCGCTTCTTTCTCAATCTATACCGGTATTTATCTTTTATTCCACCTGTTATTATTGTATGTGTTCTCTTTTTTATATTTTTGATTCACACGTATTCCATTGGTTCCTTTGGTCTATCATTTGACATATCAAACAATTTGAAGGACTGGGTTGCAGTCGATTTTCATAGTTGTCATTTATTTCAATTTTAGTTCTAATGTAATAAACGACCGAATCTATTGTTGCTAGTTACATTTGTCAATATTGTACTCAATGTCTCATAGTGAGGTTCAGACCATGAGGCACGTTCTTCCACTCAAAGTGTCTCGAGAAAGGGAATTGGGATACAGAGATGTTGGGTTGCAGGGGAACTGATGGAGATTTGTCTGGAGTAGGTGAGGGAAACACCAGTTGAAAACCTCGCTTAGTTCGACCGAGCAGGGATTGAACCCAAGCTCTACCGCTCAGTGGTATCGTTGAGGCGAAGACGCTACCACTAGACCAAACTATCACTAGACCACCGCTTTTACTCTGTTCTAGATACACTGTATTTTCTTTCACTTTATTTTTTTCTCGCAGGTTTTGCTCTTCTTCCTTTGCAGTTACTTCTGCTCTATTCTTTCTTTTGGTGGCGACGTCTTGTCCCCGTTCCACGGGGCGCCGCCCCAAAAGCCGCTGAGCCTCTGGAGGGCTCTCAGTTTCAGGTAAAACATGGCGCGAGAAGAAAGGCTTCAAAGGTAGTTTGAAGGACCCTTCGGGAATTCGTGCGCCCGTAGACAATGGCATCCTTCTTGGCAAATTTATCCTTCCTTGCTCTGTATAGGTTTGCACCGCGTACTCGCGCGAATGTATGAGATCACCATATTGTCAAGTGAACAAACCGTGGAAAAAGAGGAGAAATGAACAATAGGAAGTAGGTCGGAGAATGCAACGCAGCTATGCAAATACTTGACGCTGCAAACTGTTGCCACTATTGTGTACAAACTGACAACTCCCCATTGAATAGCAACGCGGACGAGTTCCGGAGAGATTTCCATTGCATAACCAAAACGTCGTCGTAGGAATCGGACGCTCTCGTCGTGTCTTCTAAAGAAAACAGACGCCCTCCAAGCGGTAACGATAGAGTCGTAAAATTTCATGTTTTCTCAGAAATTCCGGGGTGAGCACGTTCGTGTTCACCGGCACAGTATTTAAAAGTAAGATGCGGAATAATAAAAGGGTACCGGCCGCGCACCCCGTCTCCAAACATTTTTCGACGGGTTGGGGAACGTAATTGCCCTGGCGCCGGCGTCGGATTCCCCCATACTTCCAACCCCCCACCCATCACCCCACTGTGGAGGCGAACACACACGCACACTACTAGAGATCCTCATTTGCGATGCGTCTAGTCCAATGAAAAGAAGCGAGTGGGGTGCACTCTCCCTCTAGACACCACTGAGAACTGGGGTGGAAGAAGACGGGTTAGTCGAGACGCGTGAGAGTTCAAAAGGAAAAAAATAGGTGTGGAAGTGGAAGTATTGAATCTAAGAAAGAAATAAACCACACTCCGTCTAGTTTATCTCTTGGTAGACATCTCGGAACTTCTCTCATGTACGAATCTCTTGTGTTTCGTAGAACTTCGTTTTTATTGCGGGTATTTCGACGAACCAACCTCAATCGAACACACTTTTATCAAAGTTCTTTAATTTAGTAGTTTAATTTAAACTGAAAACAAAGTTATAGTATTATTTAAATATAGTGCACGTATTACCAAAAGGGCGCGGTTACGTCTGAAAATTTAAGAAAACCAATCCTTACGAATTTTCTGTGCAAAGTTTTAAAAACAGTTTGAAATTTAAAAAACCCATGAAACACGTTTCGTGTGGAGAAGACGAAAATACAAACATCCATTTAATTTTCAGAACACTTAAAAGTAAAGTTAAATTATTTTTGTCAAATATAATTACAGTCCATATTATTTCAGTAAATGTCTAAGTTTTAGTAGCTGATTTGATATGTGAAAGAATAGAATAATTGAGTTTTGAACATCTGAATAATTCAGCATTTCTTTTCTTTCTTCTTTCGTCTCGTGCACGAGGAGGAGGGAGGAGAAAATGAAGTACATACAATGAAACCTCGGCAATTCGAAACGCATGAAACTAAAACACTTAGAATAAACGAAATTTCGAATTATCTTGTGGAAAGAAAGGCTGATAAGAGTGTCAAGGGACCAAATAAAATATCAAAAATATCGAATTAAATTATTTCGAATTATCGAGGTATTACTGTATTTTTTTAAAAGGAAAATGATGAATACCAGTAAATTCTGTTGATCTCAGAAAATACTCTCTATAAACTCGAAAGAGCTCTTTTTAGAAACTTATCGTAGAGTGATTAATGAAAATAGGGAATCCAGTCATTTACCCTTGTCACATCTTGTAAAGAGATTGGCGAATAGTAAAATCTCGAAATTATTTCAAGAGACAACATGTCCTGTGACGGGATTTGCATCTTCAGTTTTTCTCGTCGTGTGGCAGCTAAGTCGCCCTGCGTTCTAGCCTGAACGCGTGACACCTCTGTCGTGCCGACACATCCATTTCCTCCCGTGAAGGGAGCGAGCAAAGACGGAGTGAGGTGCAAGAAAACATTAGTAGTGGCGCACATACTTTGGGCGAGAGTGGGAGTAGGGGGTGAGAGCCAACGCGTCGCCTCGCCTTCCACACCCAGGTAGGGAAAAATTTCGCCTCTTTACCTGTGCGGATCGGTTACAAAAGGCAGGTGGGCCCTTGCACGCGGGCCCTGTAAAACAGGCTCCCTGGCGCGGCGTGGCGCACGGAACAAAGAGTCGGTGCATGGTCTCAGTGCACACATGCGGTGCTGGAGGCGACGCGAGGGTAATGGTGGCGGAGACAAGACGGTTGCGTGGAAGCGATGTGGAGGTGGAAGAGGTTGGGATGGAGAGAGAGAGAGACTGCATGAGGAAAGTATATTCTGATAAACGTGATATTTTTTTATAATAATAAATTTATTGTCATAAAAGCAGTTACAAACTGCGTATGACCACGTGGAGGACAATAAACTAATTTAGTCTCCGGAAGCAAGCTAGAGACCAACCCATCAATTCCGAGCAAGGGCCCTAAGACAGAGACGGAATTTTTCAATTCTACACACTCCTAAGATTCCCTTTGTTCTTAAAAAAATTATTCGGTACGTGATATAAAATAAACAGAATATTTTATATATACTTCATGTTCTAAGGCAAATCTCATGAGTCCTGCTCTTCCACCTAACCATTATTTGGGTGAGGCAAAGTTCATGAATACTACTCTTCCACCCAGCCGAGAGATGTTGAGGTGACTAACATGCCAACGGTGATGATGTTTAGATATTGTGGATTTGATGACAGTGAAGAGAAAATGGAGATTTGAAGTTTAAATAGATGCAATCTGTGATGACAGTGACAGAGGTATTAGCATTTTAGATATTTCAACGCGAAATCTGGTGGAGTCAGAGGTAGGTAACTAGTTTGTACGTACACTGTACAAGAGTAGCGTGATCTGAAGGTGACGTTAAATAAATTTATTCACTGAGAAAACAAGACGTTCTTTTTACGAAACCATAATTTGAAACTAGTTCTTTTTACGAAACCATAATTTACAAAACGTGTTCATAGGTAACAATATAATTCAACTCTTTGGATCGACAACTATTTGAGTAATCACTATTGTATTTATAAGTCGGCCATATTGCCTTCAGTCACCTTAAGCTATTTCCATAGGTAAGATTCTAATAGAATGTTCTAAGGATTTGTATGATAGTGGTGATTGCTTCACCAATATCGTGGCGGTCGCGGTCATATTGGGAGAAATCAATGTTGGAAAGATTTGCTCTCGTTTAGAGTACTGAAAAAGATCTATATTTTGGAGGGTAGACGAATCGATGTTATGAGAAGTCGGTGAACAAGAGAGACTTCAATGTTGAAATTGGTTTTCGCGAAGTCAACTCGAGAGGTGGCAACCATTATAATCTCAAGATCTCTCCATCTTTTAACAAAGTAACATGTTTATTCGCGAGAAACTCGGATGAATAATTACCATTCCAAAAATATTGATTACGGTGACATCATGAGGTGATAATGTCATCCTCGTCGTAATTACGGATTGAATATGCGAATTACCAGTTTCATTGGATTAATTCGCTTTACTTAGATTATTATTCTCGCTTTTCCACATAAAAATATGTGTAAAAGGATGTAGGAATGCTGAAAGAGACACGTCGCACTTGTAACCAAGAGACAAATGGAATAGAAATATCTCGAGGAAAATTAATGGAGAGAACCTCAACTATTCTAGACGTGGGTGAAATCAATCTAGGTTCTCCGTTTGAAGCAGATGTTCATGCAACATAATTGACGACCTACCGAAAAGAAAAAGAGTTCAAAACTCCTTCCCTTGAGCTACTAATTCGTATATGTGAATATCCAGTCAAAATTTTTTTCCAAAAGCACGAGTGTTGACGTTGCCCGCAAACCCTGTCTCCAGAGTTCTCAGGTCCAACCGAGTCTACAAAAAATTTGCGTTTACATTATTTTTAAATAAACAGAGTTGAAAAAGGGTGCGAGGGAATGTATGAAGTTGAATGTCTCCGTAAGCGAAGCGTGTGCAGTTTCATAATGAAGGGATTTGGAAAGTCCGGATACTGACTGGTTAGCAACCAAGGACAAACACATCGGAAAGAATCTCTGGTCCTTTTCAAACCAACTGGTCTTCACAAAAAATGATTACAATTTTTACCCTGCTCATATCGATGCCTCATTTATTTTATGTTTGAAATTTAATCTTATATATGTTAAATGTTAAAACAATCGTTATTATCTACATGTTCTTATAACATTTGCCCCCCACATTGATTATATGATATTTCCTCGTACTGTATTAAAAATAGATTTTTATATTTTTACGAAACAAGATATTTATGTTTTGTGTATGCTGCTATACATATTTCGCTGATACAAACATTTTTTAAAATTTAATTTCTTGATTTCTTGCAAAAGTTATGATAAATTTTTGAAAAAATATCTTAGTGTGGAAATATTTATGCAAATAAGTTCATAACAATATTTCGTGAGAATATTAAAAATACCCTCAATTTCCTTTTCACCTTTGAAGTGAAGTTAAATTTTACCGAAAATTTTAGACACAAAAATATCTTTCTCCTAAAACTGATTCTTATTTCATCATTAACATATTTTTGTGAATTGCTTTTCAAAACTTGGACTACTGAGGGAGAGTAATAATTTTGTTCTGCTCTTAGACTCCATATCAAAGCTTCAAATGTTCTCAAACATGTGAAAATTCATCCAAAGTGGTTGTCGAACACGAATACATCACATATTAAATTTTTCGTTTCGTTTAGGGGAAATTGAAGTACAAATTGCATAATTCGATTTACAGTTATGAGTAATGAGACAAATGAGTGAGTCTGATGTGCTGTACTCGGGTCTGAAAAAATTGTTGAAGACGATTCTGCTGATCAAATTTACGAGGTGTGTTTTGATGACGTCAATTAAAATAAATGAATAAAAGTAAATATTGTTGGCAATATTTCTCACCGAACTTAGAAATGAAATCGAAATAATATTATAAACATGATTTAAATCTTATGGGAATAATTTATTTACGAATAAAAATTAATGACCCCGCTTCTTTTCTAAGTCTCGTCCTTTAAAAAATCAGAAGTTATACCAAGAAACACTTCTGAATGCAATAGAAGTAAAGGAAAGTCGACAACCGATATTTTCCAACTGACGTCGAATTGGAGGGCCTCAATTTATCGAATAAACTTCAAGGACCAACAACAACGACAATTTATTCCTTAGACTCTCCCCGAGACAACACGCAAGGGTCAAAGTGTCCAGTTATTCCGTAGGGAAGTGGCGTCGAAGGTTAACATCGCCTTTGCCTGTTTTCCGAGTTCCCTTCTGTCAATCGGAAATTCTCTCTGAGCTTCAAGTACCTTTGACAAAAGACTGCAAAGGAAAATAGAATCTACACAGGTCCCGAAAAACCTCTGAGACTCACTGAAACAGGAAATGTGTGGAAAAATCGGAATAGGCATCAATAAGTAGTTTACGAATTAAGTGATCGATACTTATTCGGAAGATGAGTGATTCCTTTTTGCAGCAAATAAAAAAACCCTTTAATTCTCATTTGATTTAAGATGAAATAAAATATCTCAGTTCCTTCGCGGTTGTTGGTAGAACTTGATATAACCATCGCGATTACTGTGATCATAAATTTAGAATCACTTACACTAGTCAGAAATAATTTTGACAACCACCTTTGGGACACTGATATCGATACAGTGAGTCACATACTATTAATTTTATAACACAAGTTAAATAATTTGGAAACAAGAATTTAAAAAAAAATACAGAAAAACAGATATTGTGACGAGAAAGAACGTTGCATACTTAAAGCAATTGCAACTAATTTTCTACGTTTCATTGCAACAAACTGTGAGGAGAGGAAGATTATCTTATCTGATAAATAAGTTATCCAAGAAGAGAGCATAAAATCTAACAGGATTCCATAAATATAAAATTTCAAAGAAAAAATGCAGAATGAATGTGGAATTAGTAAAAAAAACTGGCGGTAAGAAAACATTATTGGGATATAATTTTTTTCGGTTTATTAATGAGGCATTTTGAAAATATAATTCCTGACTATGTGGATTAGCATTTGGGTCATTTTTTCAGCACCCTCAATTTATGAAAACAACATTAATTTCCCGAAAAGGCTTAATACTGAAATATTTTGTTGAATAATAAAATGTGGGAAAAGATATATAAAATAATAAATTTATTATGAAATATAAATTAAACTAGATTTAAACTCCTTGCTCTAGAAAAATATGGTAAAATCATCATAATCAATGCTTACACAACTGATCAACCAAAGAATTTATGGTTTTTACAGACCTAAGATGTTTCGAATGATTGAAGCACACAACTATCTTCTCCATCCAATTGTGTGGCTTTCGGAAGTCGTACTTACTTAAAAAATGACTGTAAGAAAAACTGTATTCTGTCAGAAATGATTTATACTTCTCTATCTCGCAACGTAAATTAAAGCACTTTATTGACGAAGAGTGTTCCGCGAGGTGATCTCAATATTCAAGAAAATGAAAGTCCATTAAAGAAATGAACCTACGGCTTGAAGACGTGGCTTATGACATTTGACAAGAACACAATGTTATGTTTTCATAAAAATTAAAAACTTAGCCTGATGACCTTCTTCGTAGACTTCGTTTTAAGTACTTTTAAAACAAGTTTCGACCTTCAGAAATGTCGAAAAACCAAATTGACATGACGGTTTTTAATTTTTAACGTGTCCCATTATATTAAATATCTTTGTCTCACTTTGTCTCGACATTTCTGAAGGTCGAAACTTGTTTTAAAAGTATATCACTAAAATACAAACGTCTTCATAACAACTTGGACGTAAGGACAAATACACAAATGTCCATAATAATCGTATATCCAGATTATACTGATAATCGCAATATTTAATCGATACACTGTTGTGATACACGTCCTACTTCAGTTATTCTCATCTCTTTAAAAGCGTTAATATTGGCCGAAATGTTGCCTTAAAGATTTATTAACCAGTTGCAATGATTATTGTGGTTTTATTGACTGAAGTGTCTTATGGTTTCATTTGTATTTTAGTTTGATTATTTGCTTTATTTTGTGAGTGTATTCTATTCAAGAGACGTATTAAAATCAAAGACGTCATTTTGAAAAAACAACAACAAAATCTCACTTTTGTTTCATTTTAGAATATGTATGCCAAAATCTCCATTAATACGTATTATAAACGTTGGTGGGAATTTTCAATTATATTTATGATAAATATGATGGTATTATTTAGCTAAGAAAAGTTGTATAACGCAAAAATTCTAGAATCATTTAATTTTGTGACTTCTTTTCTAGTTGAACATTGAATTACAAACTTAAACGTCTAGTGCTCACAACATATTCAACATTTGTTTCCTATGATACCAAATGAAATGGAAAAATGTGTTACTTCCATAGTAAAATATTCGTGTGTTAGAGATTAAATAAAAGTTTTATCTACTGAATACAAACATTTACGAAGGTCAGTAACCTTAAAAATATGTAACCGATTGTACTTCTACATTGGCGATCAAACATGGAACTTGGGCAATAGAAAAGCACTTTAAGGTTGGATCATGCCCTCGCATTGTAGTTTGTCTCAGTTTGAAATAGTGGCAATAAACCTTTTACATTTCACCTTTTGTGAGCTACCGTTTACAACTACCATCGACAGCGGTTCGGTAACATCAAATGGCACAGGTAAGAGCTCGCTTCTCTTGAAGGGACTCACTACGGTAGTTAAGTGTATCATAAAGTGAGTTACACATTTCCAGTACATTTTCCTTCACGGTATAATTGTCTTAGTGCAAGAACCACTCCTGCGTACTTGAGGGAATCAGAAAACCAGGTGAAGCTGAAATTTCAAAACTGTTGCAATCAAGGACTCTGATTTTTATACCACGTTTCAAATGGTAGACAGTTATGTCTCCAAAAGAAAAGAAAATTGTACTTTAAAAGCAAAACTTTAATAGAAAAGTTTCTATTTTCGATATTGTGATATCGAAAATATATCACTCATATTTATCAAAAAACATTTCTATTGGGTCTCTCCTTTTTAAATAAATGAAAATGAAATGGTTCTTAACACTAAATAAGTGATACTTACTCGCATACGAAATGATATTATTGACATAGATTTTAGGAAATTTTATTTCTTAAAATTTTTGAGTAAGAAGAATGGTTAAAGCAGAACTCGTTGTCTTGATGACCATACTACCGCTAGTATCTTATCTTTATATTTATTGTTGACGTTATCGGTTGCGAATTTTACTTCAGAGATTTGTAACTTAAATTTGGCACCTCAACGTTTTTTGACAGCAGAGGATTTTGGTTACTTGATACTACTATAAAACAACATTATGCTCCTTGACGTTGACGAGCCCTAAAGCCCCAGGGAAAAATATTATGCTAAACGGAACAAAATCTTCAAAATTATAATTTTCCTACTGGCCCTTATGTATTTAGTGAGTTTTAGTCTGTATACAAATCTGACGACACACGTCCGCTATCCCAGTAAAAAAATGATACCACGTTTTTAATACATTGTACGAGAATTTAGTATGTATCGCATGAAATTAGAATAAATAAAATCATATTTAGTTTTTACACAGAGTTGGTGCCTAACACTGAATAAATAAATAAATAAATAAATAAATAAATAAATAAATAAATAAATAAATAAATAAATAAATAAATAAATAAATAAATAAATAAATAAATAAATAAATAAATAAATAAATAAATAAATAAATAAATAAATAAATAAATAAATAAATAAATAAATAAATAAATTAATTGTCAAAAAGCAGTACAAATTGCGTATGACCACGTGGAGGATGCGTATGACCACGTGGAGGACAATAAACGAATTTACTCACCGGAAGCAAGAGCAAGGCACCATCCCATCAATTCTGACCAAGGGCCCTAAGGCAGAGGCGGATTGAAAAAATTCGGTAAACTCTTAGATAAGATAAAAAATATAATAGAATATCAACACATTTGTATTACAGACTACGTTCTTGTTTCTGAATAATCTGAAAATCCCTCTCTTCCCGCTTTGAGAGTAACACTCTTGGGAAACAAACACATGAACGTAGCAAAGAAGCGTCGCGATCCGCTGCAGTTGCCTGCGTCCGCTGAGTTTCACGTGTTTTTCGGCGCAGCGTTGTTTGCTTCCGAACGACGACGAGAGACGCTTACCTGCTTCGGTGCGCCTGCACGCTACGCAACCCGCGTTCCGTCAAAACACTTGCCGCCTCCAGCACACGTGCATCCACGGACACAATACTGCTGCAGGCGACGTACAATGCTTCTTCGGTCCCGTGGGCGCCCCCGTTGCCATGTTTTCTTCCATCTCCGGATATCCACCGCTCACGCCGCCATCACGGGTGTCTTCAGCTGTTACGTTCATTTCTTCCCACATTCACGATCTCGAAATCAACACTTGCACTCTTTCCCTTAAGACCAACACTCTTTGGTTTATACGATCACGTAAGGAGAAATTTTAAAAATCCGTAATCAAATGATAGTCAATGATGAGATTGAGCGGTCATCATCACAACACTGTAGCTAACCTTATTTTCATTTAATTTTTCTCACGACAACGGAATGGGTGTTACGATAAATGAAGATACATTGGGTTGTGACACGTTTTAAGGTCCTATGTCCTAAGTTAACCTAGGACGCGAGAAAAATGTGATTGATGGAATGGACTCCAAGGATGGAATCACACCAAAAATTACCCACGCGTTGAAAGGGGAATGAACCAATATTATAGGTTACGTGGCTTATAACTCTTCTAAACACATTGACTTTCACACTCTACCTAAAAAATTCCGTTCTCTTATTTTATATGCCTCCTTCACTCTCCCACAACATCTTCCACTAATATCTATACCATACTTTTCCCTTCTTTATCCAAACAATCACCAAATAATAGTATTACTCGTACAATATCCCAAATGAACACTCTTAACTCGAAATAGTACTAGTGTATTTGCATAAGCATAAATGTCATTTCATACCAGGCCATAAATTGTAATTCTTCCGCAAATCTTAATTTTCACCATCAACTCTCTCTATCATATCCTACTACATATATTTAATTGTTACTCCTGAGATGTGTTCACTTACATATTGTAAATAAGAGTCTCTATCATCACAGCTGTCTCTTCCTCAACATTTACTCCACTTCGCTTTCCGTTCCCATCGTCCGTATCCTTCCACCTCCAGTATTGTGCACGACACAATTTTCACCACCATTCCCACCCCCGCCTCCTGATCGTTCTGAAAGACACCATCACGGAGTTGGAGCTCCACCATTGTCCAGTGCCAGAAGAATAATCAAAAAAGTACGCGCTACAATAGAAGCAGTCTACGAGCTCGATCTACAGTTTAAAGTTTCCCTCCGAAAGCTGAGGGTGACGGCGGTGGTATTTCTACCTGCGGATCGATGGAGGGCGAATTCGCGAGGAAAACACGTCTCCTTGGATGGCGCAGTGACGCGTCGGGGTTAAAGCTGCGAGCGCAGCGTGGGAGCGCGGAGGACACAGCTGCTACAGACAGCTCCGGGGAGAAATGAACCTACAAACCCCTTTTCTTCACGCCACATCCGGTATTGTTCGTGTTGCTCGCTGTTGCTAGGGTGAAGTGGAAGGTGTATTCTGATTTAATTTAAAAGAATGGATGACAAACATAACGTTATGTAGTTTTGTACGTAGGTCATGTTGATAAAATGTTAATTATAATGTAACGTTCAACAAATATGTCAATACAAGTTAATTACGAGTCCAATATCGTGTGTAAATGAGTATATAATTATATACTATACTATGATATATTAGCTTGCAAGGGGTGTAAGCCATGTAACCTATAATGTCAGTTCATTCCTCTTTCAACGCGTGGATGATTGTTGGAGTAATTTCATCTGGTGCACATTCTATCAAGCACACTATATATGTTTATTATATATAAGTATATACTATATCGATATTTTATAAAAGAATAATTTAAAATTATTCAAACACAACATCTTCTGTCTGTGAAGTGGAAATCGAGTTCGGGTGAATGAAACAACAACATCATTACAATGTAGTAGAACCACTTGTGACATCTCTCCTAATAATGAATTTGTGGACCAACTTCCAGACGATACAAAGTCACAAGAAAACTAATTTAATGCAATCATGATGAATTACATCGTGAAACTTGTAGCAGTATATTTACTAACAAAATTATTTCTCTTGTGTTTGGGTCAAATCTTCCACCGTTTTTACATCTGTACACCTCCAAATAGATAACGCATTTCCTTATAGGAGTAACAAGATTAAAACGCGCTAAATGAGAAATATTCATAAAATGTCATCGTCATTTAAGTGTAACTAATAATATTCCAAAATCTTTGTATAAACATTTTCTTATGAGTCACTATATTTGAAAATCTTTTCTATAAATTCTTTGAACATAACCAAACATTTCATTTCACGACAAGTTTTAAGCTCCCTGCTATATACGTGCCACAGTATTTTTAACTCAACTCCTGGTATTCTATTGTAAACACACCCTTTATGCAAATATCTGTTTTGCAACAGTGAATCCAAAAATAAAGCGTTATAAAGTGGTAAAACGTAACCGAAGCATCTGACATTTCGTGATTTTATTTCCACGGAGAGCGAGTGCGCTCGCGAGCGAGAGACGGCTGCCAGCCAGCCACTACGCCGTCCGCCCTCTCGCTCTCGATCAACTTTCGCCCTGAGAGCTGTAAGACGTCAATCAATATTTACACGGAGGTGAATCTGTTTGGGCTGCTCGCGCTCCGTAGGAAAGTGCCGCTCAACTGACCCCGATTCTCCGCTGCGTTTGTGTATGAGTGGGTTTCTTCGCTTTGTGGATGGACAGAATGCTATTAACTAGGCATTAAAATTAATGTATTCAACATTCAGTTTCTAGAGCCTCAAGAATGCTCTAATATCAACTATTTTTAGCGTTGGAGTGATCTACGTTCGCGAGCACTGAAATGTTTAGTGGGGAAAAGTACGGGCTCTTGAGACGAGAGGTTGGTCGGTGGTGGCTACTTTGTTTTTATTGTACGGAAAAAATTAATACAATTTTTCTTCGGAAGTGTTTTTGTTGTATGAAAAGAGAGAGAAAAAAAGGAAGGTAGTAACGGCAAGTGAAACATTGATTATTCTGAAGAAAAGACTCTCGATCATTAACGTAGATTTGATTCTAGTATTCTCTTAAAAATCCAAAATAATAATAATAAAACAAAACGGCGACATGACTTGGTTTTATTAGAACGAATTAAACTGTTATATGACACAGGTTGTTGAGTGTTTGGGTCAAAAAAATTAAACATTATTCTTACCGGTTTATAATTACACCACAGCCAGCCAACAAGTTTACAAATACACCACAGCCAGCCAATCGTTGTGTTTAGACCTGAAGAAGGACAAGTAAGGCTCTAATGACCTTGACGCTGGCGAGCCCTAAAACCCCAAGAGAAAGAGGACACATAAATGTCCGAATCGCTTGCAGTATGAATAATGTTTAAATTTTTTTGACTGAAATACTCAGCAACCTTTATCGTATATGATGAACGGGATGAACATTAAAACGTATTTTAATTAATTAAACTTTCATTTCCTCACATAACTTGAAGAATAAATCCTCAGGGATAAAATAAAACCGTCTTTGTCTACTTAATAGCCAACAACCCATTTAACACATTATAATTTTTTAGGTAATTATTTTACGAGAAAAAATGGCGCCCCAGAAGAATTTGACTGCGCAGACCAACTATGGTTTCGTAATTTCCTCAGTCCATTAATACGAAGTTCATGATGTTCATGTCGTCAGAATTATAACCATGGTAGGTCAAGTAATTTCTCAACCAACTCGCCTGGGATCGCCAAATTAATTCAAGTGAGAAATATCATTGCGAATGATATCAACTACACATCAATAATTTATTTATTTATTTTATGTCTTATAGCTTACGGTTAGGTAACATGGGTTAGGGGGAAACTTGGGAAAGGAAATATTGAGAAGGAGAGATGTTGAGGAAACAGAACGGAACAACGGAGGAATAAAAATTAATGTACTTTGTGTTTGTATGAAATGAAGCAACCCAACAAAATTATTCAACATGCTAATTTTATGAAGTATCCCCTGGGATGCAATTTGTCCAAAGGTTTAACTGAGGATTGAAACCTTGGTCCCAATAAAAGGACTCCTATTGTCTTTGTTGCTCCAATGCATTTTTTCTAAATTTTAAGTTTTTCAGATTTTCTTTTTGTTTTTTAGATCAAATACGCTCATAATTCATTATTAATTGTAAGCATCTCCATACTATCAACAAATATTGTTTTTATTACTAATTCTATAGAACACCACTTTTTCTAGAGAATAAATGTCAAATATACTTCGTCTCCCTCCAAGCTCCATTCATCTCCTTGACTTAAGAATGAACGTATCATTTTCAAGTATCTATTGTGTCGTAGACACAAGAAATGTGAACGGCTGCCTCCTAAATCAGGTACATTCCTGCCTTATTTAACCCTAATGCCCCTAATGACGTTGATTACGAGCGATGTGTATTGCAGCAGGGGTAAGCGCAAGGGTCGTATCATGGGGGTGGCTCGCCAGCGCAGCGGGTGTCACCCCGACGGGGGATGGAGGCCGGTGACACGCTAACGACGTTGACGAGAGACACCCCACACGAACGCTTTCAGCTCAGCTGGGTAATTATGCGGCTGGCGATAGAAAGAACAGGGATACACTGCGTCCAGGGCTGCGGTGACACGAAGCATTTATTCATTCTGAAGAATAAAGATGTCTTCCAACTCACGGGCGAAGGAAGAAAATCTTCCACAATATTTTTTTCTTCTTTCGTCCAAATTATGGAGCACGAATTCTACAAGACATGGGCTGAAACCACTAATGCTATTCGTCAAGTTGCGTTATGTACTTAGTCCAAAAATTTAAATCGTTTCCCCACGTATTTTATGATTGATGTGAGAACAGTTTTTTCTCCTGTGCCCGAAATTAAACAAGCTCTTCTTAATATTTATGTACAAAGAAAAAGAAACGCTCTGATCCCCGAAGATCTGCTACCCCGAAAGACGACTCTCCAATACAATTCGAGACGCAAAATCGGATGTTCAGAAACGAAGGTTATAATTGCTATTAATATTGTTCATTTAGGCACAAGTGCTAAAAATTTGAAATATGCCTAGGTACGGTTACTATACATCCGAATATTAATTATACTTAATTGTGTCTCACTTAAATCTTGTTTTGTGTTTGTAAATAATTTAATGTACACTTTAAGGGATACCGTTACCGAGCGAATAACACATTATATAATAATAAAAAAAAATTGCAACTCCAACTTTATGTTATTCACAGAACAATAACAGAAAGTATATAAATTCAATCCTTAATGAAAAATGTTTAAAAATATGAAAGTTTACTCTACATAATTTCTGTAATTGTGCATGATTTGATTATAAATTCCTCATCAATTTTTCAATGTCTTTCTACTCCTACTTCTTAATCTATCATCTGGACTCGTTAGACAAGAAGGAATGATGAATTATTTTCTGATCCAGTGCAGGACGTCTTTTATTGATAACTTGGAAGAGAGAATAATTTGAAATTGTAAATGCCCTGGAAAATATGGAACTACAACTGTAATCGAAAGAAATATTTTTTTCTGGGTCGCAGAACTTCTGGGAGTGTTTTTCTTAATGCTCCCTAACAACTTGTGATATATGTCTTGTGTGACTAGTTCTAGTAGTATTATTAATCGTAGTATCAACTCGTATTAACGTATGGTACTAGGGTTGACAAATAGTGTTGGTATATCATTAAGAAAACTTACATTTTATCATGTCACGAAATCTTAATTATCAGACTTCTTTACAGTAATTGACAGAAGAGTTCGTTTCTTTGTGATACCATACAATGAATATGAAAAAAAATCGTGAAATGAACTCCAAAATGTGAAGTATTTGCTAAGCTGGAGTCGCCAATATGAACACGTCATGAACAAATTTTGTGAAACAAAACGACTCATTAGTTCTACACTTGGGACACCCTTTCGTTTTCATACAACTAGAGGTAGCGTTGTGGTTGTTAATGAAACAATATTTGTGTTTATTGGAATAATTACTTGACATAAGCGCATCGTTAAAATTCCTCCGTTTATCGTATGGTGATGATTTATGAGCACTACGGACGTAAGACGGAAGAGAATAAGCTCAAAAGATCCACAAACACATTTAAAGAGTAATAAAAAATTATAATTTAAGAAATATTAGGAAGAAATATATTAAAGGTCATTAAAATTTACTCTAAACATTCTACTCACACTCATATTTAATGTTTGAAGTCGTCTTGAGAAATTAATTTATTTTAAAGCTGTGGGAATGTGAAATGATCCGTTGGGACCTTCGACACCACACCCCATAAAATATATTAATAAAGACTAAACCCTTTATAAAAAAATGTTCCTCGTACTATTATATAAATCTATATTTGCGTGTTCATATTTTATAATATCTCAAACTAGGAGGCAAAAAAATATTTAATAAAACATTTGATCCAAAAAAATTGAGTTACGTGGGAAAGCGATTTGTCGCGTAATATTTTGTCAAATTTTTTTCGTGGTGTTTAAAAAAATCCACAACTCCATTTTTTGATATTTTTATATATACTTTTTCTCAAATATAGAGCAGGAGAAGAGACCTCCGAAATAATAATGTATAATACTGAATACGTTAGGATATTGAATAAGTTAGATTTAAACTGAAAGGAAACGAACAATATGGAATTTGCGACAAAAGTGCAGCCAGATCTTTCCTTTTTCTCGAATCGTGTTATTTCGTACCGCAACTGTATTACCTAAGCTGGTTGGCTTCTGAAGAGCAATTTCGCGAGGCAGCGGGGTTATAACCTGTGCGGTGAATATTGTTGCTATTCCGGTGGCAGCATCAGTGGCTCGAATGGAGGTGGAGGTGGCGGCGGCGGCGGAGGGATCTCCAGGGGAATCAAAAGATCTAGATCGTGGGAACATCGCCGAGGAGACGCGCCCCAAGCAAATGAATCCCTGTGCGAGTGAGAGTACGCGCGCCAAATTCACGCACCTGGCGGGATGCGACCCCGGAAGGCATGGGACACGAACAGGCGAAGGCTCACACATCAGGTAACGTGATGGATGTTCTGTAATGAGATCGTAGGTTTGTAGTGCACGACTCGGGGGAGAAAGGTGACATTTGGTCCGATAGAAGAAATAACACCTAAGAGTCGGCGAATGGAAATGATTTAGAGCGCGTGTGATTTATTATTTCTTCACACAAAATGTCGAACAATCATCAATATAACATTTCTTCATTTCGCTGTTTCGGCGATGAAACTTTATGGGTAAGGGTAGAGCCATCCTATTATTTATGTATAAAATGTCATTTGGAAAAGAGCTCATTCACACAAGACCATCGTACTTTATGTTTCTTTCTATTCCTCATAATTATATCATACACTCACGATTATACTCGATAAAAGTTTAAATCCGAATAATCGAACATAACAGTGATAGTAAACCATACGAAAAATTATTAATTAGTTCAGCAGCTATTACTTTTATTTATTGTTAAAAAGACGCGTGTAAATGAATATAAGGGTATTCAATGATCTGCATCTCCTTATCACGGATTTTCACCCACAACGAGTACTTATACTCATACCTTGGCGAACGCTGATTATGCAGATGTTAGTTCCACTGCTTCATAATCAATCTCTGGATTTTACTGCAGTAATTTTCTAACTTTTTTGTACTGGTAAAATATAACAACAATATTTGTACAATATTTTTCAATACAGATGTGTCGATTTCGAGTTCGATACCTCTCGATATCACAGAACTGAAAAATCGCGATTCTCGATATTTTTCGGTTATGTCCCTCGATGCATATAATCAATGTGCCGACATAGTTTAAAACATTTAGGAAGAAGAATGAAAATGTAACAGATCGTGTGAAAATGAGCTGTTTACACATCAATGCACATCATTAATGTACATTTTAGAAAGACTGGATTTCAACAGACTAACACACCAGATTCACACGTTTTTGAAAATAAAACCACCAGGCCGATTTGGTACAAACAAAGAGGAAAATACCTTGAAGAATTAGGATCTCCAAATTTACAAGATCGTGAAATAACTAGAAAAATTACTAAACCACGGGGTTTCGAGGAGGAAAATAAAACCAAACAAAATACATGGTCTGAACAACGAAAACAGACCCATTCGTTACGTATGAGGTATTACTGGGCTGAGAAGAATGCCAATAAGTATTGATTCCTTGTGGTTCTAAGCCACCCATTTGCGAAGAAGAAGAAGAAGCACTTTATGTAATGTAAGAAAATTCCAATGATCAAGTTAATTTAATTTCAATAAATTGGAATCGAGGTAAAAAATGGAATCGAGATCTCAATCCGCATTTCACCACTTCTAATGTTTCCCTCTCTTTTCCCCTCTCGTAGCCTTCCGTGGATGCCACCCGCAAGAAAACTACCCCCAGCAAAACAGTGCACGTGAAATTCGCACACCTGGTCCATTCGTCGACGGTGGTAGTAGCAACGGCAGCTGCGGCGACGGCGGCGGCAGGGATGCGCCCTGCAGGAAGGGTCTGGATCGATGCTTGAGGTGGCGGAGGTGGTGAAGGAGATGGAGAGGGGTAGGGGTAGGTGCGAGGAGAAGAAGAAGAAGAGGGAGGAGGAGGAGGAGGAGAAGAGAGCAGCAAGTCCCACGCAGAGAGAATTCTGACGCAGCAGCAGAAGCAGCAGCCGCTGGCGAATGCCAAAGGAGCTTCGGACGGGCGAGCGTTCGGGCGGGCGGGCGCTTTCGGAGCATCCGGAGGGCATCAACCCTCGACTGTTTGCTAAACAGACCGCGGTATCCACCGACGTCACCTCCTCCCACATTCGTTCTTTTACTCAAATATTCTTTGCCCCCCTGAGGCCACACTTCTTGTTTTTGTTTTTTAATATTTCTGAGTTTGTTTTTTCTCCTCACCGGTGTTTCATGGAGGAAGAAAGAATTGCCGGATTCTATCTTCACAAATCATACATTTCATTTAACATTTTGGACGTTTCACTTAACAAGTGGGACATATTGTTTCATGGGGGATAATTATTTAGTTGATGGAAGTTTGGTTAATCTTTCTCTCTTTCAATATAGTTCCGTAATCTTCACTTACTGGAAACAACAACTTTAATTTACAATTTTTGCTTGTGCTTCCAAGCTTTGACATTTGCATATTCGTAACACTGCACTAATTTTTTTTGTCGTCCGGAATTACAGTTTGTACTGATTCAAATTTTTATTATCTTTGATGGAGTTTTTATCGGTANAGGTTGAAATACTTGAAAAATTGATATGCAGTAGAGATATAGCAAATTGTAATGAAAAAAATGTATTGAATCGAGACTCCAGAAAATGGAGACCTCTTTTCAGTTAACAAAAAATATATACAACAAAAAGAGCCTCTCCTGGAACTGCAAAATCCGACACTATACAACTGTAATCAAACATGATGCTCTCTACGCTTCATAGACACTCAATCTTCAACATAAAGCATTAAAACAGCAAATAGATGTGAAGGAACGTAAAATAATGAGAAAAATCCTAGAACCAAGATCCAAAGACGGTGTACATTATCCAAAGCCTAACACAGAAATATATTTTTAAAAAATTCCAAAATCACAGACACAATGCGAATGCGAAGAATTCAGTTCGTGGGACACTTAGAAAGAATGGATCCGAACAGACTAACGTACAAAATACATACATTCTTAAAGAAAAAGATTAGTAGACCAAATTGGTACAAACAGACAGAAAAGGATCTGAAAGAATTATGATCAATAAACTTACAATACCGAAATGAAATCAGAAAAATCTCTCATACGCGGGGTTTCGAGGAAGAAGAGAGAAAGACCACACAATCTACATGGTCAGCACAACGGAGACACACCCACTCATTGCTCATGAAGGAATACTGGGCCAAAAGGAAGGCTAGAAAGTGTTGATTCCGCATGGTCTTAAGTGACCCATTCGTGAAGAAGGAGGAATGATACGTAGCGTAAATTTTTCACGAAAACGTTTCTGCGTAGAAAAATTTCCGTGGTGCACGATCATTTTTCGAAACCCCACTCATTAATTTCGGCATCCACTCCAACCCTCTTCTGGGCATGGAACGAGCCCACTTCACCCGCCGCAAAGGGCGCAGCGGGGAAATGAAGTTGCTTGGTCGTGGAGGCAGAGCGACAGGGAGGCGGCACCATCGAGTGGCAGTGGTCGTACGCCGTAATCTACCTGCGCGTCCGACGGCGGCTGCTACGAGCGACGCCTGCCTGCCTCCCTGCCATTGAAGCGAGCCTTCGCCCCTTCCGAGACGGACGGTCTCTCCCTTTCGAGGGGCGTTCTCACGGAGCCGCCCCGCTCTACCCCGCCTCACCGCTGCCGACCTCTTTTTGCCCCCTCGTTCCCCGCTTCGGAATAAAAGATTTCTCACACCCAAGGAATAACTACCCTTACTTCTTGTTCCACTCCTTTTGCGCGTTAAGCTCCTCCCAGAATTTATTCTTCCCGCGCTTCGCGCATTGTGATAGCTGCGACGGACGCCTACTTCCCGCGTTCGGTGACGGAAGGAAGCGGTGGAGGGGGGAGTGGGGCAGTGGCCGAGGTGATAGCGAAGAGACACGGCAAAACTGGACAACACATGCAAGGGTGAACAACGATTGAACAATTTATAACAGAACATGGAACATCATCATTAAGATAATAAAACGGGAGGCACCTCACTTTGAGGCACTATTTCATGGTTTTAACACACTCAAAGAATGATGAAAATTGTCTCACCGGTTTATTTATGTACAACAATATCTGAAATGAGACAATTATGTTTTGTGAATTCGTACTGAAGAATAAGGGCCCCTCGTAAGAAGTCGAGTTGTGCAGTGGAAGCGTACTGGGCTCAAAACCTGATCAAAACCAATGCCACAATATTTTGGCCTCGTATTATTCTGATCAAACTATTCTGTAATAGGAAGGAATATAAACACGAATGAACAAGCTGAATACTTAAAACACACTAATTATTTTTCACAGAATTCACGCGAGCTAAGCCATAGTTTTTAAATTAAACAAACTAAAAATGACATGTGTGGTAAAGGACAACAAGACACTGAACATTTTAATAAGGATAAGATAGAAATATTTGGCAGAAATATCGAGAATTACCAAAAAGTATTAACTACTTGACGTATAGTCTCCTAAGGATATTAATATTGTAACATGATTACATCATACACATTTATAGAAACATAAATGATAATACATGCCGACTAAATATTAAGTGAATGTTAATTTTCTTTTGGTCATTGACAGTCGCACCTAGAACTGCTAGCGTGTACTTCCTTACGTTGGTTGTCATGGTGCCTCTTCGTCTATCGCCTAAGCAAGATAATTCTTTGCTCCCCGTCTTAATCGACATGTCTGAACCATTCTTCTTCATTTCTCTCTTTCGTCTCGCCCATTGTTGGAGTCGCTTGTTCTTGTTTTACTGGTTCACCACTCTTCTTCTCCTGCCTTTACCAATCCCTACCCGAATAGGTTTGACCTCCCATTCTTTTTTTGCATTACCACCTCCCCTTTCTCTCTCACCCCCACGCAACAATCTCTACCCATGAGCGTTGCGTCTTCGGCTCAAAATTGCGGCGCTGTTCCGCCAGAATTGAAAGTCTGCGCGCGTTGGAGACCTAGGATCGATTCCCGAGGGCGTAGCCGTGGGCGGGGACTCCAGTGGTGGGAAGGAACGGGATGCCGAGGGGTTGGCAGCAGCGCAATGAGTTGGGCCGCCTGAAGGCGCGTTGCAGCGTTGCCCAAGTGCTGTTGCTGCTGCACTGACGAAAGGGGGTGTGGGGAGGGGGAATGGGATGTGTACCCACACCGATGAGATGCCGAAACCGCAACGCGCCGGAGACCGTGTTAATGAAATACTTGGGCGAGTGGATCGTTCTCAAGGAGGCGGGTGCGGCGCGCGACCCATGCGTCGTCTTCGTCTTCTGAGGGGTTTCCCCGCGGCGGCTCTCCACACAACCACATTCTTCTTTCGGTCGCTGTGCTGCGCTACGGTCGGGAGGAATTTGAGAGGCGAATTTGCACCGATAGATCGCTCATGATTGTGGTAAGAGACTTCATCTTTCGAGGACACATTTTCACTCTCAAAATTTCTTTTATGGGATTTCATTTTTTTTATTGTTATCTAATTTATTTGTTAATATAATTAACACAAATTAAATAAATTGGTTGCAGTATCCGACGTTGATTAATTTGAATTAAAATGTCGTTTTTACGAAACAATATGGAGAGAAATGCAAATACGTCGTAAAAACATTGCATTTTTAATCAGTGTCATGATTTAAATTGTCCTGACAACAACTGTCCACAAGTAAGTTCGGATTCAAAATGATGGCCTATCATTCAAATCTGACCACAATAAGTACTTCTAAAAATTAAATTTTTAAAATAAGATATGCATGTAGTATTAAAAGCCACAATCATGACCGCATAATTATGTTTTTAATTGTAACAATACTAAAAAGTTATTAAATAAAACATTTTTCTTTCAATTGGAGCAACAAAATCTCCAGAGGTTATGCATACCTCGTCCAAAATGAGGATCTTGTTCACCATCCGACTGGACCTGAATAAATTTAAGAATGTATCTCGTTTCGGCCAGCTAAGGACAACGAATGACGAGTGCCAGTAAGGTTCAGTGTTTGTGGGAGTTTACTTACAAGACATTGTGAATTTTACCGAGATCGGAGGAACAGAGTCTAGATAGGATCCAGATTGCTGTATCCGAGTATTACAACTGCGGTTGTTTGTCGCAGAGGGTGAACTTTTCATACTTCACAGCTATTTAAACTGAGACATGGAAATGAAAAGCTTCTAATTTAATCTTGCCCCACCTGGGAATTGAAGCCAGGATGACTTGGAGACGAGCGATTACGCTGACATCGTGGCCAAGGAGTGGACTTAAGAATGTAATATTAATACCATGATAACCTATTCATAATTATAAGAAAAATCCAATGAATGCCTCAATTTTTCTACTTTTTCATGGACAAACAGTGGTCTAGGAACCACCGGTTGGCGACTGCTGGTTTAGTCCATAAAAAATTCAAGCATCGGCTTTTCACTACCCGAAAGTAGAGCACCATAAGCATAGATATTCTCATGCCGCCATTTTGGTTCCAAACTCGGCTCATGCTTATTGTATATTCCATGAAAACGCATCGACAACATTATTTCGGTTCAGTTCGGTTTTTGTCAGAATGAAGAAGCAGTCTCTGATACGAAATATTGAGTTAATAACAAATGTTTTTCTTTTTTGACAAATACATAAAAGAGAATTTAATTCATGTTTGTGATTACACACTCAGAGGATTAAAATGCCAAATGAATGTGATTCAATTTGATATTCACAATTGAAAAACTGTTATATAAAGGGGAAAGAAACTTGTGTACTTGTCCATATAAAGGGGAAAGAAAAGATTTTATTAGGTATAAACAATAACACTTCATAATGTTCACGAAGTACACGATGTGTTGACTAAAACTTACATATAGTGTTTACGTATTGGTCGGTCATATTATAAGCTGCTGTCAACGTCTGTAGAGCGGAACCGAAATGGCGGCATGAGAATATTCATTCTTATAGTGTCTAAAACCTAGGTCACACACATGGCGATCATTGCCAAATACATTCTAAAGTTGATCATTGGCGAATGGTGTGGCCACTTCCGCATTGGCAACGATAGTCAAATATTCGATGCTGGAAGGAATTGTAAAGCTGGTCGATGCGAACGACAAGGACCTTCCAGCTCCGAGTCCAAGACAGAGCCGCCTTCCTCGTCGACTGCTTGTCGATCTGGTTACACACTCGCCAAAGAACGCCAAGAGTGCGCGTAAATTATATCGTAATTCAATCAAATCTGTATGTAAGCAAATATGTAGGGATATAATACGAGCAATAACTATACAATTATAACAGTTATATGAACTTAAAAAAAAATTTTTTGAAGTTTTTATTATAATTATGACCTATTCTTTTTCAACTCAGCATACCACGCGCATTTAAGCAATAAATGTCGCTGTGAAATTTTGTTGTTACATTAGGTGACATAAAATACATAAGGCTTATAACTATATATTATTAATACCTATTTTAATTGACATAAAGCTCCGAAAACTGTTCCGTTATTGTTCAACAAGAGTTGTAGATTAAATACGTATTTCATGAATTTTGATTTGATAATAATTGCAACAAAAAAATGTAACAGTAACGACTTAAACAATATGAATCCCAATATCAACAAATTTAACGGAGATGATACAAGTAACTTGAAGTTTTCGTTTGAAATATTATTATGGAAGTTGTGTGTTCGCAAATAATTACCGACGAATCTTTGGCGAGGATTGGCATGTGTGTGTGTGGCCAGCCTTTGCCTCAGATGCTTCATTGGGACAATGGGGGCAAATAATTAAAACAAATAATTACCGATGATTCTTTGGCAAGGCTTGCCATGTGTGTGGTCTAGGCTTTACCCGAAAGTCGTTGCCAGCCGCTGATCCTCGCTGGAGACACTCGCTGGTCGTCATCGTCTTTCCCTCATTCGCCTGAAGAGCGCGGCACTGTGTACCTCGTCTTCTCGTTAGCTCCCTCTGCGACCAACGCCAGTGTCTGCATTCGATTTGGGACGCGTGAATATTTCAGGCGTCCATAGTCCCCCGGTCGTTTTGCGTCAATGCATACATACATGCATGCAGCGTGTGGAGGGAAGGAGGGGAAGAGAGAATGAACCTGCCGGACGCAGATGGGGACTCACTCCGTGGAGATACGGCGACCGCAGAGACCTTTCCCTGAGCCGGAACAAGTAACACCTGAGACGACAGACGCGTACGCTCTTTTTAACTACGATTGAAACAACATCTTCCTAATTTTGCGCTCCACAATAAAATGTAGAACTTGTCCTAAGATAAAAATAGTCTTTATGTACTGAAATATTCATAGACAGACATTTATTTCGTAGCAAGGGGGGCAGACTTCTCACAAACACGTATTGATAATAAAATTTCAAAATATTTGTTAATATATTTTCAATTCTTTAAATTGTTTATTTAATGTCATTAAGCAGTCAACAAATGATGAATTATCTATCCCAGACTTATAAAATATTTTTATCTCATTTTATAATAAATTTTCGGAGGTGCCTGGTTCAACGACCTTTCCCTTGGCGCACTGAGAGACTACTGCGCGATGTATATTTATTTCAGGAAATATATCCATTCCTTTTTTTGTTTCTTTTGCTAAAAATGACTTCGTAGTAAGCAGAGTTATTTCTCAACACGGTACTCAAGTTTATTTTAAATATTTTATTGTTTGCGACTCTCATAGGTGAATTATTATTTTTATTATGAGTATTGGATAATTATTTTTCATGAAATTATTTTGCGAACACATAACTGAGATAGCACTAATACTTAAGATTGCTCCATATGTTTTTAAAAAGGTATCGATGAGTTAATGATGAGTACCGACGTAAATTTAGTTAAATACATATAATGCCAAGGGACGAATATCACTCCTAAGATTATTTTTTAGAATAATCATCACTCGATCTAAACCTTACTTAAAATACACCTGAAATTGAAGTAATAGACTTACTTCATAGGTTCTTTTTTTAAGTTAATTTTGAGGCACTTTACTTCGAAAGATATGCAGTTTAAGTTATATTCTTCTGTAAATAGAGAACCGTTGATGCGAATTTTCTCGAAATACAAAACTTTTCGAATAGTGAAAAAAAAAATGGTTCGGCGTGTTTTTTCTTCATATAGGAATTGCGTCCTAGAAGGGACTATAATCAAAAGATTAATACCAAACAATTTAATTTTTTTTAAAGGTAAATAAGACTCATTTTTCGTGCGGTGTTTTTGAAAAAGGTGAACCCTTTGAAATACCCGAACCGTGAAATATAATGTTTGTTATGGAACACCCAAACAATAACTCTCCCTCTTCAACCCCTCGCGATGGCATCCCTATCCGACAATATAGATGAGCCGTGCAATCCAAAACCCCGCAGTCTATTTGCAGTGCATGTCCATCCCCTCCACTGCCCACGGGACACCACCCTCTTCGCCCATACGCGGCAACATCGCCCGCCATCTGCATCAAGGGATGAAAACAGTCCGTTAAAGTTGCATTTCTTGCAGGCGCGGTCCGTTTCTCCCTTCTCCTCTCCTCCCTCCTCCCATTCTCCGCGCTTCTCCGCCTCCCCCTTTGTCACGTGATTTACGCGGGCAGCCGAACACAAGACGCAGAACGCGCACCTACTTCCTGCGAAGCGACTGACAGACACATATCCGCCCCTGATGCCGAGCGGGTGGCCACTGCTGTGACCAACNTAAGAGACAGGGTGCGTACTCCCCACTCCCACCCCATCGCTGCGGATCTACGCGAATAAGAAGAAATCTGCGACGGACGCTGGAGTGGACATGGACCGCTCGCCGTCTGTTATTTACGGCGACGTCTTTATGGCGATTTCACGCGGCATCTGATTTATCTCGGCGCTTCGTTTTGTACCGCAAGAGATGGCGGCGGCGACGACGACGACGGGGCAGGGGGTGAGACGGTGGCGGGAGGTAAGTGGATGGAGAGAGGGTGACTCCGCTTTCGCTTTCAATGTTGGGACTTTCCGAGAAGGACGCTACTGCTTCTCCTTCTTTCTTTGCGATGCGGGAGGGAGAGGGGGATGTGACTGAGAAAATTCCTTTCTCTTAAATTCCTAGAAGAGGTCGCTTTCGTATCGAGTGTCGAGCTAAGGCTAAACGGCTACCATTTAGGAAGAGCTAACAGGTCTCCAGAAGTCGATGGAATTGGAGCTTCTAATTTAAACCCATTGATAGAGTTCGGACGTATTACTGTTTTTTTCTTGATCGTAGAGGCCAAATAAATAGGAGTATTACATTTTTTCCATTGAGTTAGATATGTATGCCATTAAATGCGAAGTATCTTTTGTATATTAGTGATCTGAAAATATTTTCACTTTAATTTTTCACATATGTACAGTTCTTAAAACGAATGATCCGTTCAAAACTAATTTAGGAGTGCTAAACAATTAATGTTTTAATACAGTTAAATTAAATGAATTCACGATAACACTCTATCATAATTTACTAAAATAATATAATATTAATACTAACATTAACTGTACGAAAAAAAATTGATGGTTCTTATTTTAGTGTATTGCATTTCTCTTCAGCTGAGGTCTTTTTTGTATTAAAAACAACCAATTTTACATCCTTCGTTGTTTCGTGTGAGTTGTAAGACTTATGGGTGTAATCATTGTGGTGATAACTATTCATTATGAAGAAAAATGTAGTCGATTCTTCATAAGCATTCCCAGTACAATTTCCGTCAAGAAGGAAGAACTAATATCTCTGAAACTATTTATATGGTCAGAGTGGTGACGAATATTTTTTGACAAAACGCCTCGCGTTCTGCAGGGAAAAGTTCTAAGCACGGAGCGCCCACAAATATTTTCGGAATGTCCATTCTCAGATATCTTACATCACTCAAAATCACAGAGTTCCAAATATGAAAAGGAATAAAGGAAACAAGAAGTTAAAAGGGCTCTAATGACCTTGACGTTGACGAGCCCTAAAGTCCCACAAGAATCAACAAGAAGTTAATAACCCAGGTATTGTCATTTTGATCTGGTACTGGGTTTGAATGTAAATAATTAAATAAATAAATAATACCTCAAAACCAGTGGCGAATCTATACCGTAGTCAAGGGGAGGGGGCATCCGGGAAGGGATCTGGGAAGCAATTCTGTTTTAGAACACAAGTGTTATAAATATTATGTTTTAAATAAAATACATCTACTAACCAAACAGATTAACAATTAAAATTATTTAATAGTAACCATTTTAATAATTGTTTAAAGTGGCAAACTATGCCTTTATCTGTTGAGAGTTCAGGTCCAATGGGGGGGGGGAGTTATAGCCACCTAAGTCTCCAAAGGTCCGGCACTGCTCAAAACCTTCAAAAAGAATCATCACGGTACTCCAATCTTTACAAACATGGAGGAACCACTAGTACTGCAATCAATTTTTCGTTCCATCACCCGGTCCATTTGCTGATAATGAATTATTACTTTCCCATAACGCGTTTCGACGGGGAGGTTGTTTGACGGGGACGGATCTATACGCTATCTTTCCTCATAAGCGGTTTGAATACCAGTTTTCAGTGCCATATCTGGTGAGTACTGGGGAAATAAAATATTCAGAGCGGTCTGAAATTAGTAAAATTAGTAGTGTCTGTAACCAGAATGGAAGAATACTAAAGACGACTACAGAATTGTCGACGACACAACTGAAAAATTCCCTTCGCTTCTGCACCCCGATCGGACGGTATCGGGGTCAAACAATCAAGTCGCAAACTCATGATCTCCTAATAGATGGTCACCATAATCACTAGAGTGCTCAGGGGGCTAAGTCCCCCCCCCCGCCCACCACCACCGAATCAAATATTTGATATACAATTCCTTGCTTTACTTAATTTAGAATAAGAAAATAGTATATTTCGGCTGAAGTTGAAGTGGATGGTAATACTAATAAAATAAATAGTTCGTAATAAGAAATATTATTTCTGTTAAAACCAAGCGCGCGGTCACGCCTTGTTTTAATCGCCAGAACCTCACATCACTCAATGTTGCCAAACGTTTGTGCTTTGCACCCTCTCTACCTTTTTTGACATTGACGATCTGGAACGCACATGTTCTCTCTCACTCACTCTCAGATCAGAAACGGTTTCGATTTCACCTTAGTCGGTGCCAAAAGAAATTTTTGTTTTCATTTTCTGTATACTACATGTTTATTAATTAGAATCGAATTGCGATAATTAATATTATATAAAGTGTGTGCACGGCTAAGAATTGAGCCCCCCCACAAACACACACACACACAAAATTCTGTGTATGCTACTGACCACAATCCCAACTTAAACTTGAAAAACAAACATGAAGGAAAAAATTATTATTATATATTATTAAGTTTAATGTAAAAGAGAGAAGCTTTATTTTAGAGTTATGTTATAACCTTGAAACATTAAAACTATTACGTCGAAAGCAATTGACTTATCTCACTCGGAAATCGACTATGTCAACCATTGTGTGGTCATTAATTTCCAAATTGAATCAGTTTCGTGTTTCTTTGTGTTCCATTCCCACATCTCCTTGTGTCTTCCTTTACAAATGAGAGCATGTCAAAGCGTCAGTCCACTCTCTGGATATATGGCTTCCCCCAATCTGACGCTCTCTCTCGTACCCCGCATCACGTGAGCGTAGATGTGCGGGTCCACCACCCTGCTTTCGCCAGGGGCTTTCCGAATCTAATTGGACACTGGGGAAAGGCGGAGGATCAATTTACCAAAACGCACTAATCGCTCGATTCTCATCCTGGGGAACGGGCCTGTTCGTTCGGTTGTCACATTCCGGTCGTTCAAGGAGGCGCAGTTCCCTTCCAATGTAATCCTGATTTCTTATCTTCCTTCATTTATCTACGTATTGGCTAAGTTACGTAAATAGATGGTGCACATGCGCTTCACATTCACTTTCAATTGAGATCAGTGGATTAAATTTACCTTTCATCGTTTTTGTAATATTTTTTATCTTCACAATGCTCAATTGTCCTTCCCACTTCATCAGTAATTCTTCATCATATTATCTAAGATGTGAAAGCTGAGAAATTTAATAAATATATTTACATTTCAAACAATGTCCCACCCGATTTCACCTACATTACCTTTCATTCAATGAACTATAACTGCATTTGGTTTTCTAGAACTATAATTTGTAGATTAATTGTAGATTTAAATTTATAGAATCACTGATGGCGGAAATTAAGTGGAAACATATTTTGAATACCATATATTTTGGATTTAAATTTGTATCCTCTCTCTATTCCTATATTCGCAGGAAAGATTAAAGTAACTTTCTCGTCTTTTAAATTTCTTCGTAAACTAAACGGATTGCGAGAACGTCATTACTAGGCCTGTAGTCTGAAATTATTTTCGTCTGGCGCTCAGACGTCTTACTAAAATTATTCGATATTAACTTAAGTTTCAATTAAACAACAACTTGAATAATCAATTGTAAATTAATAAGATAATATAGACATAACTTAATTTCAATAAAACCTTTCAAATAAAAATTTGTTGATTCCTCGAGTTTCTCTCGTCCTGACCATGTCCTTAGTCATGCCTCCCCTCACTTGGCGTCGTACACCGACAAGAAGCGTCGATATCGAATCTCTCGCCATCTTTCTCTGTCACCTCAATCATCATGTTTCACTATCACTAGCTTTCCCTACCTTGGTCACCCTTCTTTCCTCTGATATAATTCAGGAGTTTTTGTGTTTCAAAACTTTTGTTTCACACGAAATTCTTCGTCGAGACACAAAATCTAAGTTCAGTAATATACGAAAAAGACCAGGGTTGCTTACAGACAATTTAATTTTGAATCAAATTAAGAAAGTTTACATATAATAATTCAGAAAAAAGTGTATTAACCACATAAAAAGTAATAATTTATTTTATCTTATTTTATTTACTTTTTTATTTGGTTATTATGAAAAAACAATTCTCTAAATAGTTATATGTGAACTTTCTTAATTTAATTCAAAATTAAATTGTCTGCAAAAAACCCAGGTCGTTTCCCTATATTACTAACATTCAGACAAGCAAACGTCAAAACATTATCTTTAACAGCCTATTTCCATGATTTACTCGTATGGAGTTCCTAAGAAAATTAAATTATGAGAAGTGTTCACAACTCATGCGAGTTTTCCTTTGGCAATAAAATATTGCCCTTTCACTCAATACATTGCAAGCTCACCCACCCTTAGTCCAGTCGTTAACTTTGACCGTAGCCACTTCTCTCGCCACCGCTGTCACTGAGGGCCCGTTGCTGCTGCCGCTGCCGCTGCTGCCTTCGGCAAACGGTCCGCCGCATTCTTGAAAGGCCCGCGCGCGGGCGTTTCTCGGAAGGGCGCAAAGAAGAGGGGAACGGTTGGGGCCGCGCCCACCGAGTGAGGTATGCAGTGGCGGCGCTTCCCTCCTTTCTCCTTCGTGCCCACCCTTGGCGCACCTCCAGCGACGCTGCATCCATCCCTCAACGCAGCGCCCAAACACATTGCCAATTGGCCGACGAGCGACGGAAGAAATACTGCGGAGATGTATACTCACTACTACAACTATGGAAGTATTAAAAGAAAAACAATTTTTAGGACAGCACGAACAAATCAACATGGGGATCAAACTCGATGTAATAATAATATTAATCATCATCATTCTCATGTAGTGTAACGGCTCTATCAGATTATTTGTATAGACACAATCAAGTTGCTACCATCATTTACCAAAATATAAGTTGGAAACTAAAGATGCTACAAGAGAAAATACCGTACTGTAAGTATGATCTACCATCGGTGCTTGAGTCTGAAAGACACACTCTTTATTATAATAGGTCCATTATAACTGACAAGCACATTGACAATAACAGATCTGATATTGTGTTACGAGACAGAGAGATGGGTGTAGCCTATCTGGTTAGAGGAGTAAATATTCTGATTTGAGTAATTTAATTAAAAAGATATGGAAGCTAGACAGCGTATACATTGTACCAATCGTTTTCTCTGCATCTGGTGTGATTCCGACATTCTCCATGAAAGTCTTGAAAATTTAGAGTTACATAAGAATTTATTCATTCTCATTAAAATAGCAGTTATTCTGAATACTACCCGCAGGGTAAGAAAATTGTTAAGTCAGGGGTAGATGAGAATGCTTCTTGGCGTGGGCCCGTATCTTGTCTTTACTAGCAACAATATGCTGAGATTAAAAAATGAAGGAATAATAATAATAATAATAACAACTCTTCTTCATTTTGAGACGAAGTTAATAATAATAATAACCTTCTCTTACACTTAACCTCTTAGTAAATTCATGGTAAAAAATATGTATGACATAATCTATGCGATAAAAAATGAAATAAGAAATAAAAAAGGAAGAGGATATCTGAAGGGAAAGAATAACTCATTCATCCATCAAAATTCATACCGGGATCCTTGTGTGAATGAAACTCAGAGAGCAAAGAGGATCGCAATGTATTGGAGAACGAGTATTTCGTTGAAATATCCCTTATATTGTTATCAAGGTTGTTCCACAGTTTTGCCGCCTCGATAGAGAAAGAACGAGATAATGTATGTTTGGAAAAAGTAGAACACAAAATACGGTAGATCCTTGGTAATAGCTCAATATCTCTAATGCGAAAATTCATGAGTGAATATAAAAGAATGAACGATTTGTTGTAGGCAGTTGAAGGTTATATTCGTGCTTCAATAGACAATATTTGGTACCCTCACGTAGATTCTTATGTTCCATAATGACAGGTTCTTTCTTTCAAGTGTTTCTCTGTTTACCAAAAGATCCAACATACCTCAGGTAATGTTTGTTAATATTATCATTTATCTTCCCTTAACTTTTTTGTCCGTTACTTCAAAGCCTTTCAAAGAAATTAGTATGACAATGGGTATTAATACTCAAAAAGTAGAATAACAGTAAAAAGAGAAAAAATGAGAATACAATTTTAATGTATATAAATTTCAAGTGTATATTTTCATTCATACATACAGAAATCTCTTAAATTGCGGTGAACCTCACCGCCAGGTAACAGATTAATTAAAACATAATTAATAATTTCATTCAACTAAGATTTTTAAGCGTTTACATTTTTCTTGGAGTCCATTGAAATAAAATGTATTTGGTAAGAAAGATTGTGATTTGAGCTACAAACATATCGTTCCGATCTGTACCTGCACCGGAATATCCTTGGAAGGTCAAGTACTGCGGGTGGTGATGGATAAATCCGGCACACAACACATGTACAAGTATTAGATATACTGAAAAAAACATTCTGCGGCAATTATGCACTAATTATTTTAGTTTACACATAATCAGCTCACGAAATTGCGGCAATACGGCCACCGTCGTATGGGAAAAGAGGGACCAACGAGCACCAATTTATTTTAAATTCACAGAATAAGAAGAATACTGATGTATAATTGAGAAAGAAAACTATGAATTACTTCTTGTTTCTATGACTTTCACCGAAAACAAACTGGGCAGTGTATCTTCCCAAAATAGAATATACTGAGCATTCCTTTCGATACAAGAAATGAGACTTCCCTTATATTTTAATTAAAATGCAGACGAGAGATGTTCTCCCTTTTAATAAAAAGATTCCCCTTCCCCTGATTCCTTTATCCGTAAAAAATAAGTTTGTTTTTCCCCTTTGTTGACTAAAATGTTTCAATCGAGTTTTCCTTTTTCTCTTTTCTTTTTTTGTTTGAAACGAATTATTTTTTGTTTCAAGCATTCAAATAATTGACAAATCCATGTGCTGTTTTCTAATTGCTCCCTTTTTAATTTCTTGAATAAAGTATTCCTCAAATATTTAGAAGTATCTAGAGTGACGAGGACTCGTTGTTCTTATAAGTTCTACAGTGCTTGTAGAAATCCACATCAAACGTACCATTTCAAATTTATTATAAGAATTTTTAATCAGAAGAAAATCCATCTCAGAATAACAATAGTTCACCACAAATTCTTTCCAAAAATTAAAGAATATTTTATTATTTAAAGCAATTTTCGTGCATTCTCTGCAGATTTATAATTTAATATATATTCATACCAAAGTATTCAATGTACCTCAGATTTCGTATTTTTAACACTTTTTTTATGGGACTGTTTTCCAGTTCTTCATATGAATATTGCGACTATGAAAATTATAATTAAAAGTCAAACAATATTTTTCACGCCAAACATTACTTTAATTCTATCCATTCACAGCTAAATTATAAAGAATATAGCAGTCTGAAATGTACACCTGTAGTATTTATTTTAGACGACTTAGGGCCACTGTTACAAGGCAGAGTTAACATGGGATAGCTGACACGGACGAACGTTAGACCGTTCGAACCCAACTGATGTACACTGTTACAAGGCAGCAAGCGAGGGATAAACGACACGGGCTAGCTAGCACTTGTCCAACGTTAGTTCGCAGTACCGAACAAGCGATCTCTACGAAATCGAGATACCTTACCAGATGTTATGTTGGTCACACGTGAGCGAGTTCAAACTCTTACGAAAGTTTCCGCAAATGTGATTGGTTGTATTTTACGCACAGATACAAATATTTCCGGAGTGTTGTATCGAAATAGTTATTGGGATACGTGTTTGCGAAGGTGTTTTCTGAATTTTGGTATATTTCAACTTTTGACTCTTCTAACGGTTTTTTCTTTTTGTTTTTTCGGCACAGTATCAGTTTTCTCGATCTTTTTGGTGATAATGGCTACGTTTTTGGGTATTATTCTTCCTGATTTTTTGAGAACGGGCGACAATTTCTGGATTACGGCACTTATTTTAAATCACATGGATAGAGCACGGTATAAATTGATTTTCCATCAATAATGTTAACTTGTTCTTTTTTCTCTTTTCATCATAACCTTACCCTTGCTTGTACTTGTACAAAATTCTTGAATAAGGTAAATTTATTTTAGTTAATTTGTTTTCAACTGTGTATTATTATCAACGTATTATTTCTATTTGAATCAAGCGTCTTATCCCTGAATTTCAGCATTAAGTTGGAGCTAGTTGTAATACATATTTGTATTTCATTCGCTAAATGTCTTTTATTCAATCATTTCTGGTAAAATTGTATTATTTTCTGGTTTCAATATCAACCTTGATATTAATACATAGTGTCTCTTTCTGAACTATTTATTGCAGAAAGCTTTTTTAACCACATAGTGGCTTCAGTGCTACATAATAAGATAGAGTTCTATGGAAATCATTGTGACATACACTAATAATAAAATACAGAAAAGTGAAGACAATTTAAGTTGTGAAAATATTAGATGAATCTATTTGAAAATTGGAAGAAAAATGTATATGTCTATAGAAAGTAATTGAACATACATGAATACGTATTCTTGTGGTAAATCAGTGCTCCGAGTTAACTGGTCAACGCTTTTAAATATATGGTGTAGTCTGGGAGGGAACAGAAGAATGGGAACCAGGAAAGTCTTAACTTTCGGAGGGTGTGGTGTACTCCAAGGTGAGGTGAAGGAAATCCTGTGGGATGTTTAGATTCCAAATTTTCATTAGAATAGCAGTGTTAGGGTTCTTCAGAATTTTGTTGGTATGGAGTGCCTCAAGTTGTATTGTAAAATAAAATTTACTTTCTATTTCTAAAATTTTGGCATCTTTGAAAGAATGGGGAGTTGATGAGATGAGTTGCAAAATGTGAGAAAGTAGTGTGTTTCAATGCATATACTTGTTCTTTAAATCTAATACAGAATGTTCTGCCAGTTGACCAACATATTATGGAATAGCATTCATCATTAGAAAGAGAGTATACTCTACTGGAGAGAGGTAAATTTTTTAATTTACAACATTAATACTATATTCAAGTCAATACTTTCATTATAATCAAATTCATCAAGCAATCTGATTTTCTTACGGTACACATTCATTTTTCAATTCTTCAATTCTTCACAGCATTCATGAACATTTTTTCAACATTAAGTATAAATTTCTCAAGTTCTTGCCTCATATCTGTCAGGTAAACTAACATTTTCTTCTTAACATAAGTAACATGTGTAAACTACAAACTATGGAAATTTGAAATTACTGTATTAAATTCTTCTTTTAAAATCTCAATTCCAGTAATAAAGGAAAACCCAGAAGGAAATTATTTCTTGACCCATTTTAATATTCCAAGTTTTTGTCACAAATATGTCCAGAGAAATGATATTTTTATTATATTCATCTTGAGAACCTAGACTGGTGACTGGATCTTAATGTGGGTGCAATCTATGGCGCTAACGACTCTAGGAAAATTGGCAATTACCAAGAGCCTCTCCTCCGTAGATTGTGGTATTTGTATAAAGTCTTCGAGTTTCCTTGCGAGGGAACAACACACCTAGAGAAAATGGGTTATAATACACACATCAAAACAGTAACTTCAAATATGTAGATTAATCTTACCTCCCAAATCACTCTTCCAGCCACAGACTCACTCACACCACAAAAATCAGCAACTGGCAGAATCATACCACCAGATGCAAAGTACCTCAAACCTATAAGTACTTTGTATTCTGGAGAAACTGCGTGGTTCCTGTATTAGGGCAAGTAATACCAAAGAAGTAAGACAAAAAAACAATACAATGCTAGAACCATAACAGGTTCTGCTACTCACATTGTGATTCACTCATCACTTAGTAATAAATCATCATAAATTTAGTATTCACATGAAGTGACATGACGATAAAACTAATAACGTAACGAGAAACTGAACGAGTAAAACCGAAGAAGTGAAATATGATTATTCCTCATACTTTTTTAAACTAAAAAACAATATGAAATAAAGTTATCCGAAATTCTCACCTTTCTGTAGCTGACGAAATATAATCTTGAAGCATTTCCAAAACATCGAAAAATACTTCTCTTGACAATCTGAAGCGAAGTGCAAATTCACTATCGCTGAGATCCACAGCGAAATCTGGGCGATGTCGGAAACAACTCGGAACTCGAACAATTAAGTCAAGAAGCATGACAGCTGCCTCTTCGTCATCGTGCAGGTTCCATAAACCGAGATCCATACTCGATACGCAAGGAAAAAATACTCGAAAACACAAATTCACCAGAACAAAACCTCAAAACAATACACGACAAACAATATGGCGGCGTGTCGCTGGTGTCGACCTCAAAATTTTTAGCCAATCACATCGCTTAGACCAGTCAGCTGCAGCTTAGCCAATCACATCGCTTAGCCGCTGCGGCCGTCACAGTTAAATCCACCCCGATCGATGGATTTAACTTTATACTGGCTTTTGGAGAGTTGAACGAAGTGTTAGGCCATTTCGTGTACATGTAACAGTGGTATTCGGAGTTAGACCAGCTCAAACTGAGTTAGACGTGGTATAACGTTAAGCTGCCTGCCTTGTAACAGTGGCCCTTAGATGTCTTCCTCGGTGGTTCTTTGCGCTAAAAACTCAATTTAAAAAAAGCTCCACTCAATAATTTGGCATTATTTATTTTTTTATTTATTGGCTTTTATCATCAGACCACCTTGTCTAGTCATTACAAGGTTACTGGAATTATTCTTAATGTTCTAAATGTTAACTTCTGTTGTAAACCAATTAATATTTTACTGCTAACTTCAAAAGGTGTGCTTTTTTGTAATGTTCATGTCTTCCACAGGTTGGTCTTTTTTCTTTTTGTGGTCTCAGAGGTAGTCATGTTTGTTGTCTCGCAATCTATGGAGTCTCGCTTTTCAAGGTATCTCCTCTGGTGCTTTTCATGTTGCCCCTCTGGTGGTTCAGGTGGTAGCGTTCTTGCCCTTCACTGAGTCAACCGGGCCTTTACCAGGTTTAATTCCCGATGGGGCCAGAACAACTTTGTAGATTTTCACATGAATGTCTCAGTTCTTACAGCTGTGACTACTGAAAAGCGAAACCTCTATCCACCTCCTCCTAGTATCAATAACTCTAACCATTACTTACTACTTCTGACCGTTGGTTTTCCGTGGTTCCCAACGGTGCTCAACGAATATTCTAGATGCATCATGCAATCTAACTTTACTTCTTTATATGTACATTTGTCTTCTATTTTTATCGTAAAACTTAAATACCAAGCAACAAGCACTAGAACGTTCGTTGAGAGTGAATGCCAGGGTAGAGTATGCACAGCCCACGACAACCTCGGGTTTAAACTAAGGTGTACGGGCCCTCAGCCCCGCCAATAACTTTGCATTGTATATTTTTTTCTGTTGTATTTAGATTTAACAAATTTTGTTTAATAAAGCCCTTTTGAATTGAATTGAAACTTACTACTTCTAATAACCCCTCCACGTGGGCCAAGTTGTTGGTAAACCCTGCTAACAATAGCCCATCACCCAACTCCTACCTCCCACCGCTCCATGTAGATGAGCTTCAATAACACGCTAGATTTCCCATTTACAAATACTACAATATAAAGGAGTCTCGTATCAACACAGAATTATTTATTTTCAACCAAGACCCCCAAATCTAGAACTACTTTTTACACTAAAAAATCAAACCTCGTTTTTCAAACAAGAAAATCGGGACTGAGAGGAAAATATCTTAAATTGTGTGCGCTTTCAGATTGAAATGTTCTGCAACATATCGTTGCACCTGTAAATTTGTGTTGTAAATGAGTTGTGGGTGTAATCATTCATAGTACACCTAGATTATTAACCTAGGTCTGGGTGGAAATGGAGTACAGTTGTGGAAGGCGAAAGGGTGGTGTAGTGGTTAACACCCCGGCGATCAAAGCAGGTGTCTCGGGTTCGATTTCCGGCTCTTCGTCATTTTCACCTGACCGAAAGTTATCACATATCTTCTCCACGTGCAGGGTACACAGAAGAAATATGTATCTAGATTATTAAGTTAACATTTTGTGCCTCGACGTTAGAATCGGGACTTTGTTTCCGAAAAATAAAACTAAGGACAAACCTTCGGGTATCCTAAAAGGGTTAATCTTTTCCAGTGATGAATTACACCCCTTTGGGGATCGAGTATCTCCTGCTGTTAACCACCGAACCACCATATCAGCAATGTCCAGAGCGATTTTGAAATCGCATGTTGCATTTATCAAGTGGTTCCCAACCTTTTCAGCATTCACCCTCCGTCTTCCCACTATGAAAGTACTCATGCGCGACACGCTCCGTACCTGTATTGTGCATTATGAAATATGAGGCGAGAATATTTTTTGTTTTTTCGTAAATATAAAAAAATAACATGACAAAATGTTAATAGTTAATTATTATGGATTTGATTACTTATTTGTTATGAACTTCTTGAACCCAGTTTATTTGGAATAATCAATACAATTAATAATAACATTAAAATATTCTATTATCTGTAATAGATGAAAGTTGGCGAGTTTCCGCGACTTTTTATGTATTTCTCCATCACAAATTATTGCATTTTTTCATTTGCAATTATTGCATTTGAATGGTCAGAGAAATACGTTTTTTTTGTTTAAATCAGAATAAATACATGTAATTCTATTTATGCACGGCAATTTCAGACATTTTACTGATTTCATTCCGTTGACTCTCGTACTACACTATTTGGAGCCAAGCTTGACTTCACCAAAAGAAACAGTTGTAAAATGTGCATTATTTATACGTGGAACTGTGATAAGATAATGCTGGAGAATATAGTCCATATTGCAATTTAATGATTATGTTTCTGGAATGTCTTAGAATCCGTGAGAACTTGGGAGTACGTATTCACAACTTTTAGCAGTATATTTCAGATATAAAAGTCCTTTTTTTTGCAATATCTGTATAGATCTTCGTCTCTACAATTTGCATTTACGAATATAATAATGACGTCCTTATATCATTCGTGCTTTTACGGATAGTAATAAATATCAATTAAGTTTTAATAAATCAATTTGCATTTCTTATGTTCTTGTGTTAGCAAATGCCAGGTATTCCTTCTCGACTCTCTTGCGAAAATTAGTGGAAAGGGTCTGATTTTTTTCAATTTATAAATAACTATGCAACAAAACTTTAATTATATTATTTACAAACGACAGTGGCGTCTGGCATCTTAGGATACTTTCATGAACACTGCCGGTTCCACCTATCCCAGTACACGTAAATAATCCTCGTACCCCTCACTAGACACACCGTTCGGCATGGAGTTAAACCTAAATGTTTCCGTGATCGATAAGTTTCTCGTTTGTATGTGACTTACCCATATGATTTTTTTTTTTCATTTTTCAAAATTAAGAAATTGAATATCTTGAGCAGCAACCCCATTCTTTTCACGCGCTTAATAATAAAAGAAGAATGAGTCGACTTACCGATTTCGTTTATCTGATATCTGGATATTCATTTATGGTTTAACAACAACAAAACTTAAAACAATTTATTTATAACTATATTGTTTTCACTTTATATTTTTCACAAATGTAAAACAATATTGTTATTCTCGTACGAGAGCTATTACCAGAATTAATAAATTTCCAAATTATTTTCTGTTGTTTCTGTTAATTCTGAGAATAGGAAAAAGGAAAGTTTTAGTTCACCTGTATCTTAGACCACTTAGAAACTTGGTCAACGGGAACAAAGCATTGTAGATCCAATTCCGTTAGGAAATTCGTTTCCACACATTTGTTCTATCTTCTATTTCTTGCTCGAGGAATAAATCTAGATTAAACATGGTTCAATCCTGTGTTTCCACGTAAAACGAAAATCTTAATTTTCTGCGATGATTCGATCCCTGGAGTCGTTGTTCCTCAGACATTGACGCAAGCAAATCCGTTCGGCAATTCGCTACCGAGCCTCTTTCAAAGGCTTTCTCAGTCTACTTTTTCAAGCAGTCTTCGCAGAACAATGGCAGACATCGGACTTCGAATGGTGAGGAGGCCGCGCAAAAACAAGCGAGCGGTGATTCCTCCGCCTTCTGCCGAATGGCCACTTCGCTTTCCCACGGGCGCAACTCACCTCTTCATTCCCATTGCTGTGCGGAAGGGATACCAAAATCATTCCTTCCTGCCCCGCAGAGGCATGACCGAGAATAAGATCGGAATTGGGGAGGGGTGAGGGATTTCTATGATCTGAGACGAGGTAGAGGAGTTTCCCCGTCTTATTCAGCCCTCATTCTGAATTGGTGTGGCGAGAGATTGAGAAAACAAATATCCTACATCGGAATACTCTAATTATTTCTTGCTTTATGTATGGTAAAATTTCATACCACTCTCAAACAGAAATTACAAAAAAAAATTTCTATGCCTAATCCTTTTAGGTTCTTCCCTCGTAGTGTCACGGGCAGGTCACGGGGGTACCTTTGACCTAACCGAAGGAAATGAGCAATTTTATTTTACTGCCTTTTTTTTCGATTCTCTTCAAACAATGACACAATTTACAAGATTGAGTGATCTTTAAAACAAATTTTAAAAAAACCTTTTTTTACCACCCAAAGAGCATTTTCACCCCCAAAATCTCTTCTCTTCATTTCATCGAGATAGAGCAGTTTTCAGAAAAAAATATACATGAATAGTTTAAGTTACAGATATTGGAGAGTGCTTAAAAGTCCATTTAGGAGTATTAGACATGATTGTCTTCAATCTATCCTGTGGTTTGTTATTCATAAAGTACAATTCATTACGGAAATTCAATTGACTTCACATTAGAGCAGCTTAATAACAACAGTTCTGTAAAGTTTCCTTCACAATACGTAATCATTTTTATTAAAATTATTGTGAAGATCGTATAAACTGGATTGAATATATAAAATAGGGTACTGACTATCGATACATGCCGGAGTTTACATCAACGCCTGTCGTCATGTAATCGAACTGGCAGCACTGGTAATCGAACTAGAGTACACCTCAATTTCAGAACAGTTCGCCGTTTAACTCTACGTATAGTCCATAAAAAAGGGGAAAATATTGGCGAAATATTCAGATATTTCAGGGAAACCCTTCCAAGAACACACAAAACAATTGTCTCTCAGCACTTTACCCATCACAATGACAAGAAGGTAACGCTGCGTACACGGCTAGCCTATAAATTACTCCGTGATTGGTCCGAAACAAAGTACAGCTTAGAATTATATTTCTTTCAGTAGATTAAATCGAAATACCTTTGTGGTGAGACTGGGAATTTCATAAAGTCCTTCAGGAGTTACGTTTTTACACAAATCACAATTCCCTCATTGAATCGAAATTTCCCAGTTTTGTGAACTGAGAGCTCATCTAAGAATCTCGTTGTCAGTGACATCATAATATTACGGAAAATGTTCAATTTCACGTGTTTCCTAATGTCCTTGCCCTATAATACCAAGGCGTCAATTCTGGGGTGAGGACTTGCTAATGCCCGAGAATCGGGAACTGAGTTGGTGAGACTGATACAATAACAGGGACAATAGAGAAAAAAAAACTAGACTCGATTTTGCCTTGTAAAAGCTTTAGGAAAACTCCTCTATATTTTTGCATTGCCTCACGACTCACTCAAGATGCAAGAATGACTTGAATAAAAAAAATAAAGCACGGATATTTGGTTTCAACAAATTATATTGACGTGCCCAGAATTTGAATGTTTTACGTCCAACCAACTCGAGATAAAAGAAAAGAAAATCAGTCAAGACCGATTGTCTCGTCTCGCTTCCTGTGAAGGCTCTCTGGCAGGATCTGAGACCCCGACTGGTTTCCTCCAGTCTGGTATTCACGAATACCCGTCCCATGCAGAGAATCAATGAAGACGTAAATCAATTAATGTATAAGATTTCATGAATAAAAGTGCGGTTTTAATTTAAACTGCTGATAATAAGGCTATTCGAACAATATATACTTTGTCAAGGATCATTAATCTCAATTGAATGAGAGGCATTAAAATATTCTATGATACAGGTATTGTGTTCAGGTCTATATTATTTACATGATAATGCTCACCATCTGGAACATTGAACAAGATCAGGTTATCGGAGAAAATGAGTTTCATATTCAGTAGACACCTGATTATTGGTGAATCGATTATCGTAAAAGACATTCACATATGAAAATAATTCAATACTTGCCATTTCATACATTTCAAAATACCTAAGACAATTTATAGAATACAGTTGAAACAGGATTCTACAGAAAATTGTTTAATTAAGTTCAGGTTTTACTGGACTAAAGCAATCAATCGATAACAGCAATGACTGGTTTACTTGCCACATTATCGAGGTAATTTTCAATAGAGTCATACTTTACTTGTTTCCCTGTAAATTTGCGTTCGTTTACGAAAAAAATATGCATATTTAGCATGCATATTTTTTTCTAATATTTGTATTTTAGAATTTTTTTGCAATTTTTGTGTGGTCTATGACGTTCTAAATCGAGACTGCACTATAGTTTTGAAATGAATGTTGTTGTTTTTCGTTCGTTGGTACACGGAGGGACAACGTTTGGATGTGAGATCCAAATTCGGAGGAAGGAAAGGATTTCTCCAAACCTTTGGATATGACATCCCAAATTTACATTATCCGACACCATCCGAACTATAAAGTCAGGATAACATCCAAAATTTGGTGAAATACTTTTTCTCACTTTGAATTTGGATCTCATATTCAATGCAAATCTCTCAGTCTTCACACGTGATTTCGTTAAGCTGGTAGAATTAACTAGTTGGTGTATAAATGTGAAAATAGGTAGCCACCAGCTAGTCGAAATTTCCAATATTGGAAATAAAGTATTCCAGCATTATCCAGAAACAAAACCACTTACTTGCGGAGTTCCTCAAGGTTCAATTTTACGCCCTATTCTATTTTAATAGCACGTTAACGATATATCATCCATAATACTTGATTGCAAAATGGTGTTCTTCGCTGATGACACTAATCTACTTATGTAAACATGTCAATGTACAAAATGTTCTATGTAATCTCCCCTTGATTTCATTCAAATTGTCTGATTGTTAATACTGATAAAACTATATCCACGTCATTTCGCAATAGCATAACGAAAGATTTTCCTTCTACATCACTTTCACCCAATCCAAATAAAAACTGTCAAAATGACCAAATTCTTAGGGTTTCATATTCAGGAGAGCCCCACCCGTGGCTCAGGTGGTAGTGTTGTCGCTCGTCTCCAAATCACCCCGGGTTCGATTTCCGATTGGGCCAGATAATTTGTGCCTTTTCACATTAATGTCCCAGTTCATATAGCTGTGACTACTGAAAAGCAAACCTTCCTTCCTCTATCCAGCTCCTCGTAGTATCAATAACTCTATTACTAACTACTTCTACTAACCACTCCACGTGGGCCAAGTTGTTGGTAAACCCAGCTAAACGGCCCACCTACTATCAATGACCTACCATCCAACTCCTATCGCTCCATGTAGATAATAGCACGCTACATTTCCCATTTACAAATACAACAATTATTATATTCAAGACAACGTCTAATGGAATTGTAACACTGCTGATAATCTGAATTCCAAACTAAACAAATTGTGCTACGCATTTCGAATTCTAATCAACGTTGTCTGCCAACTTGTTTCTCGCTGCTTGAATTTTGCATATGTTTCTCATTTACGATCTTTTGGGGTCAATTCGCTCAGAGCATTCAAACTTGAAGAATCCAAAATAAGATAGTTAAGGTTATATATAAATCTTACCTCCTTTATTTCATGATTGATTTTATCATTTTCATTGATAATAGATTATTTCTAACTGTATGCGACATTGGTACGGTTGTGTACATTATCTCTGCAGCCCAACTCTGGTCAGGGTTTTTCTCGTTTTTCTCCGGGTAGTGTGTTTTTTCTCCTTTTATGCATTTTGTTATTATTAATCTCGAACTTTTTTCTGCACATAATATATACCATTCATTTTGGAATAATACATGTATTACAGTACGCTTAAATTTTTTAAACGTATTAAATAATTTGTTTTATTAGTATTAAATCTGCCTTTGGCCCCTAAATTGGAATTGATGGAATGGTCCCTTGCTTGTTTCCAGAGAATAACTTGTGGTCATACGCAATTTGCAACTGCTTTTTTGACAAAGAAGTTCATTTATTTAATGAATTTGAAACGTTAATAGTAAGTAAGAATCAAATGCATTATCTTCAGCGGTGGTGCAGCTTTACCCATTACAGCTTTCATTCCGCTGAGCGGTAGTGCGCGGTTTCTGGAGCTCACCTACTCCATGCAAATGTCGGTTCAGTACCTTGAGTCTTTCGGCGACCCTATACCTCTCCTCCCCAATTCCCTGTCACAGGGAAAAAACAGTCCTCAAGGTCTGATTCTCGCCATAAGACATGACATAAATAAATAAATCCAATAATTTAAACTCAACTGTTCTAGCATCTACTTCTACGATTCAGGATTTGGCGTTTCTAAAATAGAAATTCATTCTTCCAGTCAAGAATTACTTAAAATTCTTCATCTGGACTATAAATTAATCATTGATTCTATGATCGAGAACACATGTTTTACAATGTTTTTTTCTTTAAAATTACGTAATTTTTTTTTTTTTAATTTTGTTATGTCAATACTCACATGGGAACTCCTATTTTCTTAACATCTCCTCCCCAACATTTTCTTTCTTCACTCTCTTACACAATACAACATACCATTCTACCTTGCCGTCATCATTGTAGAATTCCAACTCATCACCTTCAAACCATTTTGTACTGACATATAACAATATGTATCATTCAAACTGAAGTTCTATTTCATATCAGCAATGCTGTTCATATTGTTAGACAGCAAATCTCCAGCAACAAATTTAAAATATCGACACATAACAATAATATAATACTACATAATCAACCCAGTCTTTTAGCACAAAAAAATTCACAAACATTTCAGATATGTGTTGAATTGAAAATAGAATGTGAACATATAGGGCTAAAAATTAATTTTAACTCAGGTTTCTACAATTAATTTTTACTGGTCAAGTTATTATAAATAATCCAATCCGAATCCTGAATCATGGAAGTAAATAAATTAACGCATTGCGCATGAGTGAGTGCGGGAGATATCTGAAGAAGTAACACCGCACTGTGGCGACGTGCAAGAGACTCGCTCTGACTCCGCTCTGGAACGATCATCGGTGCGCACGGCGTATCACGCGATTTGCGTCGCTCGTTTTATGCATATTGTGAACCGTAAAACACTTCTGCCGCAAGAACGAATCAGTCGTCGAACGATCGGAGCTTCTCGTTTGCTTATTGCGGGCAATGCCAATGGCGATCAAATGGGCGGAGGTAAAAGATTCGTAAAGACTTAATACAAGAGAATTCACAGTTCTTTTAGAAGGGAAGCTCTACAGCTTTGGGATTTTGCATAAACCATGAACTCAAATGAAAAATTTCTTTCAACTCGTTTAACACTTTTTTATATTTTAACTCCTTTAACTTGAAATGCTCAGGCACGGAAGTTTATATCTCTATTTAACTTTTAATTACGAGTTGCTCTGGTGTTTATGGGTGTTAAGAAAAGGGAATTAAAATACTTATCATTCAGTATACTTCGAACATAATGAAGACTTCGTTTCAAATACAGAATGTTTGAGAGACATCATTAAACAGGTATTAATTTACTTATCGCTAAGTTTCGTAATTCTATTTTGGATGTAATTCCAAACTATCAACTTATTTGCAAATATTTGTAAATATACAAAAGTCTTGTATTTACAAATATGTGTGTGTTTTAAATATGTGGAGAAGTATCTTCCAATAATTAAACATACATTAACAAATATTTTACAGTACATTCAGAATTAAACATAATTCTACACGTTTTCAATGGTTTTAAAAAGCTGATGTTGGTTTTTAAAAGGTTTAATGTTGAAGCTACTATATGTATAAGGGAAACACATGTTCTGATAATGAGACGATCAAGTGAACATACCCACGTTCTCTTATCAAGAATAACTTACCATTCCAACATACCATCGAAAATGAATAAATACGTTCTCGAATTTGTTCACCAATAAAAAATGATCCAGAAGATACTTATATAAGCAATTAATTAAATACTGAATTAGGATTTATTTAAAAAAATAAGGTTCATTATTGAGAGGACACGATGCAAAATCAGACTAATTGGAATAGTTAATCACAAAAAAATAATTAAAATATTTAAATTGGTCTGACACGTCACCAGTCCGTTTAACAGACCTATCAACACACGATACCGTGCATCCTGTGAAGCATCTATTGATTGAGAGATCTTTTAATTTTAGAGTAATAAGTTTAAAATTTGAAATAAGTTTTGCCGTCGATCTGTTCTTTGACTATATTTGCGATATTGCTCTTGATTTATCGCTGTCATTAAAGCTCTGATTAGTAGTTGATGGGGTGAAGGATACTGACGGGACCATCCGTCAAGGACCACTGTGTTTTAATTAGTCACTACTGCCGCCCATTGCTCTGTTTATAAGCGTTGCAGAAATGAAAAGCAACTTTTAAAAGTGGATTTGGACACATGGTAGCGCGATGTATTAGTCTGGAAAGGTGCGTTATGTATTTGTAACAAACGTTTTGGTATCGCTTAGTAAACATGTATCCAAAATGTTTACGTTGGTTTAATTCTATCTTAAGCGTGGCTTTATTATGTTTGATAAAAGGACGTACAGATAAATTTCTTCTCAAAACATTGCAACTTACAAAATAGATTAAGTTAATAGATTGTATCAAGGGCAAACATTTGAATTTGACTCAATACTGAAATTGTTAATAGTCATAAAACTTACAAGGGGAATAGATGGATATTTCCTCATAAACGAACGAATCTTCAAGGGGAGAAGCAATTTGATTGAAAGATATAATATATCTACACAAACCAATTCGTTTCGTTGATTAGAGTAACAAACAAAAACGTTTCTCACTTTCTTTTGAAGTTTTAGAGTCGTCAAAATCTACGCTAACCCTGTTATTTCTTCCCAAAAGAATTTCAACGAGCTACCTGTTTGGCGCGGCTCGGTGACAAGAAGTACTGCTTTCGGCCGCCATGTTTGTACATGCTCTAATGCATTTCAAACAAATCAAGCGTATTCCTCAATATTGTTTGTACCATACTCATAGATGCAAATTAAATCATGTTTATTCTTCGTTATTATCTATATTGTTGTGTTTTAAAATAATTAGAATAAAAATAAAGAAAACAATTATACATCTCAGTGATTTGACTAGCTTGGAGTGTTGGTCCCACCTTAATCGCACGATAAATTATGAACATTTACTTATACCGAAGGTATTATATCAGAGCGACTAGGCTAAAGTACTCCCAAAAATGTTTCAACCCTTTCCTATCCATTGGCGATGGATATTCATACTCTTGCGATGCAAAATTTTGAATTATTTGACTTTAAATTACTATGAGATACTTTCGCGGGCTTATGTATTTGTTATATCCTGGCAAAAGTATCGGCTTCATACAGCGAGAAAAATCTACTAAAACATAGCAAATGGAAATACGAACGCAATGACGTAAAGAGTTTCATATCTTACGTAATAATAAGAAAAAACTGGAGACAAGAAGTATTGAGTTCACGCGACTTTACTCAAGCAAGGTTCCGAATTTTTTGCTTGAATGATCGATCTTTTATTGCCAATGATATGTACCGGAAATATCTCATTTATAAAACGGATCATAAAATAATGCAGATGTCCCAAACATAACTATATTTTTCGTTGTATCGTCTGCAGCCGAGTAAAAATTTCGACGGATCAGGACTCGAACGCGGGAATTCCAGCTTCGGACGTAGGTGTGCTAGCGCTGCACATATAGCAGGTGTGCATGAATCGATGAGAATCTACAGCGTGCTAATTTAATAATATTATCTTAATGTTTTAAAAATAATCCAGCTATTATTTCAGTACCGAAGTCAACTCTTCCGGGGACGAGCGCCTCCAGTAAGCGGAAGTGGTAAAGCGGGGTTATCCCATTGAGACCATTAAGTAAGAAATGAAACTACAAATTATCCACATAATGACGATCTTGAAGATGTGGACAAAATGTTTTGTTTTGAATTATTTGATGCGTTGAAATACAAAATATTTAATTCTTGTAATACTTCTGCAGTGTTTACTGCAACCGTGAGTAGTCTTCGTTTGTTTCAGTGTTGAAAGTTTTACGTTTACCCCTTTCGAAAATTCAATTTAAATTTTTGTATATATTAGTATGATATTACGAGAAAGTGATCAGAGGTTTACATATGGGTCTCATAAAAATAATTAATTCTTTAAATGTAATTTCCTCCTCATTGTTACCTTCTCTCCTAATTTTCAAACCATTTTGTACCATATGTGTGTGTGTTTTATAGATTGTTGGATGCAGGATTTTTATTTAACTTCTTATAATGAATTCTTATTATTATTAAGACTTTTTTATCTGCTACAACAGAGTAATAAATTATTATTATTATTATTATTATTATTATGTTTTCAATTCATTAGAAAAAAAAAAAGGAATTCCTACAACAAAGGCTCGACGCGGCGTAACTCCCTTGTTGTCTTCAACCCTCCAAGCGGACGAAATATTTTGACAGAAAAGGAAGGGCTTCTGGTTTAAGTTGACATTCTGAAGTTGCTCCGTATCACAGAACCACTGACGCGAACTCAAGAATCTGGAGGTAAGAGTTGATAGTTGTGCGTGCGTACCACGAGAAAAAGATTCGAGTGAAAAATTCAGAGACTTGGGCGAAAACTTGGTAAGAAGAGAACTCTTGGGCTACGAGCTACGACATGTAAGTCAATGGAAGTTACCACTACACAGGGGGGAACGATTCGGTGACGTATCTCGCTTCCCTTACTGCATCCTCCCGTTTCTGTCAAAGTGTCAAAATTCATCTCCTCTCTCCGGCGCTCAACTATACCCTCCCTCTATCGCTGGCTCTTTCTTCAGAAGTCTAATAAAATGCGAAGACGAGGGGCGCTCTAAACTTACATTCTGAGTAATACTTGCTCATCTCTTAATTACAGCAGATATGAACAATACAATAGAAGTTTTAAAATTGGCGAAACAAAGGATTTGGAAAAATGAAAGAAATTAGTGAAGACGTTTTTAAACATAATTTTTAATTTAGGAATTCAAAGATTGTTAAAATAAAAAGATCATATCTGTCCTAAGTATACTAAACAGAAGTAGTAGTTTATATTATATTTTTCTTGTTTTTTTTCTCTTAAAAATAATGTTTGATACTTTTTTGCTACTATCTTCAATTACAAAATTATTCTTTAGCTTAAAAAAATTTGAAATAGGCTCTACTTGGGAATGTTATCATTTTTAATTATTATTTCAGCGTACGTGTCATTATTCAGAATAATCCTATAGATGGAATGATTTCAAAGAAAGTTACAATATAATTTTTTTTTTTGTGGGACTTTAATGCTCGTCGACATCGAGGTCATTGGAGCCCAAAAAACTTGTATAGGTAGGGAAAATGCAGTTACACACTAGGGAGAGCCAACATGACTCTCCCCGCGTGTGGGACTCGCCAAATGACTCAACCATACCCACTAAAAACCCTCCTGAATTACAACATACCAAAACATATCTCAAAACCAAAAATCAAAACATTGAGGACAAATATGAGTGGGGGACAAAAAATGAGAAAAATGAAAGATACCCTAGCCCTAATAGCGTCGGGATCGAAGAGAACAAGAGGTGACCAAGGGAGGTCAGCAAAGAGAAAGGAAGGAGCTTCGTATTTTATGAAAAAATCTGATTGATAGCGAAGTGAAATAACATAGAATTATATTGCTAATATTTATTTTACTAAAGTTTATTGTCTAAGATATTATTTAGTTGTACGTAAGTACCTTATTCTAAGATTCAAAATATCATTATAGAAGAAGTCTCTCTATTTTCAATGTTTTATTTTCTGACAAAAATTGATGTACAATCGTTATTCAATTATTCAAAAATGGATCTAAACACTAAAATAACGACGAAATTAAGGGTTTAGGGCAGGTTCTTTCTTCCATTTATGGTCGATCCTGTACTTTTTACTTTCTCATATAAGTAGTATATAGACAGTATTGTAATCATGAACAAATTCGAAAGCGAGACTTCGACGGATATATTCGTTTTGACGCTCCCTGATTCTGCAAAAGTGGGTTTTGGCATAAGGTCGGTCCCTCCGTCTGTTCGTCTGTGCACAGCGATCCTGAGTAAACGGATGAATCAATTTAATTCATATTTCGTATTTACGGTAGAATTTACTTGTTGTCGATGCACGTGCTCTAATATTTTACTTTAAAACTAAGGATACTTAACATGAAAGTCAAAGTACTTTTTTGAATGTGGCTCAAAAATGGCTCCAACTATTTTACAATAAAATAATTTCTGTCTGCTACACATACACATTAGGTTACTGTTTCAAGTAGCTTGAATAATATCAAGCAGTGTAAGTGGACCAAGCATACGTAGAATACAGTTTTCGTAAACTGAAATGAAATATATGGTAAAGATAAAACACTTTGGAGGACAGCAAACGCACTGCAGATACGAAAATACATCAATTTCTATCTACAACGAAATTACATTTACGTAACACTTTTACGATATTTATAAATGTTGCGATTGCTAGGGTGACCTAATGGTCAGGGCATAAAATGAAAAAAATGTATGTTTTGAAATAATATTCTGAATATTTATTTTACTTTCAAATTTCAAATAAAAACTGTAATAAGTTCATAACGACTTTGAGCATGAATAGAGCACTGGAAGACGACTAAAGTATCGAGGACCACGCCAAAAATGACCCTTTCACTATAGAATTTTTTCACTCTTTGCTGCAGACGGAGAAACGTACATGAGAAAGTATGTGCAATGGTTCTGCATCACTAGTTTAATTTTATTGTAAAGATATTGTGTTTGGACTTCCACAAAACGGGTTAGAGACGAAACGTCCCATAAAGAAATACCAAATCTTTATTTACGTCGAGAGAGAAGGGCGCTTAAGACAAATGTGATGGGCAATCAACACAATAATTATCAAGAGGGAATTGAAAGGAGCGAGGAGAGACGTGATGGGTGTTCTGCGGTGAGCGATCACAGAGGATTGAAGCTTTCCCTCTCTCGTAGTGATGACGACCTGCTGGGCTTCCCGACAACCAAGTCACTCCTACCCTCCTTTTGTGTCCGCTCGCTCTAAGTAAGGGCACCATAAAAGTAATCCCTTTTGACTGAAGTGCGGACTTTATTTTTCACTGCAGGAGATTTGACTTTTGTGAAAACTGGAGAGCACAGAGATTTTTCATTTTGGAAGAGAAAGAATTTTCTTTCTTTCCGTTGAGGTTGTTGAGAGAGGTTAAGTAGACGTTTCACAGGACACACAATTCTCAGAAGTCGTTTAGATTTTCAAATGTCTTTTACCTCGTCACTGTTTTTAATTATATTCACCTTATACATTTCGTCATTTCGTTCAACACACGTGTTCTTCAAGGCAATTTTAGAGATGGTTATGTCTCATGTAATTTAAAATCGAAAATTTCCTTCTTTTTAATATTATTGAGGAGGATAATGTTGTGATTTTTAGATCCTCTCCATTTCCAATAGAAAAATCAATATAAAAGTTTAAATGTGAAGGTGTGAAAATATATCAGTGCTCTTTATGAAAATTGTAGTTTAGAACCGATTTACAATGCAGTTATTACTGAATTATTTTATTAAATATGTTGCAATACCTTTTAGGAAATTGAGAAAAATAAATAAATAAAGAGGAAGTCCGAGAATAAAGGATAAATTCGTTTAGTCTTAGTTCAGAAAAGAAATCGTCAACATTAAAATTCATGCTTTCACTTATCTGCACGAGACTCTATCCTTAGTTTATTTTAAAGTTTTATTATTTTTTTTGTGGGGCTGTAAGTGCTCGTCAACAGCAAGGTCATTAGAGTCCTTTTTTTTAGAAAAAAGAATCAAGACATTTTATTCAACTAGTAGTTAAAACTTTATTTATTGATTTATTTAAGTAAACAACATTCAATAAAAAATACTACACAACTTAAGTCTCAAAACCAGAGGATGAATCACAGATTGTTACAAGTTCTATATTTTTATTCATAATTCAACGTTCGACATTTTGATCTTACTGTATAATAAATTTGAAGGTATATGATATATTTCTTTTTAGGGATATAATCAAATTCAATTTTATCCCCAACGACACTTCCATATTACGAGTAACCTAGAATATTGAACACTATGAATTACATTACATGATTCGGAACACAGGTCTTTGAATGAAGGAATAGGGTACCAATCAACATACGAGCTACATTTTATTGATGGCGGTCGAAGACGTGAGGTTATTGGAAGCAAAATAAAAAAATATGCCAAAGCTGTAGTTGGAATATTGTAACAAGGGTACTATATGCTATTTTTTTACTTTTCAAACTATTGTTTTTCTTCAAACGAAATTTAAACAATTTTTAATGGTTTTAGTTAAATTCTTAATTTTTATCTATTATTGAATATGATTATTTACAATTCATTTCATAAAGAATATTCAGTAATACAAAGAATTCAATGAAAAGTAATTGATATATCGATATTTCTTTTCACAGTTTCATGCATCACATTTACAGAGTCAAAACTCCTGTCTTGTTTGACTACCAAGATAACATTTACGGTGCACGATGTAAGGATTGCATAAGTTCAGAGATCGTCTTCGTTTATTTCTTTGCTTTTGTCAAGGAGGTTAAGGGGAATATTATTTCTTCAATCTTCGTTGAAAATTAGGATTGATTTGCTGAACGTTTTTCTTCATAGAAGTATTGGAGAATTTGTTACATGTACCAGGGTGTGGAGATAGATTATTTTTTGACTGGAGGCACTCCAGTTGTTTTTCTAAATACATTTCTATTTATGAGAGGAACATATGTAGTACGATTAAGAATTAGGTAAACAGTGCAAGCGAGAAAGAAGTAGAGAAATACCACCGCAAGACACATGACGGTGAATGGGAATGAAATTCTATGATTTATATCGCATATCGCATTGCTTGACGGATTCTTTCTCGTGTTCATTTCGGCGGTTCAGACGACAGCAGCGACGGTGTCGTGGAGCTAAAGAAGCAGCGTGCCGGCCAAATAAATCTCATTTAGTGAAGTACTTTTATCAATGGGTTGACGCGTTGTGTTGTACCGTTCTTTTTTATTTATTGCCGGTCCCTTCCCATTCAGCTTCAAAAAGAGAAGTGGCGCCGGTCCTTGTGTCTAGAGTGTGGGCAAGGACGCGAGGTGGGGGACGCTACCCATTCACTCATCAGTGGGCTCCTCTTTTTTTCTTTTTTCTTTTTTTGTAGCTTATTTATTAAGGGTTGTAAGGGTAGAGGAACGTAAGGATGATTCAAAGCGAGAGAGCTGGCTCATTCATTCCGCTGAAATCGTCCTTAATGTACGAAAAAAGGTCCAAAAACGAAAATGGAAATGATGGAGTTGTATTGTCGAATTTTATTGTTTCGACTCAAATGTACGAATATATCTATTGTTTTCTTTATTCCCCCTCTTCCCACCCCATATATATTTTTTTGTTATCATGGTGTACGCTCCTACGTGTTCTCATTAACAGTCGCAGTCTTTCACGTGCACTCTCATTCGTCGACGTAATGATACACACACTCGGCTACAAAAGGCAACGCGCTTCCACAGTCACACATACGAGCTTGTCTCCTTGTGTCTCCCCAAACGACGCGTTGCTTCAACCCTTCCTCAGTTCCCCACCCCCACCGCCGTGGAGCCGTGACAGCTAGATGAAGCGTCCTCTGCACGTGTTGACACAAGGCCAGCCGTCACCCCAGCCCTCAAGCAGTGCTCCGCTACAAGACTATGGCACTGGGAGGGTGGAGGAGAGCAAAGGATGGGTGGGTTGGTGCTTCTAACTGGAAGGAGGGAGGGTTGGAAGTCAAGATGGGGGAGCGCGATCGGCACAGACTTCCAGTCGCGAGTTTCCGAGTGGAACAGAAGCTAGATCCATTGTGGTGAAGACGATGGTGCTGGAGATGCCTGCGATTATAGTCAAGTGGAAGGCTATGGCCGCCTTCAAATACCAATACGTGGGTTCGATCTCACACCTGGACTCTTCAGATACAATTTTTCATCTTGAGTTTCTCTTAAACACTTCAAATTCCCTGGTATCCCATTTCGAAATTTTATTTATTTCTTATTTTATTCGATGTTTTATGGCCAAGTTCAGGTCTGCTTTTGCACCTAACCGTGACTTGGATGAGGGAATTTGATAGGAGAAATGTTGGTTGAGGGAATTATAATTTCTTTTGTGTGAATAAAAGTGTTCCATCTCGACAAGTGTCAGAGTCCTCAGCATATCCTTTGACTTCTCTGACAAGATGAATAACTTATTACATAATTATATGCATGTTTGATTCATTCAAATTGGAGTGACTTTGAGGTTTTTTAAGAATAGTTAATGTGGTACTCCAATATCGTTCAAACATTCATCGAAAACCATCTGCTTTAAGACATCTTTATACAAACATCTATATTGTTGCATTAACTTATTTGCCCATGTTTTTTCGAATTATCTATTTAAAATCTCTATTTCAAGTCGCCAGCGCTGTTATTGGACAACAGGTTAAACTCAATAGTTTACTTTTTCTTTTCTTTTTTTAAGATATGAGCAGGATATTTCATGTTTACCGAGGAACACACCATTGGAAATGGACTCCGGGTTCTCAATAAAATGTTCAAGCTCTACATTGGCCAATGTGTGTCCTGCTCAACAATAAAGTCGTAACAAGTAATCTCGAAAATGCCGTCATACCTTTCTGTAAATTAATAATCAATACTTCCAGCTGTCACTATTAAGAATTATACATTTTTAATACCTGATATATAACCTGAGCAATGCATCGATTTTGCATGCCAGCATGACGTACGGCAAACAGCTCGCTTAATAGTTTAGAAGGAGCTAATAAATACGTAGCAACTGTTCCTGTGGTAATATTGTTAGTGGGTGCAGTGCGTTTGGTGGTGGAGATAGCTAATGTAATAAAAGCGAAGTATTATATCGCCATTTGTCATTCCGCGGTATTACACGTAGAAGCTGTATTTTGGATAGTGTGGTGTTGATGGTACATAGTATTGGTAGGTGGATGTCCGAGCGACACAACGTTGCTTACATTCCTTTAAATGGGGTGGCGTGAGATCTGACCGCGGGGCTAACAGCATGTTTGCTGCTGGAAGTAAACAGCGTGTTCCAAAGAACTAATGGACCCGCGGCATCGGCGTCATAGAACTTCTCCGATGCCCCTCTATTGATGTTTTCTAACTGATTGGGATCAGATCATAGTCGATGTAAAAGCAGGGTCCAACATTATAAAAAAGTGCCTTTAATAAAAGTGCCTTTATTTTGGCGAGACTCAGACCTTAAGGTCTGCTCTTCTGTCTAAGCATTTTAAAACTTTTACATTTTACATTATCACTTTGGCTTTCATAATGTCAATTGTTATTATCATTGTAATTAAAACCTGGTTGCACATCAATTATAGTTATTTGTTCTATATACCAGATAACAAGGGTTTTTCAATCTTTTGAAAGAAAATAATTTGACGTGTTTTAAAAACCTAGATGATCCCCACTCAAGTATCTGATATACTGAACATTAAAACAAAATTAAATTCGTTTTTTACGTATTATGTTACTATAACCGAACAAAGTTTTGTTTCATCCAATTTTTAGAGAACATGTGTTTTTTTTATTTATGTAGAATGGCTGAAAACACCTCTGTACTATAATTTTTTTAAATTTAACGATTGTGGAGAAATTCAATGTGTATGGGATTATTTCCGAGTGAAATAGTTCCAGTACTTCTACTGTATGTTAGAAAATACGTAAAATATGTGTTCGAAGTAGATAACGTCATTTTCAGTGCGTGAATACAAAAAGTTAAGGTGAGGCAAAATAAAAGATAATGTCTGATCTAGTTCAACCTAAATGTCAGGTACGAAACCGAAAACAAAACGAGTGATTTTTTAAAAACTCGTTTACGAAAACATTACCTGAAAATTACCTGGTCTCGATGGTATTGGCAATACTACGGCAAAAATCACTATAAAATTTATGTAAGTAATTTTCAATGCAGTGAAGTTCGGTCTCACATATTATCAATGCGGATGTAAAAGCCGATAAAATTACTATCTTACTCTGTATCAACAACTACATTTTTAAAGATCGTAACTAAAATAACGAAATGATTACATTTTATGTTTATGATGGGCATAAATTACATAGCACATATAGTTATTATATAATTTTATAATTAATGTCAAATTCAGTTGTAATGTTATCATAGTTGAAGGAATTTTGTTGTTGACTGAATAGATAAACACTAAAATATTTTAAAAAATTGTTTTTCAATGAAAAAATACCATAAACCAATGGTTCTAACAATGTTGGTTCAAAATTACAGTGGACAACCCACATTCGATCTTCCTCATTTGATATCAATGCACAAGATTTGTTTACTACAACCTTAGTTCTTAATCTACCTCCTGGGAATCAACTTTTCTTATGTCACCTTAAAAACAGTATCAATAATAACCTAGTAATGACCAATAATAACCTATAAAAATAACCTAGTGAAAAATAAACTGTTAATTGTTTTTCCTGTTTTTGGGAAGAATATGAGTGAATTGTTTAAGGTATTATTTGCGNTTAAGTACCCCCCCCCCCCCAAAAAAAAATGTCTTAAATGATTGTTTGAACCATTCTCTATCCAGTGGCGATGAATTTTCATACCCTTACGGCGTAAAATTTTGAATATTTTGACTTGAAATTACTATGGGCTTATATGGGGGAACTATCGCGGGCTCATGTTTTTGTGATATTCTGGCAAATGTACCGGCTTAACATTGCAAAAAGAACCTACTAAAACATAGCAAATGGAAATAGGAACGCAATAATGTTAAGATATTCATACCTTACGGGGCATTTTCAAGAATAATACTCCAAAAACTGGAAAATACTGTTCTAACGAAAATGGCAACCGCATCACGTGACTGAAGACAATGTGACCCTTGTCAAACAACAGTCTAAATTAATTAACAAATTTTAAAATCACAAAATAATTGTTCTCATCCAATATAAAAAGAACAGTAGATTGAATTATTACATAATAAGAACTACTTTGGTGAATATTTTCAAGTTTCATGTATAGTTGACAACTGGACTTTAGTCAACGCGCATATAATACCTTAAGTGATAAATGTATCGTCAAGACTACCACCTTATACAACTTATGTATTAGTGGGATTTTTTAATTGTATTTTAAAGAATCAATTTTACGGAGTATTAATCATTTTCAAAACATGAAATAATATTTTTTCGGTAAATTTTGAATTTTTAAGAAAAAAAATTACGCATTTTTTACTCCACCTTTACCAAAACAATGCGGAGCTACAGCATGCTCATCCAATGGAGTTGCTTTCCCTGGTTGCGATCCCCAACATTGCTGACACGATACACCCCTTTCCGCTGCCCTCCATTTAGTCAGAGGACCGTGGCGCCGACTGCGACCGCCTTCGCGAGGCTCCTATGTCTTCTCCTCCCTCGCGTTGCGGTTCCATTGTCGTGACGGAGGAGAGGGCTGCGATAATACGCGACGACGATGCAAGAGATGCCGCCTCCGCTCGCGGACGGGCTGACAGGCTTTTAACGGTGCGCATTGTTTTGGGCTGAGATGCCGTCGGGAGTTTGGACACGGGTTGGATCCGCGAAAGAACCCACGCGTGGAACTAGACGCCCGCTGAGCCGCTGACGCCGTGCTGGTCGGAACTGTTCAGTTGGGAAGCTCGAAACTTAGTCGTTTGTTATTGAATTGTATTCGCTTTGGAAACATGTATCTCGTAAAAGTTTCAAGCAAGTATTATAAGAGTTATTTAACTCTCAAAATGAATGAATGGATATTGGTGGTTATAGTAATATTGGCAATTCTCGCCTACCACCTTACAAACATAATTATATTTTATACGAACTTTTTAAGAGACATTCTTATTTTAATTCATAACGTTTCACCGCTATTTCAGTCATCGTCAAGTAAATTTGCACAAATAAATAAATAAATTTAAATTGGATATTAGTTGACTTTTGTTTTACAAACTCGAAAATTGTCATGTTGAATGAGGTTTTCTTTGAGTGTCTAAATGTTGTCGCGTTGTTACGCTGTTAGAAATATTTTTCAGTATATGGTCTGTAATTTTTCTTATGTCTTATTAACTGAATTATTGACTTCTCGTGTTTACTGTTTCTGTCGTCGAGACCCATTGTTTGTAGAATATACAACAAAGATTATATTTCATTTGTAGCACACATTGCTTATTTATTTATTTATTTATTTCTTAGTTTCCCAATCTTTTAGATAACTTAGCTACCCATTTATCTTCAAATATACAGAGTGTATTTTTCAGTTTTGTTTATCTTGCTTTATGTTTATCTTGACTTTAATTTATTCTCTCAAGACAGTAAAAGGATCTTATCATGTAGCAGTTTAGTTTAGTAAATGCAGTGATTATTGATTTTGAGTTGTTGAGAATTTACGTTTTACTTATTTTGCAAAACTACTGTCCTATTTTAGTCATGCGAATATTTTTTCTTTTTAGTCTAGAACTTTCTGTTGGACGATTTTAAATCTTCGTGTTTAGTGTAGATGGTTATGAAATATAAACGTAGAAGTTGAAAATGTTTATTGAAAATTACAACAGTCTCTAAGAATCAGAAACTAACATTGTAAAGATCCCCACACTGTCAATATCATAGTTTTTCATTCTTACGTTTTAGAGGAATAGATAAATTCATTATGTGACCAGAAGTGGCTATTACTTTTCAAATCCCCTTCTCGAGTGCAGTGTAGCTATAATTTTAGCTCAAAATTATATTTATTTCTCTTGAAATTATTCATGTAAACCTACAAAACTTTGGTTTCTGACGATATTGTGAAACAAGGAGACAGGGAGACAGTGTATTGCTAAGATATATTGACCTCAGGACCCAATCTCGTTCACAACTATAGTAACATTTTACATACTTTTTTCTATTGTTTTTCCATATTACACATCATTCATCACTCAAATTTGGAATTGGTTTGTGGACATCCAATCATAATACGGTTTAACACGCTCTTGTCTTTTGATGACCAGAGAAAAGTACAAAATTATTGATCTGTAACCTCCTTCCCGTCTCCTTTTAATACGTTAATATGGTTTGCTGGTTGCATATGTGCAAATGTTGCTCAAAATCAGCAATAAAAATATAGCATACACTGAAAATTATAGAATTAAAAAAATGAGATAAACACTTCTCCTTTAAGATACTTCAAAGAAAAAAAGAAAAGTGGCCAAAATTTCAAAATTTCTTGGATAATAATATGTAGGTTTGTCATAACAGAATCGTGTCCATAATTACACAATTTTTGTTAAATTATTCTTTCGAATGTTTTCGCATCATTGAAAATTCCTTAGACATTGACTTTTTTAAATATCTTATTTAATATACTTAAATATGTTATATTTACTTGAAGAAAACATTGAATAACGTCATAATATCGGAAATGTGTATAGTGCTGCAGGAAAATTACTCTTAAGTTCTAGAAACTCAAATTGAATTTTACTTGAAAGACAGATTTGTTGGATTCCTTCACCGTTAAAGACCGTTACCTGCAATCCTCCGTCTTTTCTGAAAACGCATCTGTTCCGAACGGTACTCTCGACTTCGCAAAGTGCATCTTTACAGTCATTTCTGGTGAAACCCCGCTGCTCCCTCCAAGAAATTTCAGCAATAAATAGCTTTTCCTGGTGTGGATCGGTTGTTGCTCTTCGGACTTCAAAGAGAGTGCTTTCCTTGCGCCCAGCACATGCTCCCAACAAAGAAGGGACGCGCAGAGGTTATTGCCGCTTCCGGCGAAACGCTCCACCCCCACGAAGACCCGCTACGACGATGGGGACAGTTGAGGACGGACGGGAGTGGCACGCGGGTGAAGGCTAGGAAACGTGCAGTGGCTGCTCACTCTATGGACAAACACGATTATAATCCCTTACTTCTCCCCAAATACGGAGGGTCATCTTACACTATACTAGCTAGACCCGTGCCATTTAAGGTAGTACTACTAGCGTAGGTGGAACGAAATCACTAAAATATATTAAATCGGCGTAAACAGACAGATTAACATTTACTTAATGTGATTCCAGCTTCAGAAACAAACCTAAAGGTCATTTAAATGAAATAATTGCAATAATAATTGATGGTGTAATAGATTGCGTCTTATCGAGAAAATACCTATTAAAGATACTAACTTCTAAATCCAACGAAAATGATGTAAGTTTACTTTGATTTGTAGCAAATTTTCTTTGGTATTTTTACATAACTTTTGAGAAAGTTATTTAACTTTTTCTGAGATTAGATGCATAAATCACGAAACCGCTGCGTTCGGCCGCCATGTTCTAATGCATTTCAAACAAATCAAGCGTATTCCTCAATATTGTTTGTACCATACTCATAGATGCAAATTAAATCATGTTTATTCTTCGTTATTATCTATATTGTTGTGTTTTAAAATAATTAGAATAAAAATAAAGAAAACAATTATACATCTCAGTGATTTGACTAGCTTGGAGTGTTGGTCCCACCTTAATCGCACGATAAATTATGAACATTTACTTATACCGAAGGTATTATATCAGAGCGACTAGGCTAAAGTACTCCCAAAAATGTTTCAACCCTTTCCTATCCATTGGCGATGGATATTCACACTCTTGCGATGCAAAATTTTGAATTATTTGACTTTAAATTACTATGAGATACTTTCGCGGGCTTATGTATTTGTTATACCCTGGCAAAAGTATCGGTCTCATACAGCGAGAAAAATCTACTAAAACATAGCAAATGGAAATACGAACGCAATGACGTAAAGAGTTTCATATCTTACGTAATAATAAGAAAAAACTGGAGAAAATACTCTTCTAACGGAAACGGCAGTCGCATCACGTGACTGAAGACAATGCGACCTTTGTCAAAGAAAGAGTCAAACGACAATTTAATTTTATTATCAAGTTTTAAAATCACAAAATAATTTTCCTCGTCTAACAGTAAAAATAGTATAATTAATTATAAATTAATTAGAATTATAGGTGAATGTTTCCAAGTTTCGTGAATTGTTGGCAACTTTACTTCAATAAAGGCGAACATAATATCTTAATCGCATGGTAAATTGAATGAAAGTAACATGAACGGTTACTTTTAATATCAGGGAACCGAGCTACGCTCGCATTTAGTTATTATAAAAGAAATTGTAATAAATATTTTATAAATGAATTTTTAATTCGTCTGGTAATTTTTCTATCATCGGAATTTATTTTTGATTAAGTTTTGTTCAATCGCTCTGTGTTCCATCTCTTGATGTTTGTTACTGATAAGTCAATTTTCATAGAATTCAAATTTTTGGATATTTTTTTTTTGTTATTTCCTTTCCTCTCCAGCAGGCATATAAGGAAATATTACAAAAAACAATTTAAAATTTTTTAAAAGTAACACAATAAAGTGCTCAAGTGGATCCTGGAAGGATATTTAGACATAAAAATGAAATGTACACAACGAAGTTGCCCGAAAATATCAGAATATTTGTTGCGATCTAGTTTTTGCAATCGGGTTTTTGCAAAACGAATTTTCACAAAATTGACACTTATACCATTTGAAACATACAAACTAGCATTTGAAACTTTTGGGGGGGGGGTACTTAAGCCTAGTCTTTTTGACAGATATATCTTAATGTATATGATGATGATATCTGTTAATTCGATGAATTAAATTTCTTTGGCACATTTTCGCATATTAAGACGTTTCTCCTGCATCAAAGAAACCATTTACGACACCATAAATCAATAACTAATAATATTTGAGTTAGCTATATCCTCCACGAAGTAGATAATTCATTACTAGCTTAGGTCTCGTAAGCGTAAGTATTGCGAATTTCATACGAATACATTAATCCTTTAATATCCCACTCATACCTACTGACATGGTTTTTCATTCATATTTGCTTGAATTATTGTGTTCCTAACCATCCTCTATCACTTCTTTTCACTAATTTTATGAGGCCATAAGTGTTTGTTTTGTGATTCCGCAAAGAACGACTTGAAATTTATCATCGATGAGACTGGAAAGGGAGATTTTCAGGAACTGTACATCAAGGAGTTTAATATAGCACAGTAGTAAAAAGTTGACTCGTATTTTCTCTTCGAAACGAGAATGATCTTAACAATGGGTGTACTTAAATAGGGTAGTTTTGATTTTTTTATATGATGAACCGAAATTTTCGACCTCCACGTAAGTACCAAAAAGCAACAACAACAACAACAACAACATAGAGGTGTACGTAAGTTCAATGCGCACAAGCGGATAAACAGATCGTCAGAAAAAAATACTCTGAAAAACACATTTTGTTGGACGTTCAATAAATTTCATTTTCGTATTAGGACGTTTTCTCTAAAAGTAAATAGTTCTCAAGTTATAAACAAAATACGGAAAAAATAAGTTCTTTGATCCATTGTCCAATCGCACTCTTAAACCTTATCCGTTCGTCTGACGACAAAATGACACAGAACATTTGTTGGAAATTTAATATTACATTATTTAGGTACAGTGGTGTTTCGTTCTAAAAATATATTATCAAATTATAAGTGGAAAACTGAAGAAAGGGCATTTTAGAAAATAGTAGTAATTTATTTTTTGTTTGAGTTTATTGTTGATATCTGAGTCTGCAGCTTCGTTCTTTCCCCTCCTTTCTTGTTTTCCTGGTAATTTTTTAAATTAAAAATTATCGAGCTGCTGCTAAAAAGAATAAATTTTATTTGAACATGAATGAATTCTTTATAATATCAGAGAAGCATCTGATATATTATACAAAATAGCTGAGAACAATAAAATATAACACATACTAGGATATTTTCTCCCTAAGAAACATACAGTGTTTGGATTTGGAATCTTAAATCTATTATTCAGAGAATTGCTTGAGAATTCTAGAATTCAAAGTTGCCAAACATCAGTGGTGTAGAATTGTTTTATATATCGTATATATATATATATATCGTTCTTATATTCCTTAACTTTATGTGTCGACCTCATAAAACACGTGAGCAATGGCTCTCTTGTAGTCAACACCCGCACATAAATTACTAACAACAGAAATTCGACAATAAATGAGCAATTCATAAGAAAACACCCTAATTATGAAGATTAAAAGAAAAAAAATATTTTGACGGAAAAAAAATATTTTGTGTTAAATCCAAGCTTTCTTAGAGGCTAAACCTTTTATTTTTGACATTCAGACGAATAACCAAACCTGCTGTTACAAAGATGGGTCTTATTATTTCACTCGTATCATAAACTGCATAAAAAGCACATTTAATGAATTAGAGGGAAATAAATATTGTATCAGAAATAAAACCGGAGCTAAGACGTTCTCCAAAACCTCAGTGTTTGGTTTTAAAAGCTGAAGTGCCGAACGTAGGTGCACTATCTGGAACCAACGCATTTACTCCAGTACGATACACGAAATAATTGTTTTCCTTTCAATCATACGTTTCATGAAAGCATCAAGAAAATTATAATTGGAATTCTACGCACATTGTTCTCGGAAACAGAGGCTCCCAAAACTGATATATTCGTCAAAATTTCGTGACCGTTTATTTTTCACGATTACAATACTTTTTATACACTATGTTAACAGAAGCTTAAAACTCAGTAATGTCATAAATACGTCGTGTTTGGGTTCATTTTTATTGGAATTATGTGTAGAATTCAACAAATTTAAGATAATGGGAATAAAAATAAAAATGTTTAATTGGTAGCACATTAAATAATTCTCCAGTAAGTGACTCATAAAATCTATTAACGGCAGGTCGGTCGGTTGGCAGGATGGTGCGCGGCAGGCGGTAAGCCATTAAAGCAGGTAGAATCTATCGAGTTTGATGGTACCCAAAAATTTTAATCCCTCGCCCGACTTTCTGGCCATCAGGAAGTGTCGAGTTTAAGAACTCCGTTAACAATGAATGAAAAAACAGATTGAGGATTATGTAAATGTGGTCATTTTTAAGATTATTATTTATTATGTATTTTGTAATTATATGGATGGAATAAACTATGTTAGTGTAATTATTTGGGTTTTTGAAAACCAAGCTATAAAAATTCGCATTTATGTATGAAGAAATTATTTTAGAGTACTTTCATTTACGTCTGCGGAAATACGATGGTATTGTTAGTAAGACACTAAGTCTTAGTCTTCAGACCCTTAGTTTTATATTATACACTAATTACGTCAATCATTTCTCCATTTAAATTCAAGATGCGCTGAGACTTTTTCGAATTTTTTATTGTGTGAAACACCTTGTACGTATATTAGAGTAAGGTGTAATTAAATATAGTATTCTTTCGGAAAAGATTATTTATACATATGTGACATTATATATGTTACCGTGAAAGACCGAAATTGGAGAATGTCGACTTTCACCGGTTAATGTCAACATTCACATAGTCACTTGGTGTATGTCCGAAATATTTGTTAAGTACCTTTATTTCTGACTTAAACTGGTAAATGTCGACATTCACCATGCACTAATGGTGAATGTTAAACATGTCGGAGATTTATATTTTCTTACCAAGAATTTAAAACACACAGTACATTCTAAATGGGAAAAGAAAATAATCGCGACATAAAAAATTATGAATATTCTAAATGGGAAAAGTAAACAGTACATTCTAAATGGGAAAAGAAAATAATAGTAATAAAAAATTATTTAATTATGTGATTCAAATCTTATTTATTGCAACAACTTAAACTATTATGACATTTTGAATTGCACAAGAGTCCCTTGCTTTTACAGTTGCATTTATTTGTGGAACACTTCCTTTTACAATGACAGCGTGTATAGCCTTGCCCCCCACCTCTCGAATTAGCTGCAGCTGCTTCTCTCAGCAACATTTCTACAAAAGAAATCTCATCTATGGAAAGTAACTTTTCTTTACAAATTACGTGTGTAAAGTTGCTTGAGGGTACCATTTTTATTTGCCAGTTTATAGAAGTCAGAGTCTTGTATTCCAACACCAACCGCTAACACATTTCGGCTATTTGTACGACCAAGGTCGACATTAGGGACTTGTACTCGTACAGTATCACCAATTTGAGCACGAGGAAATTGTTTTTGTGAGGTTCGTAACATTTTTGCTGCTTGCAGTAGAAGATTCTCTTTCGCAGCCGCTCTTTTTATAGAAATTAACTCGTGTTTTTCAGTCAGAACTTGATATGAAAACATTGTAGATTGCAGGTCCTCTTCAATATTTTTCTTTGGAATATGGTTTTCGGTATGACTACCACTCAAATTTTTTTCAGAAGTATTAACAGTTTCTTCAAACTGTTCTTCGGTTTCAATATTTGCGATTTGTTCGCTGGACAAAAAAGATGATGCTATACCTCTTTTTGCTTTAACGCCAAACATGGCTTCATAAGGACTTTGGCGTATTCCTTCGTGATATGTAGTGTTCTTGGCAAATTGAACAAAGGGTAAACCATCTGACCATTTGTTTGTATCGTGATCATTCATCCGTGCAGTTAGCATATTGTGTATATCCTGATTGGCCCTTTCAACTGAGCCTTGTGTTTGACTGTGCCGAGTCTTCCCATGAACTATCTTAACATCTTTCCACAAAGCGCATATTACGGATATGACTTGATTACTGAATTCTCTACCATTATCTGATTGCAATATTGCTGGTGCACCAAATGTTAAAAATATTGAAAGAACGTGATATGCTACTTCTTCAGCTCTTTTAGTTTTCAAAGGTCGTAGCTGGACAAACTTCGTTAAATGAACTTGATACACCATTATGAACTTATATTCGCCATCTCTGTTTAACTGTAGATCTATCAGATCAACTTGACATCTTGAGTTTAACTCAGAACTGACAATTGGTTTCACAACAATACCTTTTTTAGGTGCACTGTGTTTCATTTGACACTGTTTGCATAAATTTAAATACAACATTACAATTTCATATGTAATATTTTTGTATTTAACTTGCAACTCTTTAAGCATACGTATTCTTCCTCCGTGGCCTATTCTGGTGTGAGTTTCATATAGTATACTGAAAAATTCTTCATTGGTAACATAATACTGTAAATTCGTTTCCCCTGGTTTTAATGCTACAATTAACTTCTCTTCATCATTAATTTTTAAAATGTCAAAACGTTTTAATCGTCTGCAATCCAAAGGTGCGTTGCACTTAGTTTTAGCAGAAACCACTTCAGAAAGTATTTTAGAGTACTTTTCTTGAAAAAAAATAAAAACAATTGTCTTCTCGTTTACCCGCAATTAATGCATTTAATTTTTCAAGAAAAAGATCACTATTTACTGCAGTATCCATTTAGTATAAATTACGGTATCCGAAAAAAAATTAAGAAAACGTTGCTCGCATCATCGAAGTTGCCCTTTTCTGGGAGTAAGATTTGGAATCACAGTATTGTTGATAGTGTTCTCATAACTGAAAGAATATGTTGAATGCCACCATCACTTATTTCCTTTTAAAAAGCAGCGGAGATGCGTCTTGAGCATTGTTGTCTCCTCGTCACCTCTTCTGTTGATAACAACAAACGAAGTGACGGAACTTGCATTTTAAGTACTTCTTTCAAGTATATTAAATGATTATTTTAATATTTGTTTTATTCATCATTTAATGTTTAAAAGTATTCGAGAAACGATTGTCAGCGATATTTGTAATGTTAAGTCATGTTTTTTAAACGCACCGACAACATTGCAGGTTTACACCGACACAGAGACTCGAAAGAAAAAAAGAATTAAAAATAGGTTTCTTTCAGTGTACAAGTAAAGGTGAAAAGAGTTTTTGGTGTCATATACAGTAAGAAAAATATATATTCATAATTTTTTATGTCGCGATTATTTTCTTTTCCCATTTAGAATGTACTGTGTGTTTTAAATTCTTGGTAAGAAAATATAAATCTCCGACATGTTTAACTTTCACCATTAGTGCATGGTGAATGTCGACATTTACCAGTGTAAGTCAGAAATAAAGGTACTTAACAAATATTTTGGACATACACCAAGTGACTATGTGAATGTTGACATTAACCGGTGAAAGTCGACATTCTCCAATTTCGGTCTTTCACGGTAACATTTACATATATACACATGTGTGATCTACCCCCAAAATATGTAATAATTCTTTCGAGGAAATGATAATATGCTACTAAGAATGAGTAGAATTTTGGTACGGTGGATTTATTGAAATAGTTATACGGATTTATTCAGCAATGAATGAGAATTTTTAGAAAGTATAAAACTAGTAGACTTCGAGTGTCGCGTTGCGTCACTCACTCATCACAATTCTAGTTCTCGGGAATCCCACCGGACATATTATCAATTGTTATTTCATAGAAGACGAAACCGATTGAGTCCTAAAAAAAACGAAGGTCGTAAGTTACGAGTCAAATTTTTTCCACCAAAAATGTAATATATACTACGTCTTCTCAGTCTCTGATGGTCTATGATAATATTAATTTATATTTTCGAGATGTGCAGATAATATTAAAGTGATTTACCTGTGATTTTGACTGTCTTTAATATAATCTGTACATCTCAAATAATATAAAAAATGGAATATATACTGAACGTTTCGTTGAATACACTCACTTTACTAACAATAATATTATTAATAGTTCAAAATATTATTTTGAATGGACTCATTTTATTTTATATTATTTTAGACAATAGCTTATTGGGAGATGTATTTGCTGTAACCCACGAGCCAAACAACACTGGTTCTATGCACCATGATGTGAATTTACTTTTCCATATCTCTTCATTACTTTGGTGCAATTGATGGAGTCACTTATTCAAGTTGATTCGTGACAAAATAAAGTTTAAAAATATTCTCACAGAAGCAAATTTTAATTACTAGAACACGGAATACCTGAAAAGAGAGTCATATATGTCTTTTGATTATATATGTCAGAGTTTGATTTACTGAAACAAAATGGACTTAATCAAAATAAATAAATAATTTAAGACTTACACCTTATGATGAACGAATACCATATATTTTGTGCTGTTAAGTACGTTTCGACTTAAGGTTTAAGTCGTCGTCTTCAGGTGTAACAAATTATAAAAACAGACATAACAACAAGACAAATCAACATGAAGTTACACGTAAATATAAACACAAAATATGTTTATAAAAAAGCAGAAATTACACAAACGTGTTATATTATTGTATTGTGTAGTTGTGTACTGCATAGTCCAAAAGAAATGGTACTCGTCCATCATAAGGTCGTAAGTGCTATATTATTTATTTATTTGTTTTGAGTATATAATGGATGTTAATAGTAGTAAAACGGACTTCATTGCTGCCACTCTTGGGACGTTTCCGGCGCCTTCACCATTCTCTAACAAATGAAACTTCCTCTGCTTTCTCCGGGGGTCGTTCTTCATCTACAGCCCCCCCTCCCACGCAGATGCGCGTTCGTCCGGTGGCTCATCGCGCTCTTTGGCCTTGAAATTTCGAGCGTGGTGCGTTTGAAGCAGATTACGGCCAGCGACGGACAATCCCTATATTTGAAATGGCAACTTAAAATGAGGGTTGACACAATGATATGGAGTCAATGGGCATCTTTATATTTATACCCACATTAAATTAACCATTTCTTTCATAAAATTAAACAATAAATTAAACATTTCTTAAACGGAGACCCTTACATGAAAATAATAGGTGAGCCATAAATTCTTTAGTATAAATTACGGTATCCGAAAAAAAATTAAGAAAACGTTGCTCGCATCATCGAAGTTGCCCTTTTCTGGGAGTAAGATTTGGAATCACAGTATTGTTGATAGTGTTCTCATAACTGAAAGAATATGTTGTTTTTTAGAGTAGGATATATTTGCACAGTTCAATACTGCAAGACACATTCCACTGAATATAATTACCAAAATGGTCCACGGAATCACGGCATTTTTTTTGGTGATTAGTTCGGTCAAAATCGCTCCAATATATGGCGTGATTTGGTACGGTTGAACGGAAACACTGTAACGCAATGCCAATTAATATTTTTTTCATTTTTGGTGATTATTTGCGTTTTTATAGAAGTACGTAGTATGTACGTTCTTCCCAAATTTGAAATATAACGACAAAAATGGAATAATAGTTGTCGCCAAAACCCCTGTATTGGGTGATAATGCGTTGAGTATTTATAGTTTGTGTCATTTAGCTCCATCTGCTCTTTTAAATTTGTTTTTTTATCAAACGTTATCAATTGATAATAGACGAGGAAAAAGGAAAATTATTTAAAATACCCAAATAGTCGTATCTTTCACATATTCATAAGATAAAGCAGATAAAATCCTTTATTGTAGTCATGAATCACTGTAGAATCGAACAATACACAGTTGACAGACATAGCAATGGTTAGCCCAAAATATAGCCCTATCTCTGTGAAATATTTAATCTAGTATAAAAAAAACATGAGTTCTCTAAAAGAAAAAGAAACTTTAATTCGTAGTACCTAGCTTCACATCTAATGATTTTCAAAATATAGAAATGAAGAGTCGTGAAGCTTAGTAAAAATATGTTTAACGGTTCCATGTTAAAGGAGCTACATAATGAGGAAGAGATTGACAAAAATTGGTTCGGTGGCAGTAAAGATAGAGATAATGAAAATAATTTCTTATTAAAATTGGAATTAAAAAAATAGACACGTTTTCCTGATGGTCTTTTGGGTGATACTTGCCGAGAAGAACTAAAACTCGTCATTTCCTCGTGACTTTAAATTTGTATTTTCGAATTTCTATCTTAGGTCTGAGTCACATTATGTATTTCTTCAAGATAGTGCAACACTCTTGATTGCGTAACATAATTTTAATGGTTCACCCAATATTTTAGATGGTTTAATATCATATTCGGAGTCGGCGTGTCTCAGTGGGTACTCATTTTATACCAGGTAGAGCGCTGAGTTGCTGGCTGTGTGGCCGGGGATCGATCCCCGGTGAGGTTGGGAGTTTTGATCACAACTCAACATCCAGAATGACTCCCAGGCCTATTCAGCCTGGTATAAAATGAGTACCAGGATCTATCCTGGGGTCAAACCTGTCGGAGCGAGATGCTGACCACATCTCCTCCCAATGCCGAGGTCAAGTAATTGCGTAGCTCTACCCTCCGAGAATCCTTTGGGCACATTCGGGACATGTTCAGGGATAGTTTGACTTTGTACATCAAAATGTATTTATTTATGGCGTGTAGAAGGGATCTCATTAAAGAACTTGTCTATTTGTATCTGTAGTTTCAGTTTGTTACAATCTAAATTATCTATTACTATCTGTAGCTTATCGAAATAAAACAAGAGAAGAAAAAGCTGCGGATTTGGAAATTGGTTTCTTTACATAACGCTCGGTTTACTTCAATCATCGAAAGGTCGGCATAGTTTCCCAATATTTACGTCGCACAATATAGAGAGAGATCACGAAGAACAAGATGAAATACATTTCGATGTCATGAATTACTGTTCGATATGTAGAAAATGTTATTTTCCCAGTCACGATCGCTCAAATGACATACATTACACACCTATTCTTGTTTGAGAAAGAATACAGACTGCTATAGGATAAAAATTATATTCTCTTTACCTCTTTCGCCAGGTGGTGTCTAATGAAACAGCACTAGCCACCATTTGTGATCGCAGAATTAAATATTAGTTATCGTAAAATAAACTTTACTATAATATATGAAAAAAAATTAATACCGTTGATTCTTTGGAATGGGAGCTTTCCAAGTAGTACCAATTTGGACAATCATGCATAAAACGAGAAAACTTTGATTCAGTATTTTGAAATCAATAAAATAATTACAGCGGTAAAAAAATGTTAAGTTTCCATCAAAGCGATTAGCTCCCAAATTATAAATTCTTTACTAAAACACATTTTTTGACCTTTATTTAAAAGTAGCCAGTCATAATAAAAATGGACATTAACACAAAAATAAATACCCAGTGTTTCAGTATACACCGCTATGATATGTGTTAGCGACTTTTTTCAAATGCAAACTCGATTATCTGTAATTTTCATTTCAGTGTTAGTCACCAAAGAGACAGAGGATTTACACAATTGAAAAATACTATGTAATCTTTTTAACATCGTAGTTTTTTCTTGACCTTCAAAGTAATACTATCAGGAAAAGGTTTTTGAGCTGAGGCCTTTTGAAATAATACTATTTATGTATGCGCCAACGTTTCTAACTATATTTCAGATTTTTCGTCAGAGCTGAAGAAACTGAATACCACAGTAGTTTGGAGAAAAAAAAATTGTGGGGTATAAATAAATAATACATTGTGCATATTACATTGTGTCATTAGAGGAATTTCAAATGCAATTTACAAAAGTTACGCTTGATACAATTGTATTATGACAAGTGAATACCCAAAATATAAAATTTAAGTGATTAAACTAACAATTTTCAAAAGGAATGTTAATGAAAAAAATGTGTGTTGAGAATTCTTAATTTAATCACCTTAATTTTATATTTTAGACCATAATACATTTGTATCAATTGTAACTTTTGCCAATTGTATTTGAAATTCATCTAATGACTCAATGTAATCTTTTAAGTCAGTATATGGACACATTGGTTTTCTCCAGAAGTTGGGTGTTCTTGATTTATCGCTTTCAAATTCGTGGCACACGGGTCGAAACTTTGATCTCTTCCACAGATTTCCGAAGAATCACAGGTCCACGTTATTAGTCGCCGCGTCGTTAGTGTTGGATAGGCAGCCGGGCATCAAGAGGCGACGACGGCGGCGCTGCGAACCCCAAGGAAAGAGGCGCTAGGCCAACGGCGAAGACCTGCAATTTAACTGACGGCCGCTGCGCCGCCGTCACTTGTCCGCCCCTCATCCCCCTTCCTCCCACCCCATAACCCTCAACGACCGGCTCTCGGCGCCGGCGCCGCCGCTTCTCTTGTCAGCAGGCGCCTAGACACATTCCAACGCCGTGCAAATCGACATCCCTGCTCTTTAGGACCTCCTTTAGCGCCGCTCGCTCAAGGTGTAATTTTGAAGTATTTTCCCTCAACGGGTGAGGGATGGCTAACAGGTTGACAAGGGCCACGGTGTCATGCAGGTAATTTTAAGTGTCCGGGAGATTTGTACCGTTATATTATGTGTTTTCGTCCTAACAACACGCTTTTCGAAACTGAAATACACGACGAAATTAGGGAGTTAAAGGTGTTTTGAACATCGTTCAATTAGCAAGGTATGGATTTCTTGTAAGCATACCATTTAAGTTGAAGTAAAAATTTGAAATATACATTTGAAAAATTATGTGTTTGCGCAATTCACGCTAAACTTTGATCTTCGCGTCATGTGATTTTTCTCGGATAATGCATACTTCACCTTATTGAATTTTAAATGCAAGGTCAAAAAAAAAAGTTAATTGATAAGTGAATAAAATTGGGTAGGAGATTAAAACTACGCAGGACAAATTTATTAGTAAAATTACTTTCATAAATTAATGGGTGAAACAATAATATGACATGAACCTGGTCAGGAGCAGATTTTTAGAATACGTCATTATTCGATGACACTATTAATAAGTTTCGAAATTAGTACTTATTTTGTTATAAATAAACAAGAACATCCATAAAACTCAATGCTTTTCATACATGAATATTTCAATCATGAATTAAAATCGATGAATTAACTTTTGGAGTCATAACATTCCACTGCACGTTCGAATTATGTGAGGTGGATAAGCATGACTTAAACCTCGCCACATTAAAAAAAAAATTATAAAACAAAATAATTTAATAATGCTTTCACCTGAAAAAGCAGAAAAAAAATATTATTAAATCTTTTTTTAAATAAAAGATTGTGTTAAAGAATCAGGTTTGCGACATACGCCGTGCGTTCATTAATTTAATTCTCTTTTAGTGTGTTGGTAGATGGTCTTCTTTAACTACTAAAATTAAAATATTGAAGAACGTAGTATAGAATAGTTTATAGACTCAATAACTACAACAATTAATTCATAATGCAACTTTAATTTCTTTACAATCATAACATATATTGACAGAAATTAAAAAAAAATACTGAGTGGATATGATAGTTTCCCTTGGATGTTTAAGAGGAACCAACTATTTCTGCTATTAAAGTAACATAGGTTACATAAGCAAACATTATTGACAAATATCCAACTATTTACTCGTTCATTTTTGTTGTTGATACAGCTGAAATGTTATAAACAGATTTCAGTTTCTTCATCCACCGGAATGTTTTTGCGTAAAACACTTTATATTTTTCTTATCTTGTGGAACTTTCTCAAGCAAGTGATCGCTTACCTGGCAATGAAGTATATGAATATCCACAGAGTACTGAAATTACCGACGAGAGAACTTGATTATCTTTTGTTACCACAAAAATTTATTCCATTAGTTATTTAAAAAAAATATTTTTATACCTCATTATATTTGTGGTCGTTTCTTTCCATATGTGTAGAAACATCACTGTGCATTGGGATATTATATCTATGTATATCCGTTGCCCCTATCTTCGTCTCAAGGCACATCTGTCAAAACCAATAGGAGAAATCGCTTAGTGTTTATTGTACTGTGTGGAATTGGCATGCACAAAGTACTGCAATTTTAGACCAGTGGGCATATTGTCGCATCCGCAAGTCATAGAATTCGCCAACCCTCCCCCCCCCCCATTTGTGCTGGAACGATGTGTGAGGGAGCCCCTATCTCCGTCGGGATATTCGCCCACCATTATCCTTAAATGCGGACAATTGTTCCGATTCGCTTGTCTCGNGGGGGGGGGGGGGGGGTTCGAGCAGAGATTACGAATCCGAAATGTTCCCGTGACTCTTTCGCCTCGGGACACGCGACCTTCCTTAAGGACTACCCGCATAGGGGTAGCACTGCACGCCGCGAATTTCGGGGGTGGTGTTGGCGCGTGCGCCCGCATCGCACCGTCTCCAACACCGCTGCCACCCTGACCTACCCTCGTGCCAGCTGATGGGTCCTGGGTGCCACTTAGAGAGGTCCCACCCCTCCCTCTCCACATGCATATGCATCACTTCTCATCCCCTCTTTTTACAGTTTTCAAGTGACTTTAATCGCCATGCATATTCAGGTGTGGGGGAGCACACCCCCGGCGCTTGAGCGGGGATGCGTTAATTGGAAGGCAAACAGAGTAATTACTCTTTCAGATGAGTGATATTGGCAGTGACACATGGCAGGGAGGTTAAGGGTGGTATGAATGTGTAGGTGGGGTTGCGCCACATGGCACTAATTGAGCCAAATTCACGCCATCAAGTACTCTGATCCTCAGTTCTCGCTTCCACTTGGAAACAGACGAAGTTACAAAAGCGCCTACAAATACAATGCACCTTTCGTGCAATCTAAACAACTGTGAAAAAATACTTTTCACTTTTTATTGTATCTTTATGATACTTTCAAGCTACAAAAATTACTCTACAATGACTTTTTTTGGCAATAAACTATTTTTTTATTCCTGTGCCTTTTTGAAAGAAATTGTTAATACAAATTAACATTATGTCGGTGAGTTAAAACTTAAATATCATCATTATTTTCATTTTGCAAATTACAGTAGACTTAAAATTAAAAACATTCAAGTAAGGACTATGTTGCCCTGTAGAATTTCAAGTAGCTTGGAAGTTTTAGCTCAACTAAATAAATGTTTTTACCTTTAAATTAAATTTCAGACAAAACATGATTTATGGAATTAAGAGTTTGAAAATATATTTTTTAAATAATGAAATTTAAAATGTTCACAAACTTGACTATGTGAAAAACATTTGGTCAGGTTAAAACATTTTTCTTTTTCTTCCAGAATTGTTGCTATTTCGGCTGGAACATTGTTTTTGTAGCTCTTGAAAGTTTTGTGACTTATGGACATAAATTTCATTTTTACATCTAATTAAAACCACAAAGCTAAAAAGAATACTGAAAGAATAAATATATGAAGATAGGACTGTCATTCTTTAATGCTTTGCTTTTGTTACGCTGCATATACTCGTATATTCCAACCATGTATAATTTTCTTCTTTATTTCATGGAGGGTAATTCTGAAGCGTTCAAGTTGCGAAGAGATTATGAATGCCATGATTTGAAGACTGAATGAGCAGAAGTAAATCGATTTATATTTGGGAATAAACGCAAACAAAACTGGAATTATTAAATATGACAAAAAAAGAAGACAACATTAAGATTTTTGATACATCACAGAAAACATTTCATCAGTTTTGACCGTGATGAAAAGAGTCAAAAATATCATCAAATTTGTTGTATAGAATACTCTCATCTTAATATTATTTTTCTCATCAGATTTTTAGGAAGATATTGATGACTGATTTAGTGTGGTTTCATGTAAGAAATATTAATTCTTATTGACGAGTTATTATTACATAAAGCAGCATCGGTTCAATAAATTATGTTTGAGTTTTTTTTACGTTTATTATTTTAGGTATATTAACAATTTTGCTTGTTAGATATGTTTTTTGTAACAGTAAAATATTTCACACTTTACTGTTTCACTTTATTTGAAAATAATACCGTTTTCTACTGTTTGAGGTGGGGAAGTTTGGAGAATCGGGAAATGATAATCACTATAAACGTTTCAAAGATTTATATTTTTAGTTTTTCATTATTATTAACTTACCTTATTTTCACTTTTGAGTGGAATAAAAATAAAACCGTAATAATATTTCATCTACCTATTTCGAAGTTCAGAAATTCATCAACCGCAACACGTGGATCTTTTGACAAATTCACGATGATTCAATAAAAAAGACAATGTAGTTGTAGAATTTTATTTGCTCTTTATAAAACATCAGAAGTTGAAAGTTATGCATTATAATGAGAAGAGTTTGAATATAAGTGTGGTTTAATGTCAGAATAATGTTCCAAAGTATGTCTATATCAGGGTTTATTATGAAATTCTAACATTTCTCTTCTCTTGCACCAGTTCCAGTTTATTTCAATCTTCTTAATCATCATTTTTTCTATTTAATCGTTTGTGTTAGAATAAACAATCTGTGGAATCAATGAAACTCCATATTTCAATCTCTCAAAACTTTTCTCCTTGAGAAAACTTCTCCCGGCTTCCTTCACCGCATTCTCTTCATCTCCTCATCCACAAGAACATCGGATCAATTATTAACTGACAAAGCGTTTCCTTACATAATACGCATCGTAAAAGAGCCATTTCGCACCCTAGAAACGTCGTATGGACGCTTCACCGCAGCATCCCGGGGATTCCCAGCAACCCCCTAGCGCCCCTGGCGGTTACGCGGGGAAATAGCGTCGTCGCCCGCGCGACTGCAGGCGGCCATGCCTCATTACGCGCACTGCGTTCCTATTGTCTTAAACTACATAAAAGTCTGGAGGACGCGCGCCGGCGTTTTATTCGCGAGTGAGTCACGGAGGTTGTGTTTACGACCGGACCGGCCTCCGCTACAGCGATCCCTCACGCTAAATAATTAAAGTTTCAATTCTTTATTCTTTATGTTGCCGAGGCGGTGGTGGCGGTGGTGGCGGGACCCTGCTGTTGTTGCGGCATCTTCCACCGCTGGGCGTCATGATACGGCTACATAAACGTCAAGCGTCAGGCCGACGATTTGTAATTTCCCCGGGGAAAATGCCGATGGCGGCGACGGCGGCGCGGCCACCAAGAATGAGACGACGAAGAAAACTTGTCGGAGAGGAAATGTTAGAAGGACAGATGATCGCTCCATGCTCCTTGATTTCCTTTCTATCTGCGATTCTTTTCGGACAGAAATAAAAAAGTGATGTTCACTTTTCTAACGCTCCAAATGTGATGCTCATTCAAAACTTCTTAATTTTAGTGTATTATATCGTAACATTTTCATTGATCATGATTGTGTTGAATAAAAATATAAAAAGTAAGAATCCCATTCATTGTGAAGAGTAGTAACATTAAATTACGAAATGACAAGTCTAGTGAAGAAAAGAACAAGTGCCTTATATATTTTTGACATGAACTTTACGGATAAATTTTTTTAGCAAACAGTGCAAAAATAATTGTTTATATCATATTTCCACTTGCAGTGATATATTGTTGATAGAAATATTTTTTCATCGTTTATATCTAAACGACTTAAAGATAGGTGTAGTAATGATTTAAATACATCAATTCTTACAGTTGTATATTGTTTGCATTTTGGCAACTTCCAATAACAGTTTTCAAAGACAGTGAATATATATTATTGAACTTTTTCTAGGTAGAATGTAAATTATTTCTTCACAGAGATGTAGTCTAACGAATGCCCTTGCTACGTATTTAAGTGCATATTAATTAAAAAATCATCTGATTTATTCTCCTGTCCTCGTTTTTTTTATCGAAATAATTAATCCTAATGAATACAATTTCACGAACATTGAAATGCATTTCATTCCTATCTAACTAGGTTGTTAAAAGATGAAGCTGTAATAAAATCAACGAACTTGCATTCTATCATCTCAGAGAGGTCGACCACATTATTAAACCTCAAGATTCCTTTCATTTTTCATTAAGCAAAAGTGTCGCATGAAGAAACCGTTCAAGGAACACACGTGTATAACCACAGGGTTTCCTAAATTGTGGAACAGTAATTAAAGAGCGGGACTTTCACTGTGGCCTCTGCGGTTTATTTATTTTCTCGCAATGAAAGGGGTTTGATACTAAAGGTCCCAAAAGGTGCTGAAAGTAATGTTTTCCAACCCATATGAGCAAGCAATAAAAATTAATATATTCGTTACACAAAGAGTTATTAATTAATTTTCATTATGAATTAAAATGTTTTAAAAAACAAATAACATTGATATCCGTAAATCAGGATGTAATTGATACAAATAAGCTGAAATATTAACTCATTTTGGAGCGTTAAGGGTAAATTTCATCATTGTTGTATTTTGAAGCACTGGAGATGGTTTAGAATGTTGATTTAGTCTCCAAGTTTGGAGTTTTGCAGTGAAAGATTTATTCGGGACAGATCCATTATTATTACAGAAACAGTAAAGGCAAAATTGGTGAACTACTCTTGTTTTAAGGAAAAGAACATGAGAAGTGTCCCTATTGGTATCTGAACTATGGGTTGAATTTGGCTCAAGGAAATATGGTTGACTTATAAACACAAAAGTGATTATTCGAAAAGTTGCTGTCGACCCAAGAAGTTGAATTATGTTGTTTCCTATGTACAATATTGTAAAAGGGGTCGGTTTCAAAACATAGTTTCAGGGGAAGAAAGGCTTGTTATCTCAGTAAACAAATAATATCAAGACATGACCCGGAGCATTTTTACAGCGTACGTACACACTAGTTACCTCTAACTCCACCAGCTGTCGCATGAAATATGTCAGATCTAAAGCACGTATAAGTACAGGTTTTCGCATGCGCCATACTAGATCTAACATGGTGTCAAAAAATGACGTAGCGCTTGCAAACATAGGAGTCGTGCCGCTTTAACTCAGAGAATTAATCATCTTTTGACATTTTATTGATGAAATAGAATATCGTAATTAAATTGTGAAAAGCTTCTGATTGTGATCGTGATATTCGGAAATATTACCGGTGTATAGAATTCCGAAGGTGATGCATCATATGTTAACAAAAGTATATTCAAATGTATACTTGCCTATTTGTCAGCAGATATCCGAAAATTTGAAGACACCATAATGAATATTTATTTGTAGACATTAATGTTAACCTCGTCAAATATATACTCTTTCTTTACTGTACTTCTTTCATTAACAATAAAACTAATGGAAAATATTTTTTCAAAGCGGTCTCCGGATATGCATATCCCGTAAGGGCGCCAGCTTCGTTAGATTCAACATGGCGCATGCGAATCCTTAGTCAGATCCCAATAGCTTTTTCTGAGCATTCGACTTGTGGGAAGATTCCTCGTGGAGGTGCAGTACTGCAGAAAATTAGACTCTCGACTTATGTACACCTATTGTTGGTCAACGCTCTAGTAGACGTTACAATTTTGGATACGGAAACGTGTGCAAATGATATTATGGTTTTAATACTCGAATATAACCAATAAATGTGCCTTAACTAAAGCTAAAATCGCGAATTCTTCTAGAATTACTTTACGTGTTTTATCTTTTGAATTAGCTGATCTTCTGAATTTATAAAGCAAAGTTATTCTTTTCTACAGTAAGACAAAAATGTAAACAAGAAGACGAGAAATAGCTTCATCTCGAATACATTGTGTTTTTTGAAATACATTTCATTATTCGCACAAATCAGGCTTTTGCAGTTCAAGAAGCAAACGTGGAAACCAAGAATAATCCTGAATCTACCATACCATTATATATTTTTCAATATACTGAAATTGATTCTCTTAATTTTAATGTAATGTAATAAAACATTTAAAAAATAATCAATATATAGCAAAACTAAAAAAAGTAAACTTCTTAAATAATCTTCGGTTCCAGCATTGAATTTGAATACACATTGAGGATGTAAATATGATGGTTCCAGGCTACGCCTTTGTCCAGTCAGCGTCTATTAGCTGCGTTATACAGTTATGTCAAACGGGTTGCATTTTTAATCTTAATCATGTGTTTATCAAACAATCACACTTATGAGAGTAAATAAAGAAACATAGTAATATGTAAATCGAACAAAGAAGCATTGACATATTGCCAAGAACGAATATGAACAATAACTTCTCTTCGGTTCTAAATTCGTTATGCGTTCATATGAATACAATTCATTTGACTCAGATGATTGAATAACCAATTGTACTATGAAGCAAAATTTGCAACGTTTAAACTTGTTGATCAATATGCATAGGAGAGAAATTATAGTCTGAATGTAAACATTTTGTAAAATTTGACAATGAGTTGTACTCCGCCTATAAAACTTTATATAAGTTGTAATGGTAAGATATTGTAAGGAATGAATTTGGTGTCTATGATGCACCTTCCGACACAAAAAGAATTGAAGATATTATTTCTAAACTGGAAAGAATCAAATATAGTTGAACTATATTATACTACACTACGTAATGATACAGTTCCACTCAAAGGGTTTAAAATTAACTTGCTATTTCAAGATTTAACATTCTAATATGCTTATATCATGCGATAAATAATTGTTTATATTCATCAGATGAATCAAAATGACCAAAACGAGACACCATGGTATTCTCCATGTGCATACAATATGTAATATTGCCATGAACAAAGTTAGTTCTATCATTGCCAAAAACAATTTGATGTTTTTTCTTTAAGGTCGACAAAGTAATATTTTTCTATAAATTTCTGCAGAATACAATGTCAAAAATGTAAACAAGTTCCAAATATAAAATTTTGAACCGTTTCAAAAAAACTAATGAAGAGAACAGTCATTGTCGTAACACGTCCATGATTTATAGTAAAATTTTGTATTTAACACGGTATACAACCGGAATAGACATCTTCTATCTCCAGTCATATTTTTCTGTCACATTTTTTATGCCCGAAAACGAAATATACGATAGTGCGTTTAAGCTCTGATGAAATCTAAAGCAACGACCAATGTAGGACAGGAAAATAAAATATTGTAGCTTTTCATAAATGTTTCAAGAAATTTGATGGAAATACATGTAATGTAGAGCTAATTAATCGTGTTTGTCAGAGGCAGTGTGTGTGATGTGTGTTATATTGCATGAGCGTAGAGAGAGCAGGAACCGTGATTGACAACCACCGAAGTTGGTAGGGGCTGCAATGAGGTTACATACTGTAGGAGAGATGCAGCGGTAAACGATAGTGATAGAGACGTGAGGGCAAAGGTTATACTAGTGTTGATGACAGGGATCAGTTAGCTGGAGGGCGATGCTTGATTGGTTCTTGGAGTGGGAAACTCGCGGTCAGTTCTCCCTCTCATCCTACGTCATCGTGTTTTTGTTTCTTCTATTTTGTTTCTCGCGGTGAATACTCCACATTTCCATCTTTATCTTTAATTGCCTCAGTTTTCTCGTTTATAGTTCTTATATCTCCGTTTTCCTTCTCTTAAACCTGTTTTGTCACTTCTGCAATTCTATTTTCACTTCTTGATTTTTGGCACACCGCCCTCACTTCGCTATCTTCGATATTTCCTTTTCTTTTTCTGTCCCTATTTCTGTCTTTCCCTATTCCCATTCTTTTCTCCAAACCCATTCCCCTCCATTTTAACACAACCTCTGTGTCATTATTCTGATCTTGATTCTGCCAAATCTTCTCATCTCCAGTTCCCTCTACTCAGGGATTTAGTTCCAATTTTGGCAGAGTGGGAGCTTTCATGTCGGAATAGTTAGTATATAGCATTAACAATCTTACCAAAATAGAATTGTAATACCGACAGCGGTGGTCTAGTTGTAGCGTCGTCTCTTCCATGATTTCGTTGATTGGTAGAACGGGTTCAAACCCTGATCGGCCGAACTAGGTGAGGTTTTCAGCTTGGGTTTCCAGACAAATGTCAGTTCGGTACCATAAGTTCTCCTGTAACCCAACATCTCTCCTTCCGGCATATATTTCTTCCCTGTACCCTACACGTGGAGAAGATATGTGACAACTTTCGGTCAGGTGAAAATGACGACGAGCCTTGAGTCGAAACCGGGACTTCTGCAATGATCTCAGGGGTGTTAACCACTATATCACCGTTCACCTTCCACAACTGTACACAACGTCCACCCAAACCTAAACCCTGGAAGAAATGAAACACATCCCCATACAGGAGATAAGTGAACCAGGCGGCACACGATGTTGTGCGCACTAAATTACCGGTTTCACACGTACCTACGTATTAAGGTTCGTTATGCATATAATTCTTCCGTGATAAATTTCGGTCAGGTGAAAAGCAGTGTCTCGGATTCGATTCCCGACTCGTCGGAATTTTTACCTGGCCGAAAGTTAGCACCTCCCCTTCCTAATTCCCTCACCCAAGTCACGGTTAGGTTGAATCTCGCCAAAAGACATGTAATGAATAAATACGTCTTCACTAGTACAGCAGACTTGCTATAATTTTAAATGCAAAAGGATGACTGTTCCGACTGTAACCATTGTGTAGGTAGATTAGATCATTTGGATGGAAAAAAGTGAGCGTCGCACCCACGCGCTCCCGCTCCACAACACCCCTTCCTATATCCATATCTACTCATCATCTCCACTGGACCTCGTCAATGTCATCGCCTCTTCCTCCAGCAATGACCGCATCTCCCCTCTTTCATTCCCCGCCACGGCCACTCCCTCTCCCGCGGTTACAACACGCGACGTTGACACGCTACACGGCCCCATGATGAATGAATGAAGCGTGAATGACTTATGGCGGCGATGGGGCGAGGACATGCGCCGCTGTGCCACAAATGACTTGCTCACCGCACCTCATGGCGTTGCTATGGAAACATTGGATGGACACTGACAATTTAAGGTTGTAGGTAGAATTAAAATCACTAAAATATCTTAAATTGGCGTAAGTAAACAGAGAGACATGTACTTAATGTAATTTCAACATGAAAAAACAAACCTCACCGGCCATTTAAATGCAATTATAATTGATAGTGTCATTGATTGCATCTTATGGAAGAAACATTTATTTTCAAAAGAAGACCAACTTTTAAATTACGAAAGTGATGGAAGTTTACTTTGATTTGTAGTAAATTTTCCGTAATATTTTTACAATAATTTTATCTATAGGTCACCGGACATCTGAGAAAGATATTTCACTTTTTCCGAGGTGAGATGCATAAATTACGATACCGTCGCGCTCGGTCGCCATGTTTGTATATGCTCTTGTGCATTTCAAATGAATCAAGCGAGTTTCTGAATATTATTTGTACTATATTATTGTACTGATAGATATAAATTAAATCGTGCTTTTTCTTCCTCATTTTTCATATTGTTGTGTTTTAAAACAATGAGTATAATAATAATAATAATAATAATAATAAAGAAAACAATTATACATCTCAGTAATTTGACAAACCTGGAGTGCAGGTCCCATATTATTTAAGCACATAAACGCAAAAAAAAGACATGATTTTTTTAACGAAATTCCATGTCTTACCACGGGAACCAATTTATTTATTTCATATCATGTTTTGACGACATGGTCGTCACAATTAGTGGATCTAAAAGAAAGTACAAAAGGTATACTTATAGAATAACAATTAAAATTAGCAAGATAAATATTTACAGTATAATATTTAAATCCATATAATGAATGAGGATAAGCTAAGCAAATATACATTTTTTAAACATGTAACAAAATTTTAAAGAAAATATTAGATGTGAAATATATGATTTATATTTGTAAACAAAATGTCACATTGGAAATATTCTGACGAATGCGTTAACGAAAATAAGGAATAATTTCCCTCAGGTGAAGACATACCCAAGTTAATTTAAAAAAAAACAGATAATAAATAAAAATAACAAAAGGCTACGTGATGCGATTCTGGATATTATTTACATGTCAGGGATGAACTGAGTAATTATCAGAAAGACCCTGCATAGAAAACAGGACGTTTTAGGAAACGTAACTCATTTACAATTTATTAGTACTTAAAATACTATTTTTAATTAGGGAAATCCGAATATACACCAAAATTTACTTTAAAAAAATTCAATTTTATTCACTGAAGTGAATCTTTCACATATTAAATTCTTCATTCACCGGACACCCACAAAACACAAATAATGTTTTGGAATTTCACCCAGAGAATATTAGAAACCCAATTTTCTATGTTCTGTTAAGTAATCTTAAGTCGATTTGCTCACACCTCCCAACAAAGAAGGAATTTTTGTTTAACACCGAACGGAAAGAAAAGGAAAAGAAACTATATGCTTTAGAAATTTTTGAAGAATGTATAATATATGATTAGAAATTAGAACAATTGTTGCTCAAGAAAAGATTTTATTCACGAGATGAAAACGATTCGGGTCGGTGCCACAACTATCCATCGCGCTTGAAGATATCTCGCAATATCAGAATTTGATTAACTACTATTGTGCAAATGTTCACTGTTACGTTCAACTATTTACGTTAACTATGTTAAATATGGCGTTCTGAATACATGACTAGCAATATCGGTTTTATTTCATTTGTACCTGGCAATGATAGAACCTGTTGAGGGATTCATTTACATTCACAAAGATATTATATTTCACTTGGGGACATCACACCTACGTGACAAATTTTTTTGCCGTCATCATTGCCATCAGTTTTGCTTCAACGCAGGTATAAATAACGTCTAATCTCGAATTCCTTGCAACTGCTCGTATATTCCGCTTTGTGGATACCAAACATCGTACAATTTTTTACAAGCTTTTATTTTACTTCACCTGTTAATTGGTATATTTGGGGCAAATATTGCAACAATATCAAACCATTTCCCCCCACCCTAATTGATGAAGCTGAAATTGGGCACACATATATAAACTGGAAGACAATGCAACATTATAATTGGTTGATAATTATTTGCAAAAGTATGTATTTTCATTTCAATTCACCCGACAAACTTTTTGAAGAGAAATAATTCAACATAAAATATTACATCATTTTCATCGATAAGGAGAGTAATACATTTATTTTTATTAGGAAATAAAATAATGTGAAAAACGTACGAAGGTCTTAGCATTTGACATTGCATTACCTTAAAAATACTTAGTAGAAATAAGAATGGAATTTCTACTCTTAATAAAAAATATTTTATTCGTTTTAATACATAGCTTAAATGAAAGCTTGTTTTAACAAAGTTTTTTATATTTAGATCTTGTTTCTATCTGTCTCTAAAAAGAACACTTCACTTCACAAATTTCTTATATTCATTCTATTGACCTTACGCTGTCATATCTTCTGCATTAATTTGTACAAAATTATATTAACCAAACTTTAAAGTTTTACTGAATTTTTTTCTTCTTGATGGCAAGAAACTGTAGTGGAAGCTCACAAATAAATTTCCCTTTGCATCAAATTTTCAAATACAATATACTTTTACAATGGTTTTGAGTATTGTGTACAACATACATAACGCGCTTCTGTCCTATTTTAACTTGTTTTCAAAAATTATCTGCCACCAATTGTACTTCCAAAACCGTTCTTAAACCTCATAACTCGTAAATGCCGATTATTTTTTAAAAAAGGGAACATAAAACAACAAAGAGAAACTAAAATTTCGAGATATAGTAGAAAGTTACTTAATTATTTCGTAACTACAAAGACACGAAACGAACAGATAGACGGAATTCTGGATCCACATCTTCTACAGAAATAAATTATGAAAAGTAAGAACAACAGACTCTGAAAAACAACATTTGTCATACCCACGCATCTCAAACACGAGAGACACGCAAAGTTTTGGAAGTCGGTCGAGCGTTCACTCGATTAACCGGAAAATGTCAATCGATCTAGATTCTTCACTATGCTTGGGGGTGAGATACGATCGAAAGACTTCTCAACATCCCCAAGGGTTACTTTCAGGAAGTCTCTGATCACCAGACCACGTGCTCACCGTTCTTACATCGACCTGGAACGACTGATTCATTCATTTTCCGACACGACAACACATCGCACGTCAAGGATTTCTCCGAGGTTGAAAGACGTTTCTGGGACATAAGTTCACGCGGTCAGCTCTTCGGGATAAAATATAAATAATAAAACACGCTATGTTAATATTTTATTACGATTGATTTAGAAATTAAAAAAAATTATGGTACAACCGACAGTGGTGGTCTAGTGGTAGCGTCTTCGCTTCCCGGATCCCACTGAGCGGTAGAGCTTGGCCGAATTATGTGAGGTTTTCAGCTGTAGTTTCCCTCATCTACTCCATACAAATGTCTGTTCGGTACAATAAATTCCCCTGCTACCCAACATCTCCCCTTCCCAATTCCCTTTCCCAACATCTCTTCTTCCCAACATCTCTCCTTCCCAACAGTTAGGTGGAGGAGCAGGCCTCATGGCCTAAATCTCACCAAATGACATAAAGTTAAAAAAATTAAGACACATATATCATCCAAACAAAATTCACACATAAATAAATTATCCCTTTGTGTACACCTGACGTCGACTCCAGTTTAGAGTCGAATCATTGTGTTTTAGTAAAACACAATAAAAATATATTGATCGTCATAAAAAAAAGGTTGTAAGTGATTATTTATTTATATTGAGAACATAATGGAAATGTATAGTAAAATTCACACATTCCGGGAAAGTAAGCCTTCTAGACAAACATGGTACGAACAAACAAATAATGACGAATTAAATAAGTATTATCATAGCCTCATCTAATCAGAACATGGGTGAAAAAAGAAAACCAGAAAAATATGGAGATTTGAGAAAGATGAGAGAAAATATACTCTCCATACTTGGTTGGAGCAAAGGAAATATATCTATTCATTGCGTACGTAAGAATACTAGCCAAGAATTATTGATACCTAGAAGACCCATTCGCGAATATTTTCCGTGACATACAGATAATCGGGTGCATACATCTGAAGATGAAAATAACTCGTTATTTGTGATACAAATACCTTATGTTAATAAAATTGTTTCGTAATAAGAATTTCTTTGTAGTCCTTGTAACAAACCTCGTCAGTAACAATGAAATTTTGTAAGTCGATACGAAAAGGTAAAAGGGATAAATCAATAAATTAAATAAAAGCGTTTGAACTACTATATTCTCTCTTAAAATGCGTGCTTTGGTAATACCTTAATATATTAAATTTGTTACGGTTGTCTTTCACGACCTAAAACAAAGTGGAGTTAGCTATGTTTGAAATGAATATTAAAGAAGTATAAACATATTACAGTGTTTGGTAAGAAAGTATCTGATTTTTTATGGACATTAACGAGAGTGGAGTACAAGGAGTTATAAAACTGCACAGTAGAGGGACAACGATGAACCAATATTAATGTAAAATTGTGGAGAGACTAAAAAATCAACGAACAGAATAGAAAGAAAATTAATGTAAGACAAAATTTTATGTTGAAATCAACATATTAAAAGAGGTTTTTACTACGTATATACGAAACATGGAGTGGAAAGAAAAAAATTGAAACAAAGGAAAATTCAAATCCAGTGTATGATGTGACGAATAAAATGATTCTAGTAGGAAGTCTCACAATAGCCTCCGTCTAGTCGTATCGATTTACGCGGAAGAGTCCGACGTGGTTCGTCGGACAACAAACTCTTGATGACGTGAATGACGACGCTTCTTAGTGAGTGCTATGTAGACAAATGACGCAAGCTACTGGAGGCGCACGTCAATCCCTACGCAAGACGCAGAAGACGAATACAGCACCCAGGAATTTCGGATGTACTGATAATTTAATGGATTAAAAATTAAGTTAATATGTTTTTGACGAAATCGACAGTTGAATGAGAAATATGTTTGAACAGATGGTTTCAATACGAAATTTTCAACTTATTTATTAAAATAACAGATGCCACACATTAAAAAGCAGGTGTATAACCAAAAGTGTTCGACAAAAGATGATAAAAACTTATGCGCGGAAATGACACCTTTACATTGGGATGATCAATGAATTTCCGTTTCATAATAGAAATTACCAAGTCATTACGTGCAACACTTCATAGTTCTCTAATAACTCGTTTAATTCTTCAGAACTGAATTACATGAACTTATCAGAATTGAAACAGGACAAACATTTCAATTACACGATTTCGACGATCATTCGAAAGCTACATTTAAAAAAGAAATGAGTAAATCATGGCGTATATAACGTGGTGTATCGCTGCATGAAGTACAAGCGGTCCAGTAATGCAAAACCGAGGAAAACAATAATACACCAATCAGACAAAAAAAATGGTAGCGAAAGAAAAAATAACAAAATTAAACTTTGTATAAATTTGACTAAAATTATTTTATCAAAACTATTAAGTTGGAAAATTCACATAAGGATTTTTTAAAAATTTAAAACAAAATTAGTATTAAAACTCTCAACTAAGAGCTTCACTTCAATTTTTTTCTATATTTTTGCATTAATCATCCTTTAACAATAATGTGAAGAATCAATATTTAAGACAAGCGTAAAGACATAAAAATTGTGAACTTTTACTTTATATCGTTCAATGACAAACTTTGTCAGCAATGATAATTGTATTTTAAAAAACAAATAAAGGAGTAATGAAAATTACTAATTGGTCTTGTTTTATAACCATGACATCTATGAGAAAAGCTACGATACACTTTACTCCAGTTCTTTAATCACAAGTTCTGTCATATTCTTCAATATCTCACGAAAATATCACGCAAAATTGATTGTTATTTCCCTCGAAAACTGAACCTACCTGCATCCGCATACCTCTCTAATGCGACGATCAGGCTTGAAATTCGTGATGAATCTAATATTGCAAGAAAGTTCTACATTGATAAATGGCATACAGAACTTTTCTGCTGATGACCAACCAATGCAAACTTAGTGTGGTGCGAAGAAAATAGAATTTATGCTCTTGAAAAATACATAAAACGATGTATTGGAATGAAAGAATACTCTCGCACAGAAATATCAGAAGCAGAATATCATTAAAAAAAATTCAAAAGCCAATACTCTCAAAGCTTTTGGTGTTAAGTGGAATAATTCTCTCGCAATTTCAGAACATAAGATTCTCTCATTCCAAGACAACAAAGGTTGGGTGTATATCACTTGCTTTTTCTGTCATATGTCCTTTATTTTGTCAGGTATTGTGAAAAAGAACATTTTTATTACGACGGTTGTAAGAGTCACTACAGTCTATATTGGAGCCTCACAATCGGTGTGCCTAAATGATGTAAATATCATGGGTCCTTATTGGTTTTGAAACATTCAATCTTGTTTGAGTTACGGTCTAGCGTCTCCCCATCCTTTCGCAGAATCGTTCGACGGAAACATGTCATGTCGTAGTTGACCTTCTGTCGCGGCACGTGTAGCCAAAGCGTCCGTGAGCGAATAGAGGAATGGAGAGGGGAAGGGTACGAGCGTATGTGGACGACTCCTTTTCCCCCTGTACACGCGTCCATACATTATGTATCGTCGGGTATGGGATTACGATTCCCCCTGCTATTGCGGTGTCAGAGGGATTCGAATCTATAAACTGTCAGATGTCTGTATATCCGTGCTTGCTCATCGCTTCGTCTCCATCTCTTTATTTATAAATACAGATCATAGATTGTGTGACTTTGGGCAGCTGATGGGGAGGGGAATACTTTAGGGTTTGTTGCGTTGTTAGTTCTGTGTATGAAGACGACGAAGAGGAAGGGTGGTTGATAAGGGAATGTGCGGGGTGCGTTGGCAGAAGAGAGAGCCATATAACTTTTATTGGCGATAGGGGTCACCAGGCACAAGGGCCCTTTACTAAAAATTCTCAAATGCCTTGTCTTATATCGCCCAATTTTCCCGGGCACCCCTCGTTCCCTTGACCGGAAGGAATCTCATAAACCCCCCTCCGAGGCGCCTGCCGTCCCCTCCTGCGATGACTTATAGATGAGATGCAAGCGAGGAGCCCAGCCCCTCAGCGTGTGGGCGTGGCGGGGGTGGAGGAGGAGAAGAACATGCGGGATGAGGGTGCGCCGCGGCGTCCGACGGGGTGCAAGCGGAAGGGCGTGAGGGGTGTGGGACTTCCGGTGGCAATGGACCGTCGTCGAAGGTCTGCAGCTCGCCTCCGGCGGCGCGCGGCCGCTTCACTGAGTGACGGGGCTGTTCAGACAGTTCACGCCACCACCTCCATCCTCGCCGCCGCCGTTGCCTTGTTTACGAATTTCAAAGAGTGGCTTTGCGGTGGGGGTGGATGTTGGAGCGCCGCCTCCGGGGTGACTTCCGAGAAATCCGTTATGCGCCCCTTTGAGTCGCGCAGCCGAGACCGGAAGGAGGAAGTGGCTGGTAACCCCCGCCACCATTGCCACTCTGGAGCTCTACCCCCCAAAACAAACAGCTCCCCCATCGCTACTGTCCTTCATTCATGAGACGTGAATTCGTTCGGGTCATGCGACAACGTTGCTCCGGATGGACTGGTCGGAAGGAAGTCCTTCCTTCTGGCGGTCACTCTGCTAGTTAGTTTCTTTAGAATGCCTAGGGTACGAGCTATCTATAGAATTATGCCATGTTCTTTCTGTCAAAGTAAAATGTTCTATAATTGAAAGAAAATGACTTCCAAATATACCCAACTAAATAAAATATACAAATAGACTACCAAAAGGAAAATACACAAACGATATGTCTTTAAAGTGCTTGTACTCGAATAATTAATAGATTAAAGTGCTTGTACTCGAATAATTAAAAGCAATTATTAGTACATAGGCTAATAGTAATTAATTATTTTTACTGAGAATTACAGAGAATATTAATTTACGTATAAGAAGAATGAACGAAATATGTTTTTTGTTAACGGATTTCATACAATTGCAATAAATAATTTTATGCCTATCATTCACTTCCGGAATGTAAATACAGAAATATGTGGCAATAATAATGTGTTGCATCTTTGTTGAGGAAGATACGAAGTGGACGCGACAACACGTTTTTTACGTGTTTTGGCTCGAACGTAATTGTATAATCAAAGAGATTTTTAACTATATATTCCGAACATAGTAATAAAGTTCATGCATGTTTTTAAGGCTTGTATGAATTTCTTATTTCATTTATATTTTAGTTACGAGCAACAACTCAATTCATGGTGAACGAATATTTAATTATTTGCTTGTATCTGATGTCCATTGTAAGCATTCGGATCAATACTTTTATAATGTTTTGCGGTGTTCATGATGAGTGCTATATTTATTCACCCAAAAATTGCGATTCTTTTTTCCGAATATCAATTTCTGTGCCAATATTTGCAGGTTTGTTCATGAGCGTGTCGAATGTTGCTTGCCCGAAAACATTTCGGAAAGTCTGTCATGTAAACTCGAAAATTAGTAAGCGATTTCCGCAAATGTTTATGTTGATTATCCTTAGCCTTCTACGACATACGTAACATCCTCTTAAGAAGTCGGAGAGCGAACGAAAGTTCACTGAACTTCCATCCACGTGTTCCAAGTACTGTGGGAGAAATCTCTCAATGAGCTCGCGGAGCCCTCTTCATATTTTCAATACTTCGAAAACACTCGATAGTTCTCGACTGTTGAACCGTGTATCTTTCTCACTCTCCCAGAAGCAGGGCGGAGCGTTTCCACGACGACGTGGGGACGTAGAGCCGGGAAAGATGCAAATCAGAAGCGGCGAGGTCTCCCGTAAAGCGTCGTCGGTCTAATTCTGTGACCCGGAAAAGGAAGCGACGAAAGAGAGAAAGAGAGAAAGAGAGAGAGTGAGCGGAGGAGACGCAAATGTTGCTCTTGTCCTGAGTGAATCTCGGTGTTTCACGGCCAGTTACTCGCTTCGTTTTCGTCACGTGCAATTTACGACATTTGAATAACACTATTTCCCGTCACAGTGCCTTCAACAGGACGCGAATGCGATTCACGACTTTCATATTTGTTTGTGTGCATCGATTGTTACGAGTGAAAGGTTATCGAATTCATTTTACACGTTCATGGTGTTATAACCAACAGAGCGACCACGGTACAGTACACTACGATCAAGTAAAGGACCATCCATAATTATGTAACGAAACCTGGTTGGGGGTTTATATCCGTACGCTACTACGAGTATTTACGTCTATGATCATTATTACATTTTATAGGTAAATATAAATTCATGTAAATGTATTGACATTATCGAGAAATACCTGATAAAGTCCCAACCCTGCCGACGAAACGTTGTTAGTAAAATACATTTATTTGTCCATAAAATATCGTCAAAGTGTATAATTTAAAATAATAATCTGTAAGCTTTCTTACGCTGGGGTAGGAGTTACGTAACGCTTTTATAGGGTATATTTATCGGGAACTTTTAACAGTAATGTATACATTCAGAGAAAGCACAGAACAAGGAGGAAAAAAGAATTAACTCACTGCATCAAATTTTCCAAAATTTTACAAAAAACATTTTTCGGTGTTGGTAGAGATGTAACTACATAATTATTAAACAACCAACTATGCCTCTGATTTGTTTTGCCCGATAACTATAACGATTATTACTTGTGATAAATGTATTAATGGATGAAGATTATTTTTATCGTATATATTCCTCGAATAATAACTAAGAGGAATTAATTCAGTCGTATTTTTATAACGAAACCGATCAATCTTTCTCAATTAGAAGACGCGAAAACGATCACACATTTTTTATTAAACAAAAAGTGGGATGGTGAAGGACATCGAAACCTGTGCGTGATAAACGTTTGACGTAAGTTCGTATGGAAAATCGAACTCACGAGTTCCAGAGGACATGATGAAGTGAAGCTCGATATGGAGATACATATTAACTAATTGAGTTCAAAACTGAACATACTTCTAGCTCATATTTATTAATAATTTAGTGTAAAAATACGTACATCAAACAATTTTAAAGTGTTAAAAATGCATAGGTTTATAGTATTTCAACATCATTTGTGGTCTCAGATACAGGAAGCTGTATTAACACTATTGAACGAGATAGATCACAACGAAAAAGAATTCTAAATGGAAAGTAGAATACTGAGGGAATTAGCAGCTACTTATTAAGAGAAATTACGTGAAATATTTACATTCCCTCCCAGAAAGAAGCGAATGGAGAGGAAGTTACCGTTTGTAAACATAATGAGAAGCAATTACAGTTATTCCTTTTTTGGTGGGAGTTCATTTATATTCAAGTATTGTGCCATAGTAGACGTCATTACAGTTTGTTTATAGATGCAAATCGCTGCGTTGGTGAAGGAAAAAGGGCAAGAAAGAGGTAAAAAAGTTAGTCATTTGTTGGATTTCTTCTCACTAAATCTGAATCAGTTAAATAATGACTGTCTGAATTAGTAGATTTGAAATCACAATAAAGCAGTGACGATTGACTGGCAACCACTATTTCGATGAGGTTGAACTCCAAGAAACTGTCATGGCGGATGTTCGTACCAGCAGCTGATTCGTTCATTTCGCCGTTTACTCCGTTGTAGAGACCTACATGTAAGGTCTCTGCTCCGTTCCAGTGACAAAGAAAGAATCGGTGAACCACGCTTTCGTTGTGTGTCGCATGTTCTTACCTACTAAATCTAAGTTAGTGAAGGAAACAACTGACCTAACTATTGTCTGTATTGAAGTCAACGCTCTGTAGTGCTCCTCTACTAGCGGGATAGGGATCAACGTCTGCCTTACAGATGCGGGGTCAAATCAAATGGTTTTGTAGTAAAACAATTACATTGACGAGTCAATTTCATTTGTATTTTTGAGTGAAGATATATTGTTAACTTTCATTCGCGTATACGTGGGGTTTGACGAAAAGAACTTGAGATATTAACTCTCATGGACTGCGATTAAAACTGGAGTGGAATGTTACTTACGCCACTTCGCTGTTAACGTACTCAGATATCATTTTCAGTTAAATCATTTTAAAACATTTTAATAATGCATTTTATCATTATTTAGAATTTAGAAGAAGAAAAGTTTTTATTTTACGACAAAGTTTTCCTACATGCAAAATTTTCTCGTATTTTTAAGTTTGGTCTACTCTTTCACGCTGAATCACCACCATCTTGTTGTGTAGTGTTTTCGAATGCGTTTTATTAACTGCACAAACGACAGTGTGTATTGGGGGCGAGCAACCTACTTCTTTGCTCGATGCGTTAAATCAAATTATCACTTTAAGTTAAATCCACTCTCTTAAGAGAAATAAAATCCGAGAGGATGTATACAAAACCATGGCTCAGTGGTAACGGCGGCGCGATGAGATGCCAGGTACCCCGATCCGATTCCCAGCAGGAAGTACAATTGATATATACACTCCGAAAATGTTCGGTTGTTGATGAACTTCAGGAACGGTAGTACGGAAATGCTTCGTTAATAGATATTGGCATCGTCTACCGTTTTTCTATGGTGCAAACGTTTCACTGGTTCACAGTAAAAGTTCCAGTCTAAACCAGTTGAATTTCACTGTTTCTCGGTGGAAGCATCTGTGATTCGTAACTACGAATCAGTGGATATCCACTGTTTCAGATTTAGAGAGTTCGAATGAGTCGATTAGGCAGATACTGTCCGGTTCATACTCAATTTCATAATTACCAGAGACTTTAAGGTAGAGGTGGATTCAAAAATTTAACCAAAAATTCCTAGATAAGATAAAAAGTTAGCTGCGAGGTTCTTTTGTCTTTTCTAAAAATGAAGTTTATTCATGTAGTCTAGAAAAAGTATTAAAAGCTGTACAAAAGTTCAATACCCAATATAATAATTTAAAATTTTTAATTCTAATTATACTGAAGATTGATTAGTGTACAGAATGTCCAAGAACTCCACGTAAAACAATTGAAGAATGTTAGGACACATTAATAGGAACAAAAATACATTTAAGTACACATGTTCGGAATTGTCTCCCTACGAAGATATAATGACAGAAAGACAGTAAGAACTAAATACAAAAAGGCATTTAAAGTGCTTTATTATGGGAACTAAGAAAGTGAATTTGTTGTTCAAAGTTCCGCCCATTAACAGAGATGCAGGCCTCGTACTGCTATCACATGTATTGGCGAGTACAGTAAGTGCTACCAGGAGTCTCACGAATCCTCGCGACGTCGCCTGTAAGACGTCTTTCTTGCTGATAATCAGAGGTGTCACGGTGCCGCAACGCGACGGAACGCCGTTCCGGCACTCATTTTTGGAATATGTTTTTTTCTTTACTTATATATTTACGTAAGAGCTTATTTTACGCGACGTTATAAGAAAATTTGAGAAACATATTTCAAGTTGAGTACAGCAAGAGACCTGGATCATTCCCTGCCCAAGAATATAAAAGACATTATGAAATTGAATCTCTTCAAATTCGCGGTTAAAAACTACCTCCTGCACCAGTGCAACTATTATCTTCTACAATGTAAAAGAACTTATTGATTTTAATAAAAGTTAAATTCGTCTTGTACTTTATCACGCCATTGCTGTAGTACTTTTTAAACAACTTATAACAATTTCAAAAACGATTTTCTTGCATGATTGTGTTGCCGTATGGCTCATATTAATTTAGTTTTATGTGTACTCAACTTTGGCACGGTTGTGTACATAAATTCTGTAGTCCCATCCTGGCCCGGGTTTTTCTCCGTTTTTCCTTCTGGTAGAGGCGGATTTATCATACAGGTTCTCTAGGCTTTGTCTAGGGGCGTGTTTATTGTAACAATAAATCGTGAATTTAGTGTTATTTCAATTCTTATGATTTTTAAACACTATACTCAGAATAATCTATAGTTCGATAATAACTTGTACATGTAAATTTACAAACATATTTGCGTTAAATTACAAACATATTGACATTATATATGTATTATTACTCGCAGCTAACTTTTTATCTTATCTAGGAACTTGTGCTGAAATTTTTGAATCCGCCTCTGCCTTAGGGCCCTTGATCGGAATTGATGGGATGGTCCCTTGCTTGCTTCCGGAGAGTAAATTAGTTTTTTTTTCCTCCACGTGGTCATACGCAGTTTGTACTGTTTTTTGACAATAAATTTATTATTATTTATTATCATGCGTGAGACGAGTGATTGTTATTCATTTCAATTCCATTTGAATTTTGCATGTGTTCTGCAAAATGGTGAAAATTGTAGGTCACGTTTTCTCATAACTACCGGCAAAATAGTGTTAGTTTTAAGGATTCCAATAGTATTTAAACATAGTCTTTAAAGATAATTTTATTACGTTAATCAAGATATCTACATCAAATATAACTTGTGACGAATATTTACAATTAAAAAAAAGTATTGAGTTAGAAAATATGTAGGCCCAAATATAAATATCTGTTTTGAGTTACAGTAATGGCGAAGTCCTAATACCGAAAATCGATTCCAGAAGGCGTTAAAATGTATCAATTAGCTCATCAATTTTTAATTTTTTTTCGGAAAGAGGCCGAAGAGCCCCATTTAATTGGCAAGTATGGGAAATTTCAGCGTTTCGGCCCTGCTAAATTCGCCATGACGCCACTTCTAATAATAGACCGAAATAGGAACATATGTTGCACATTGTTGCTTATCTGCTTGGGACGACAGAATGTACGAGGTGGGTGGTAAACTAGTTACTTGTTAATAGGTAGTCCGGTTAGCTGAGGTTAACAACAACTTGGCTCATATGGAGGTGTTAGTAGAAGTATTTATAGTAAGATTTAGTGATACTAGGAGTAGTAGTAGGTGGTTAGGGTTTTGCTTTTCAGTAGTCACAGCTATATGAACTGGGACATTTAAGTGAGAAAGCTACAATTTTTTTCTGGCCCGGCCGTGAATTGAACTCTGGGTGATGAGCAAGAATATTAGACCCCGAGTCACCGGAGAGGGCTATGAATTACTTTGAGTTACGTCAGTGTTCGGAGTGTGGGTGTGCATAATATTATGCGCTTCCGTTATCTGACATCATGTGTGGCCGGGAGTAGCAACTGAAGCGTGTGCGTGTTGATGCAGGAATCGCTAAGCAGTCTTTCCGTCCGTCCACCGGACAGCGCACGCTAAGAACTAAATGCCTTTGTTTTTCTGGTTCCGCGAGTAAAGTAATGGCGCCACCGGCGAGAGTGTAAATAACAGAGGAGCAGTGACGCGGAACATTCACCTTGCCACTTGCGCCCCGTCACGCTTCACACTGCACCTCTTGAACCTCAAGGTCGCTTCCTGGGTATTCATGGGATGTCTAATTAATAAACGTTATCTATGAGAGGAAGTAATCAAGGTAATGAAATTTCTATTTTTGTGTTTCCCCCTGTTTTTGTCAATCCGGTTTAACCTTGATTCTTGATATTCTTTACTGGTAGTGCGAATGGAAAAAGTATAACGGGATGAAGTGTGCGTGCGTATATCCAATAGTTCTCGCGGCGAATGAATAGTAATGAGATGTCGCCAATGGAGCGAAGGCGCGGCGTTGTCATATGTCTGCTGCTCGAGTTGGCTGCTTAGCAAAGATTCTGATGACACGAGTAAAACCACCGACAGGTCTATTATAGCGAGTGGAAGAGTCTGCAATCTCTCATTGCTGATATTGACTCCTCGTCGTTGGAGAGGTTTTTACGCTCCTCCCCTCGTTACTATTCTTTCGTCGCGAATACTGTAGCCTAGAGAGATGCAACATTACTACAAGAGGTCAAAAATTAATTCTAACAATCATTAGTGTAGATTCGAGGTGAATTTCGCTTTGGAAATTGTAATCTCATTGATCTTCTAAAAAGCCATTTCACAAATACTAGTTATTTTCATTTTGAAATCTTTTACTTTTATTTCATTTTAAATATATCTTCGAAACTTATTGAAAAAAAATCATAATATTTGTTGAATTTTTTTCTTGTCACGTTTCGAACATTGATTTGGGGTCATCAGAGGGTGAAACAAAAAATAACAACAAATATTAACAGATCTCAATGTGATATAAACGTAAATATTGGCACCAAATATGTTTCGAATAGTCACAAAAACGTGTCATAAACTAGCATTGAAATTCTCTATAGTTTTTCCTTGTCTGTACGTGTATGCAAATATATATAAAAATTTCTGTTATGCACTGTTTGTAATAGTTAGCATCTTTGTTTAACATTAAAGTGTTGCACAAAGTGATAATTTACAATATAACGGAATTTTACCACGCTATATACGCTATATATTGTGACTACAAATAAAGTTGCAAGTTCGAAAAATAGCAAAATTCATATTAAATAACAATCGCACAATAACCGTAATTTGTATAAAATGGTCCATTATTCATGAATATACTTCTACGATATTATTAAGGGACTTGATATTACCTTGCTGGAGACGATCATGCAATCAACCATCAAACTATATAAGAAAAACATTATTTTCATGTTTCTATTGAGCTCATTGTTTTCGTTACTTGAAAGCTTGTTCTTATTTTTACTGGAGATTATATATCGATAAATCAAACGTAGACCTATTGCTCTCGCGAATTTTAGAAGCGGTGATTTTCAGTCCAACATATGATAGTGAAAATATGCGGTATGTAACAATGACATCTTATAGTTTACTTTATCTGTGCTTTATCTCGGATCTTGGTTGTATTTTACACATTTGCCTACTCTCAGAAGAAATCTTTGCATATTTTCTGCAATATATTGATAAAATCTTAATGAAACATAATTTGACTCGTGTAAAAATATTGAAATGGACTTTAACAAGACTATTTGCACTGAATTTAGTGATTTATTTCATTGTACACTTAATTCAATGTATTTATTCATGTTAACCAGGTGAGCAACCTCAACATTCGTTGTGTTTACGTCGTGACATTCTGTTCTCTCAGGATCAGAATTTAAGCTCGTTCCGGCTTACGCCATGTGTCCCAGGCAACCTTTCTTCTCCCGGGCCAATAATTCACGTTGTTTTGCAAGAAAAAGGACAGAGTAAAGTGAACTCTTCGCGATTGGTAACCCTGGGGGAGATCACACTTCAGCACAATACGATCCCAGAAGGGGGATTGGGGTCACCTACTCCCCCGCCTCTCATCCGAACCGAACCTTTCCTGCTTGGGAGGATCGAATGTATGGGCAACGCGGCAGCTAGGCAAATCGGAACAGGATCTACAGATTAAAGATAGGCGAGCGTCTTCGAAAAGGTCGGCAGCGCGCTTTTCAAAAGAAGGGAGAAAGAACGTGGGGCATTAGTGGCCTCCCCGAAATTTCGGAGCGTCTACACAAAGTCTACACAAAGGCTCAGGCAGGAAATTCGCGTAGCGTAACAAAATGGAGCCTTTCAGTGTCACCGAACTATGGGGATGAGAAATTCTGGAAAGAACTCAGCATATAAAGTACACGGATTTTCTGGGGCTTAAGAAATTTTTAGTCCCCAATATTGTGAAAGTTCAGGTTTTCGTTAGGAGATAGAAAACACATTTTCCGCTTCTACTCTCATCTTATCTTTTAGGCGATGTCAATTTCTCAGTAACATACTTTACGAATTATTTATAGTTATTAGGGAATTATGAGAAATATAGAAAAAGCATAAACATGAAAATACATAGAAGTGCTACAAATATAATGCAAGATACTGTGACATTAAAAACTGTAACACCAACTTTTGTTATACAGTTTATAACAGTAACCAACTTTACTTACTTACCCCACAAAATTCAATGCGCAATTATGAAAACTGTTCTATGTCAAATCTACTCAATAATTGTACTACAACAAACATGCAAGAATACGTGTATTATATTGTGCCTATCCACATTCCACAATTGAGACAGTGATAGGTAACAAAATATACGGGGCAAAATCAGATGATCAGGAACAATGAGACAAAGCTGTACAACAGCAAATGGTAGTCCTGTAATCAGGTGTAAAAAAGTGGGTGTTACAGGAAAAAATAGCAAGTTAGATTTCTCTCTTGTTCTGTACATAATTTGGGGCGCTGAATCCTTATTTCAACTTTGCTGACACGTAGAAGTGACGCTTTGTGGTGACAATTTGAGAAATATAAAAAAAAATCGCACTTTTTTAGTTCTGACTTACACGTAAAACGCACATCCCCCAAAAGTTTCACGTTGTTGCGCCACTTGGCAAAGTTAAAATTCGGATTCAGCTCCCCAATATACATATAAAACAAGTGAGAAACCTAAATTATTGTGAAGAATTAAAATTTTAACTTTTCTGCATAGGAGGAGTGACGCATACATAGCGAAGATACGAAAAAAGTTGCAAATATTTTCCATTTTGACGTTTTTGTATGACACTACGTTCGGCGCAGAAAAGTTGAAATTTGAATTCTGCACCCAAAAATAACACAAGCAACAAGTGAGAAACCGAATTACGCAAACTATTGTCATGCGTTGATTCAGTAAAAAAACACGTTAGAATGGGTCAAATAATATATATATATATATATATATATATATATATATATATATATATATATATATATATATATATATATATATATA
>NNCF01133224.1:27749-45961 GCA_002313205.1 Laupala kohalensis | reverse complement strand
TTGTGTACTTTTACCTGCAAAGGCAACCGAAATGGACTAAATTTTTACCGCTTTCCCCCCAAAAGTTTCACGTTGTTGCGCCACTTATCAAAGTTAAAATTCGGATTCAGCTCCCCAATATACATATAAAACAAGTGAGAAACCTAATTTCGCAAGTTTTTCCTGGTAGCGAAATGACTGGAGTTTATCCTTCCATTATGAAAATTTAAAAATAGTTATTGATCACCAGAAATGAATTAATAGACGAGAAAATAACCAACCGCAGACTACCTCTTTCGGAACAAACTAGATATCTCACCATCAATTCAGCAAAAGTACACGAAGGATAAATAATCGAATCTTTTGAAATGACGTAGAACATACCATATATCCTGCGTTCCTATGTATTATTAATATTTGTAATGTATTATACATCAGAAAAGAAATGGTAGAGCAATTATATCTATTTCTGTCGTAGTCTGGAGTAAAGGGAAAGACAACTGGTAGCAACCAGTTCCGAAAAGCCTCTCGTCTTCTTGCGAGTAGAAGTCATTGGAACGGTGTCAATCTACTGCACGCTCCGGATGTGTCTTCAATAATACACCACGCTCTTGAACACATTTACGGAAGCCATGCCTTATATTTCCACCAAGGAACTCGCATGAACTACAACAACACGATCACTGTACAACGCGTTTGCCGCGTCTCTAATCTTTTATACCACGAAAGCCACTAGTTGAATCCGAGCGAATAATTGGCACGCGTAGTTGAAGAAGGAAAATATTAACAGAGTTTAAATGTACCAAATTCAAGTAAACTTTTCGTTACAATTAACTTCTTACCTCCAGCTCAATGCTCTTCTCCTTCTTTGAGCAATATTTAAGAATAAGTAATTTCGGTTATGTAACGAATTTTCCAGCTAAAGAAGATCTTCATCGCTATTTGTCGGACGGCTTGGTGATACGGATTCTGCAAAGTAATGTTCTAACGGTGATCTGACAAAAAACAACAACAACATTAAAGGCTTTGATGTTCTTCGTGAAGCTTTGCTTTACTGTCTATATAGATGCGACTAAAAATGAAATGATAGATCATATGGGAGAATCACTAATCCCAAAAATTGAAAGAAGAATAGTAAAATCATTGTTATACAGTTTTCAATTTAACCGTAAAAGATGCAAGATTTTTTAGTGATAGTAAACGTAAAGATTTTTATTTTTTTCATTTTATTTCAATTGGACGTTTTGTAGTATAATTCTTACTTATGAAAGTGTTCAACTCCGAAAACATTTTCTTAGACAGAAAAGAGGAATCATACTGCACCTTTTTCTCACTTTGGCTTCGGTTTCTTGGCCATATATATTTAGCATAAGCAAAACAAGGCTTCTAATCTTTAGTAATCTTCTCTCCTTGTTCTTCCTCTCGTAAGTGCATTTCACCACCATTGTGTTGTTGCCCCGAGGTATGTGTAACTCTTCTATCGTAGCATTCACTTTATTTCTGTTATCTTTAGCACGTATTCGTGAAAAATATCAAACTTCTCCTTGTTCTCAATTAAGGTCCATAACTTGTCAGTATTCAATGTGTCTGTATTCCTATATTTTTAAAGATATATTGCTTGCTCTTGCGCATACATCTCACAGTCCCATAGTACATGCTGCGGTGTTTCTATATCTTTTTGACATACACATTCACTGCTTTCTGTTTTCCCAAATTTACACAGATACGACAAAATCTGAATGTTCAGTTAGAAACTGCATCAATGGTGCAGATAGCGTAAACCATTTTTTGCTTTTACTCGCTTATGTTACTTTAGGTACTCGCATGTTTTTCGTCCTGTCACACAATTATCCCACCAAAATTACTTCCGTGGAATATTAGGAAATATTTTCTGTTTACGTACGTAACTCTCTTCTGCTCCTCCAGGTCGCAGCACTTACCGCCAAGTTCGTTCAACCCTCGCCATCCCTTGCCAAGCTACTACCAACCCTCACGGCCACCAGAGAGTGACGCTTCCCCCTCTCTCACTCTGACCACTTTGTTCACTCTTCTTAAACCCTCTTCTTCTCCCATCGTGTTCGCTTTCGAATTTCAAACTGCAGCAGTCACCGCTTCAAGTTTCCAGGAATGTTGTAACGGTCTTTCAACATTTACCTTTTTCCGTCTGTTTTGCTGTAGGCTTTTAATTTAGTTTTGGTTGAATTGGAAAGATAGGTCTAAAGACAGGCCTTGAGCGCGTGAAGGAATGCGGAGGTTTCTTCCTGCTTTAATGCCTTGTCGGGGGAAAACACGACTTGCAAACAAGGCGTGTAAACATCCCTTTCGATTATAGGTATATTTGGAGAATTGTTTACAAATAAATTATAAAGACTCAATTTATCAATGCAATGATATTGTATTCGAAGGATTTAATAATTAACATCTTATACGTACGGTCTTAATTAACACTATCTTTCCAAAATGAGTATGATATTGTACTGAATTGTTAAGTTTGTTGCTCTAGTTTGTTTAGTTATTTACTAAAATAGTTATTCAGTGTTTGCAATTGTCAACTATACGATGTAATTCTAAAGATTAGAGCTAGTGGTATACTTATTTTCAGGTTTGTAATGTAATGTTTGCGTTAATAAATTGTAGCGTCGTCAAAACAGCGCTCAAACTTTCGCGGGGACAAAATTATATTTTATTAACAATGGAGTCAGCCAGAATAACGAGAGCTGGAAAGTGAACAATTTCCAGGAGAAGTGTAGTTCGCCGTGCACGACACTGAAGGGAAATGGACAACAATGTGAACTATGTGGTGTTTTGTGCATGGCTTGTGTTAGATAGAGGTGCTTTCAGTGGCCTCGGGAGCAGACGCTCGGGCGAGATTTTCAGACGGCTGTGTCGGACGCCGAAACGAAATATTGACTCTTCTTCGATGCCAGAGGCGGGCGTAGAGACGTTGCGGGTTGCAACGGGCTGAGTCAATGTGTAATGTTTCAGAGCCGTCAGCTCTGGGAGTTTGAATGGAGGTATTTCATATATACTTTCCACGTTGTATATTTCTTAATATTATGAAAATAAATTATGTAAACAATTGTACATAATATTCAGTCTTTATCTTTCTGAGTTTCTGTTGGCAAACTCAGTGGTGGCAGCAATCCGAAAGTAATTAGTTGTGTAGCAGTAAATTACTAGTCGCTACCATTACCGCAAGTGACGTCGGGCGGGATTGAAGTTTTCATTGGGTAATTATCTCACTGCGGTATTAACTGGTAGAAAAGCGGTGGTATCGCGGACGTCACAATATTATAGACTACCAGCACAGTTAATTAAGAAATTATTCACAAAATGTCAAGGTACTGAACATATTCTGTTTTCTTTTTAAATTATAAACTAGTACTTCTGGTTTCGTTTGAGATTTAGCATTCATTCTAACATGAGTATACTGGGTCCAATGTATCTTTTTTAATTGGAGTATAAAATCATGTGTGTCGTTTTTAAGACATATAAATGTAATAAACTTGGGTCGTGAACAACTATCTGGTACTTTCTTTTCTACATTTATGAACTTAATAATAAAAGGGGAATTTATTACAGTTCATCGAGTCATGAGTAGCCGTGAGTCGTCTGGGAGGTCTTTAATGAATTAATAACAATTCACATTCTGCGGACTTGTATTTTAAAAATTATTATAAAAGAATCAGTACATATATTGAATGTAAGATTATGATCGGTCGCCCGTCGTCCACAAACTGGTCTTTGTATTGATACCTCATTTGTGACTACCGGTAAGTTCAAGGGGTGCTTATTAAGAGCAACGTTTTATCAAAGTAAGAGAGGATTTGGATTTCAATTAACAATAATTTGCTAAGCGAAAGAGTGTAAGTAAATGTAAAACTATGAATCACTAAATAAATATAATAGTTCATGGGCATTACTTATGAAAGTGTGTTATTAAGAAGTACGCGATGATAATATACAATGTTAATAAATGGAATCCTTATAAGGGTTACAATAAAAAAATTTAAATTTGTGATAATTTTATAGAATATTAATTTGTGACTCACCTCAAATGACTCTCGTACTTACAATTAGATGTTAAGAATACCGGAATACGTTAATTTAATGTGAAATGTTACGCGGTACTACTCTGAATCCTTTGAATATCTGTCCCTCCGAATATATATGTAAGAGAAATTCAACGGAGATATGGCAAAAAGGACGAAATAGAAAAAAACCCTGAGACTTGTCTGACTCAAGGCTTTCTTTAAATTGAAAGGACAATTAGCTCATTGATAAAGTAAATGTCAAAAATATTGCTTATACACAAGAAATCATTAGTATAAATTAATATGGCTGAGGACACTCCTTCTATGTCATAGTGAACATTTAATAATATAAGCGTCGTTGTCCGTGGTGACTGATTAACTCATAGACTAATTCATCAACGCAGAGAAAAAAATCATTAGAGACAGTAACTTTAAAATTTATGTTCCTTTTTTTATTTTATAGGGTTAACTAAGAAGGGATTTATCAATATCCCCATTTTTAAGGGATGAATTTACATTGTAATGTTATTACAAAGCAACTAATAAAACCCAACTGACAATCGTCAAAATACCACGGATGAATTATACAAATAGTACAAAAAATACAAGCCGTAAAACATTTTGTTCGTAAAAATGAGAGATTTAGATCCACTTTATATTTCAAAACCATAATATCCATAATGTTTCGGGCATTAATAAGTCAAGTATATTTTCATATTTTCTTTCGAAATAAATTTGCTCAGTATTCACTTTTATTGATGTATTAGTCAAAGACAATGACTCATATCATCAAATATTTAAAAATTGTAAGAATCTGCGCAAAGTCGATTATCGCTTATTAATTAGGCAATTAATCCATTCAATAATTATTAAAGAGATAATCGGAAAACCTTTATTTGAAATTGACATTTAAAAAATACATTTATGTGCTTCAGTGTCGGTTGACTCATAAAGTTAGTGGTCTCATATTTTTGTTTTGTGAAGTGCGAAAATCCTACTGGCTATTTATATCATTATTATCTTTCTTACTCCGAGCTATAATAAATGAAATGTAAAACTATGTGGAACGTATTTTCAGGACTTTGCAAATTATGTACCGTAACAGTATTTATGTGATCAATTTTGTCGAGGAACGAAAACACATTCTTTCAATAATACTAAATATTATGAGTTTTGGAAGTTGTTCTTACTTCTGGAGTGCTATACTAGGAAAATCATTTACTTTCAGAACATCACTTCGTGTGTTCTGAAGACGAATTGCAAACGCGCGTTTTGTTCTACCCAAGACGGGCATCATCATTTATTCAAGTTATGCATCAATAAATCAAAAAGACATGTAATCACAAGCTATTTTTTTCTGGCCTTTCACCTTGCATTTGGAGGGACGGCTATAACTGATGTGAGGGTATGAGGGACTTATATATCAACGTTAGTTTGGCACATAGAACCACTCAGCCTGTTGTAAAAAGAATACGCGGTCGAATCCTAGAATCGAACCGGCTAGAGCGCGATGTTGGCCACATCCCTCCTCCTTGTGCGGAGGATACGAAATCTCACAACTCTATTCTGTGGGAACTCTCAAAAGGTCTGTTAGCGATGACAATTATTATTGTTATATTGAACCGTATGAACTGAAATCTTGCGAGTAATTCGAGATATTATTACAGTCAACCTTCATCTGAATGAGTTATAATACAGAAAACTATTAAAAAGGGGGAGATTATAACAGACAATACATAATGCATTATACACGTATTACTTTAAAGAAGATGAGAAATGTTTTAAGAAACTGACAAATGCATTTAATGGTGGTCTTCCAGATCAGAAGAAAAATTCATCCTTAGAATGACAGGCGTATTAATTAATTCAAGACAAAAAACAAAACGAACATTGTTTAAAGCTACACGGCAATTTTTGGATGTAAAAACATGCCGTAATGGAAATTTCGCAGATAATCTAATACAAGAAGGTTAGGTAGAAGATGGTAAATTACTTTGTCGAAAAACAAGGGAAATTGTGAAACATATACTATTGGAGTGTTAATTTTACGATAAAGAAAGATCTTATTACTTAACTTTTTTAATTGAAGAGGAGAATTTTGGATAACCGAATATCCGAGATTAATTCAAACGGAAGAGAGTTTCGATAAGTTATGTAAACAAATCTCTAAGTTTTGAGACCAAGCAGACGTGTTAAATGCAGAATGGATGGAAACAGGAATATGTATTAGTTTGTGCTCACCCCCCTGTGGTGGAGACGGAAACTACAGCATTTCGGGGAGATGGCATAAGGGGTTACACGTTAATATAAAAACGCGTACAAATGTTTAAAAAAAGAAAAGAGAAATAGTAAGAAAGTCTTTTGTGTTCATATAATGACTATTATGAGTGTTAATGTTATGGAATGTTAATGTTAATAATATAATGACTGGTAAAGATACGGAATAAAAAGGTGAGGACATTTTTTTAGCGTTTTTATGGATGGTAGATGATCAAACGTGAAAAGGTTTGATACGTTTTTACGTCTGAGCGATGCGAGAATTACACGAGTATTAGAATGACGACATGGAATGTATTATTGAGGAATTTGAATGAATATTCACTGTAAACAACATTTGTTGTGGACCTCCATTCGTACTTTTTGTTTCGGTTCCTCATTTCATAACGAAGTAAAAGTAAGAGTGTCGCAGTTCGTATCAACCTCCACCGTGAAGTGAGCAATCCCCATTTCCTCAACACGTACCCACCACCCACCCACGTCCCACTCACTCGCCCGTGCAAGTGGGTCAGACGCCCACCAGAAATAGCCGCCGCGCTGGCCGACATTGTCGCTGCGTACTACCTGCTGTTTACGGCCGTCGCGAGCGGTGGCGGGGAGGAGTGGGACGTAGACGAGCACTGTCGTCGCGGAACGGGGGTGTACCGGGGAAGGGGTAACAAGCAGTGGGTGACCTCTGTAGGTGCAAAGCAAGGGACGGGGACACGTTGTCAATACCACCTCCGTTTGTTTATGCCATTGTGCGGACACAACGATCGAAGGCGTTTCCCCCCACTCTGCCTGTTCGCATCACTGCCTTCTCTGTGACTGTTCTCACCCACCGTCACCTCGTGATGACTACGTCCTTTGACTACGTACTTGTTTTTGTTTACCTGCGTTCGTTCGTTTACTTACGGAAAGAAACGATTCTCATGGTTCTTCACGTGAGACTTGAACGTCATTTCTACGAGTGGGTTTGTGTGAGTGGTTGGGCGGGGTGTTATGCTTTACAAGGATTGTGGATACGTTCGTATGTCGTGTTTCAGAAAGTAACAGTACCGTGGCTGGTGTGTGGGAATCGGTCCTTTTATGTGGTTGTTGCCAGGAAAGAGCAGTGACCCGGAACTGTGCAGTTAATTGCGCGCGCAGACGGATCGAAAATTCCACCGGTCTCAGGAAATTAATCAAGATTTTCTCTTAATCCACGGATAACCAACTACGTTTCGAGTATCAACGAAAATATGGCTGTGTAATGTTTACATTGTAGGCTGAGATCGAATAGAAATTGATAAAATTTCTCGATGAATATGTCATTTGGTTATTTATTATTGGAGACGAGAAATGATTGATGGGCGGTCTTATCACATCGGAGGAATTCATTCTGATAAAAATGATTGAGATAACTGCTAAAATGATTTCTTATCAGTAGTTTGCTTTTATTACTCGGTTGATTGATACCTTCGGAATATGTATAACTATGATGATACTCCGAATCTCAAAAGTCGTAAATGTATGACCAAAAAGACATATACATCAAATTCTAACGCCATTTTGTTTTGGTTGGATCAATATCTCAGTCAATATGGTCTAGCATTCTAGTTTTATCATTGGTCAACGGTGAAATTATTATTTAGATATATAACTTATTGGCAGTACCCACAAGTATTCTCTTTTACGTATTTCTACTCCACACTTCCCTTACCGGTGAGTATGAAGTCCAGGGGCCAGTCCTATGAAGATAATGAAAATTTATACACAAAAACTTTTTCTTCAATTCGCCAACTTCAATCAAATAGATCACAGGTTTCCAAACTGATGGGTACGCTTACCGCTTTGACGTGTGCACCTCATGGTGTACATAAAAAACAAAAAGTGATGGGGGACGCTATTTTTTTTTCTGAAAGCACGCCGCCAACATCCTGTCGTATACTCGTTACAAACCCGCTCTTAATTTTCACCAAAAACCGTCATCTTCGTAATGCACAATTATAATGATATTTGTCAAAATTGAGAACCTTTCTTTCTCATCTCTTTTTTTGGTTTCAGCGACTCCATTAACTTTATAATTATTCTTTCGATCATCCGAGTTGTTATTATCTAAATCGACTGAAATTATACACAGCTTAATTATTAGTATTTCCAACCTCTCTAAACCCTTTCATGACCAAATCCACCTTTAAAGTGTGTTGTATTCTTTACTCAACCTGGCATCTAAATTACTTAACATACTTCATGTCTATCAAATGTCACAAATCAGATTGATCATGCATTTTTTATCATTTCAACGTTTTTTTCACAGCAATCCAAATTTTTTAGGTGCATTTATGCAGAGATAATCAATGTAGTAATAATGATGGATTAAGTACCGGGATACTTCTTTTGTAAAATAGGTCATTAAGGGGAACACGAGGCGTAAACGATTGGTGACCACTGACATAGGTGAAGAAACGTACTTAACTTTAAGAAACCCTTTTGAATGTCTTCTGGGCACATTTTTTTCAAAATAACAACAGCTCGTTTCATATTCATTTTTCGTAAACATATCCAATAAACTGTATTGATATTGTACAGCTGAAAAAACATCGATAGATGTGTATTGAATATTGATGGTATCTCCGATCTGTGTGCAAATCGCAAGCGTCAAAAACTTTTTGTTTACTTCCATTACTTGAATTATTAAAAATTCAATTCAAAGTTTCAATTGATTAGAAGAAAATTAATTTCAATTGCCAAATATTTAAAATTAGTTTTGTAAATATATTATTATATCAGCCAGTATATTTATCTAACTATGTAGATAATGAAATCGTATTTATATACTATTTCTTTTTTTTTATCAATTGTTGTTTCGTCAAGTACTTAATACCATTGATAAGGACCATGAAACTGATAAAATTGTTTTAGCGACGAGTGAATTTATATCAATACAGATATAAATAATTTTCATGGATATTTCAAGCTCTTATTATATTCATACAATCAATTATGTTCTAACATTATATTCAAACCGAAGTATAAGAAATGCTAAAGAAGAATTGCGCAATGTTACCCTACAATTAATCAATAACTCACACTCACAGTTCTTGGAGTGGTTGTTCACCATACGTTCCTCTGATCTCTTCTTTTTCCAACGTAAACAAGAAGTTAAAAAGAATTGCCACGTTTACTCAACTATCCAATAAGGAACTGATAACAAAGAAATACTTTAAATTATTTTTACTTTTATGTATTTTTGATTATTATTTTAATTTGTATTTATTACAAAATTCCTTCATAGTCCCAAGTTAAATATCATAGTTTATGTATTTTGTTGTTACACTGTTCTATTTTATAGGAAACGTTAAATAATACGTTCCAACATAAGCGGTTTTACTATTCTTTCATATAAATCACATTTTTTAATTTTCTTTTTCAGATATTAGTTGTAAAATGAATAAGAATCACAAGCTTTTGTACAAATATTGGTAGCTAAAACCAAAAGAATTATTTAATCTTGTACTCAAATTTGCGCTTGTTAATGAATAGTCGAGGAACAAATATTCACTCTATGTTTGCGTAGAAAAATATCCCAGCAACGTCCCTTCTGAAAAAAAATCGGATGAATTGCGTTATCTGCTCCATTTTACGAAATAAATGAAATAAATTAACATTGGCTTGATCTATCTCAACGAGTTTCATTCAATTTTATCCCTAATATTCCTACTTCAGTTAGACATCAACCCCTGTGCATGAGTGTAAGAATTAAATTACCACATGAGCCAACTCCTCAGAATGCAATCATTAGCAATGTTAGTTTACATTAAGAAGATTAGCATGCAAAGTGCAGGGTATCAAGTATGCAAGTGTGAATGAAAATGCTACTGCGTGCGTATCTTGCGATCTTTTACTTCCAATACGGAAAAGGAGAATGATTTATAGCTAGCGATCAGGAGACGTTTTCGCGCACGTTTTTCTCGTGTGTGAAGTAATTAATTATGAGGTGTTGTGGGCAATATAGACCTCATAAAGTGTCCATATTTAATCTTATTACTCACAGAATCCAAGAAAAAAGAACGTGTAAATATAATGTATTAATATTACAATAATGTATTAATATTATAATAATATTACAATGCCTCTTGAAGAATTTTTACGGTAGTTATTTCTTGACATTATATGACATTTTTACATTCTTTGTAATTCCTGTCTTCAGCAAATCCGAGGATTTTTATACCACGTAATTATGATTTGTGTTCCTACTTTCATGTAAATTGTTGTTTTTTATTGTTTTTGATTCATTATTTTAATTTAATATTTTTTAACATTTTCTTTTCCATTTTTAAACAACGTAACTTATTTTCGTATTATTCATTGTATTAACTTATTTTTAATTTCATTGCTCGTCTTTTACCTTCCTGTTATAGATTTTCCTGTGTGTTAGTTGACATGGTGCCAATGACCCTATACAATTTTTACAAAGCTTTAGGAACCTGATGATCCGAAAGAAGGGTCGAAACGTTGTTATAACATTTTAAAGCGTAAATATGTAATTTAATTGAGTGGTTTTAAAGTGTTGTGATTAAAATTTGTCTGTGTAGAAAGAGGATCGTTTTATATTTATTCATATTTCATTTTGTCTTAAATTATCATTATTTTTTAAAATAATTATCGTACTTTCAAGTTCTTTTTTTGTATGCATTTCAACCTGTTTTGTGTATTGGCAGACACAACAACAACAACTGCAGCAACAATGTGCGAGAAACCAATCGCTAACCACAAGAGCTGCTAACATTGAAGGTATTGTCTCCTTGAAGTGTTGTAGCGGGCCGCCAACGGTCTCTAAGCGTTTCAGTCGGCGATCAACGCACGCCATTCAGCTCACAGATATGTGCGCTATGGTGCCGTGAGGACTTAATCGAAAACAGGAGACCATAACGCGGCTCTAAAAGGGGCAGTAGCGCGACTCTGCGGCAGGATGAAGCCATAAAAGTGCCTTTCCCTCAGTGCTACAGCCTCACTCATCCTTGCTTGCTCCTACATCAACTCTCTACGGCTGGGTCCTGTGCTTCCCGAGAAAGTATTTCGGCGAAAGAGCTCTTCGGGGGTTTGGTTAAGTGTCCAGGATTTTGAACAAAAAGTGGATTGTAAGAAGCGCCAGGTTTTAAAAGCATCATGAATATTTCATGAATCAATATTTCTCTGTAATTGATATAATATTGAATATTTAGGCAATTGATGGAGATTACACTTCGCACTCGTTCAGAAGTGTTTTCGATTTGGTGACTTCCCATTTTAAACACCGATCACACCATTACCCGTCATCGAATTTTCTTTTTCCCTACTTAGGGAACGTTCTTAAATTACGTAGGGCTCTAATGATCTAAATGTTGGTGAGTCATAAGCTCTAATGATAATAAGAACAAGAAGAAGAAAAAGATGAATGAAGAAATCATGGTAATGATTTCAAAGGTGATGACAGATATACACCGCTTAACCTGGGTAATACTAATCTGCAATATGAACCAATGAATACGAAAGAAGATGGAAAGATGAATTGGGAAGAAATGGCACTACATGGAAAATTCCCAAAGTTGTTGAAAGCTGCTGTTATAGATAGGACTGCGTCCCTGCAATTGATCAAGAATGGACACCTTTACCGTGAAACATAAGGGGTTTTGATGGTCATTCAAGACAGTGATGAGGACAAGAAATTATGAGCAACATATCCTCAAACTCGATGTTTCTGATACATGTAGGAAGTGCGGAATGTCTGGCGAATCCATCGAACACGTAATGACTGGTTGTTCACGTCTCACAGAAAATGCTTACTTAAGCAGGGATAACCAAGTGGCCAAGCTAACCCAACAATAACTTGGAATGAATTACGAAATATTAAGACGCGATGAAACACCACCATATTATAAATACCAACCGCCAGCAGTACGTGAATATCAGTAACACGTCATCACTTGTGATGACAAAAAAAAGAGTGGGTTATGATCTCCCAGATATCCTTCACATTGAGAAGGAAAATGAACAGCCACCATAGTAGATATTGCTGTTCTGCTGACTCACAACATTACTTCAACTGAATCAGAAAAAGTAAGGAAATACGAGGACCTAGCAATTGAGATCAAATATATATGGAAGCTAGGCAAGGTTGAAATTATCCCCTTAGTGATATCTGTCGAAAGTATATTATCGAAGAGGTTTAAGAATAATTTGGAAGACTTAGAAATAAAGAAGAATATCATGAAGGTCGCACAAAAAGCTGTCCTCTTGCAGACTTGTCACATTGTCCGAAAATTTTTAAATTAATTAATAACTATTCATACAGACTAGGATGAATTTTCTTTCTGTATCCATAAAGCCCAATCCCAGTACTATCTATGGGGTGGGTGTATGTTTCCAGTTTTTACTGAGAAAGAATCAATAATAATAATATAAATTTGGTAATGCAAAAATTACCAGTTTTTAACAATCCCTTATGTAACGCACCTGTAACGAAAACTCTTACAACACCACGACAATACGTATCGCTTGACCTACCTACTCCTCTCCCCATTGGGTACGTTTTTGTTGATCTTCTGAACTTGTGGGGACAAATGTTGTCCGGTTCTCATTGCCCTTAGGGAAGAGTTAGGTACATGAACTAGAGATAAAAATTTTAAGGTTAAATGTGCCCTAGAAAAGAACCTACAAAACTTAGCGTTACGTAAGATCAAGGTTAACCGGTCCGTAACGCTACCTACCCCACCGTAACGTAGTGTAACGATATTGGCATCATCAAACGAATAAGCCTCCGACTTTCACCGAAATGCCAGGAAATAATGTAATATTTTGTTGATCTCATGGATTATATTTATCAGGTAAAATTAACAGCGCTGCCTCCAAATTAAACAATATATCGTTTTAATTCTTGGCAACAAATTGTACACCTCTCAAATAAAGAAAACGTCACAGTACACTTTGCATTCAGAAATTCCTGTTACCGGTATTTTGATATCTAGTGACTCGATAGAGTACTTTTCTTATTGATTCTTTTTGTTAGAATTAATATCAACCACTGTGATATAAAGAAGAAGAAAATATATCCATCACACAACGAATATTCGTGTGATGTTAAACGGATGAAGGAATGACTGTCATACAAACAATGAGGAAGAATGTGTATCCTCGTGGTGGACAAACCAGAAAATAAGCTTTCCAACAGACAAACGGACGCACTACGCGAGAAACCGTTGCAAAGTGGAAACAGAGATGTTTATTGAGAAGCATGGGCACCGAGTACGAAACTTTAATGCTTTACGTACGAATTTCAACGTAAGAAAGAAATTTTGATGTGACGCGAACATTGCATACCACGAAACGAATAAACTGAACTATCACTAAAATGTATTGTTAGCTACATTAATTTATCCAGTCTAAATGTTAGAATTCATAAGGTTATCGGGTCATAATGTTGTCATTCCTTTTCTTCTTTTAGTCTCCAAATCTACTTGTATATTATGTGGATAAATTTTAAGAAGTGGAGTATTTGATATTACGTATTATGGTTATCTTTGGTTCAAACATAACCCGTGGTATGGTTTGCGTGAATTTTGTTAAAATTTTTGAAATTCCCATTAATATCGCACATTGCGTGTACTGTGTTCAGCCGAATCGAAATATATAACAAATATAACGTATAACTACATCAAATAGGAGATTTTTCGTAATTAATACTTGTAAATATTTATCATTCATTTCTCTTCTGGGTGCCTCGCCTTACATTTGATCTAACCTGACCAGAAATAAATAGCTGTTTCCTAGTACGACATTGAAAACAATGGCATAGCGAATAAAATAAAATAGCTTCAATAAACTAATTTCAATACTTATCGAACAAAATCAAGTGATAATATATTCTGAAGCATCGCATTTTGTTGTGTATTATTTGTTCCTATTATGCCACTCTCATTCATTGAGCCTTGAGTCGAAAATGCAAGACATTATTATTTATGTAAATAATAAAATATATTGGGTTAGTATTATACTAGTAATAAGAAAGTAATATATACGTTGGTACAAAAATAATAATTTTAAGTGTTTTTTAATTTACTTCTTTATTCTTAATGGAACATACAATTGTTATTTTGTATTATACTATTTTGTATTTTGTACGAAATAGAAAAATAGCCGAGAAGGCTAAGTAAATAACCAATCAATCCATCAATCAATACACTTTTGTTAATACATAAATGACCAATACATCTAAAATTCCAAACACGAACATGACTTCTTTTCCCGCTGAACTACTGTGGCTGGAATTAGAGTTCCTTCCCCTCATTCATCTTAATGAAAAGTTTATGTCTCCCCGAACGAGACATGACACAAATACTCATAATAATCTGCTTAAAGTCAGATGTACCAGACGTTTCCTGTGAGAGCTTGTTTCAGAAGTTCCGGAGAAAAGCTTAAAAAGATTCCCCATTGCGATAGAACACTTGCTCCACCTTCGACTACATAAAAGTCAAACTCTCTGATGAATGAGGCGGGCGACGACGCTCTCCGGCGCCGAAAATGGAACTACTTTGCGTCGCGAACGCCGCCACCGCGCGGCGCGACGACTCCGTGATTAAATGGGAGAATTACGAGTTTAATGGCTGGGGAATTTTACCTTGCTTCTGCGTCCTGTGCACAATGCGAACGGATACGCGATGACAAGACTATCTATCACACGAGATGGTGGATGAGCGCTGAAACATGTCGCTGAAGCTTTATCGGGACATTTCTCGACTTCGGAATCAACCTCGGAGCATTTATGCAGCGGACTACAGTCCACGCAGCGAAAGAAAAGTAACAAGATGTAACCAAGCGGAGCGAAAACGCGGTGTTGTCATGTGCTTAGCTCCACTCATTCCTGATGGCATGCCATGGTATCCACACAAGGCTGCTCTCATCTGCGGAAAAGATAACTCCAGGTGGTGTCAGGCAGGCCACAGGTTAGAGATAAAGTCCTCTGCTCATCACAGTTGGTATATCAGGTACTGTCGCTTCTACGAATCGGCTGATGTAGGCGGTAGCATCTCAACGTAAATTCACGAAGACTCTGTAGACACAAGTAAAACGCCCACGTATCTAAATCGAGAGGCAGAGTCGACAATCTCGCAATATCGACATTGATTCCTCGATTTTTACGTGTTTATACACTTCCCTCATTCCTTTTCTTCCGCTGCGAGCACTGTAGTGAAAGAAACGCGCGATTTGAAGTGGTGACATTTTCATTGTAATGCGTTCTTCGATAAGAATGCATCCGCTAAGTTCACGTATGCATGTACACCAGCTATTTCATTGGCAGATATGTCTATCTATCTAATACATACGTATTCTCCATAACATATCTTAGAAAACAAAAAGATAGACGAACCAATATTTCATCATTCTTTTTCAGCCTTCATATAAGATGATGGGGAAAAAAGGGACAGTTTAATTTTTGTTGCTCTAACCTCACTTAAGGTGGCTTGGATAATGCCTTTAACTTTACAAATTTGAATAATGACAATATGAAGTTAATCATGTGGGAAAATTTTCGGGTATACGAATATTTGATATAACCGAGCAGGGATGCGGTTTAAATCAATAAAAACATTACTCAGTCTATTACAAATTAATACAATGATGCAACATGTACGAATGTCGCCAAGCGTAAGAATAATAATAGATAAAAACTCACGATGTAAATGTAAACAGGAGTCAAAAATTTATACAAACGTTGGCGAACATACATATTTGTGCACTATTTACTAAACTTCATTTTAATATTGAAACACTTCTATGTTTCGAGTAGAATCGGATAGCGCGAGAAATTCTAATGACGGACAGAATCATTAAACATTTGAGTTATTTTATTTCATTTAATTTTATTTATTTATTGATATGGAAACACGAAGCGTGACTGAACGACTATGATGCATTGCTACCAACTTCGCTTGAAAAAGTCTTAATATTATGTAAATATTCATTTGCAGTAAGGAAATTACGATTTGTTTTTTAAGAAATGAAATATTTGCATGATATATAATGTATTTAAGTATTTCATGAAAATGATAAATGGTTAATTGACATGCGTCTCAATCAATCGTTGTACATTAAATCGTGCTCTCACTAGTTCATTATTTCCTTCGTTTTTTTCACCTTCTATAAGTATTGTTGTGTTAGTCGGTTAACTAATCAAACGTTGATGCTATTTTATTTTGGTATGTCTGTTGTGTTTAAAATATCTCACGTATCAGTTGTTTTTGTATTCATAAGACAATAAAAAACCTCTTGTCAGACAGAGGAAGAGTGAAAAATTAAGTACGGCCTTTTCGAATATTATCTCCAATAACAAAAAAAAAAAAGGATTTTTGTCGGAAATGATTTGTAGAAAATACATAATATAATTATTTAATGTAAAATTTAAATGTTGAGATATTCAGTTAGTAGTTCTAGTAGTCCATGATCAAAGTATGTTGTAATCAGAATTGATGATTGACACAGTTTTGAGAGAAACAGTTTGGTGAAATATTTCATCGCGATACTTCTTGTTTTGGTATAATGGAAGCAATACAATTTCAATATTTCAATTATTCATTTCTTCCTACAACTTTTAGTCCTTTTTGGTCATATAATAAATGGATCAGGTCATATTTCCTTGAAGACTGAGCAGAAGGGGTGGTAATTTAATAAAAATTATCTTCGTATGTTATACTACAGCAGATAATTTTATAAATAAATAGAATAATTCAATTGATTTTTTAGTTGAGACATATTGATCGCTCTTCCTTTGAACTAAAAGAAATCAAAGACAGAAAGTGGTATTGCAAATTATTGTGCAACCTTCGCCTGTTATGCCATTTGCAGAGTGGTGCAATTCATCACATGACAGTTTTCCTCTTTGTTCTCCAATTGCCGACCTTCATCACCAAAGTGTATTATCATCTTGTCATTTGTTTTGTGTTGATTTGCGCAAATGATTAGCAACGTCAATAAGTCGGACATACATTGAATGGTAATTCTAATCATATTAAGGTGAAGGTTGGGACAATGTTACTCTTCGTTACGAACATGCTAGAAAATCGTCGCACGCGGGAGATTACATAATTATTATTAACAAGTCATTTATTTACATAATTATTATTAACAAGTCATTATTTACTTCATTAGTTTTAAATGCAAATGTTTCGAATTATTGTAAATTATGTGTTGGAAACTATCTAACCTCTTACTAAGTATAATATATCTCACAGATATGTGTCTAAATGTAACTATTTCTTATCAATAGATTCTGTCTTGTTTCATAATTATTAATCAATATGTCGAAACAGCTCTTTTTTCTTTATTTTACAGATATAACAGAAGAACTTCCGTAAACAACAATACATACGACAAAATTTCATTTGACAATGCTCTTAAACATTGAAAATGTTGACTGAGAATGAAGAGATTACCATATTCGCTTCTACGTTGCAACGCTCATTAACACAATTAATAAAATGACATTCAATATCCATAAGGAGTGCTTTAAATATACACCCCTTTTACACCATCTCATTTAGGGTGTCAAGTAAAAAGAACAAATTTGCCATGACTGCACAATTCCTTGGCTACCAATATTAGTCGCGTCGGCCAATAAACGTGAAGTCAGCATTTCTGTTCCAGTAAATCTCTCCAGATGAAGTCAGAAGCAGCTTCCTTTGTAGAACACGCCTATTTTAAAAAGGGAGAGAGTAGAACACGAAAATCCCTGTTTTTTTTTTGTTTTTTTTGTGGGGCTTTAGGGCTCGTCAACATCAAAGGTCATTAGAGCCCTTAAAACTTGTACAGGAAGGGAAAATGCAGTTACGCACTAGGGAGAGCCAACATGACTCTCCCCGCGTGTGGGACTCGCCGAATGACTCAGCCATACCCACTAAAAACCCTCCTGAATTACAACTCAAAACT
>NNCF01133224.1:5281-27684 GCA_002313205.1 Laupala kohalensis | reverse complement strand
AAAGAGAAAGGAAGGAGCATGGCACAAGTAAGTGGAAGTAATGCCAGACTCAGCTCGGGGCCCCGTGTTCGCCAAACACGTACTTACTAGATGTAAGCCCCCTGGGGGGAATCCCTGTTCTATCAGACCTGATACAACTTGTTGAAAAAGTATACGCATAAGACTAAAACTGCTTCAACAGATAGCGTTAGATACAAAGTACCTGTGTCCGATCGAACGTGATATATCTTGTCTAAAAAACAAGACCTAAGAACAAGTTCACATGAGTGGCGTAACTAATGGTTACACACCGGGTGTGCAGTGTCCACATTAGGCAGTTCTGATACCCAGAATTGTGCAACAGGAACATATAACGTGCAGGGCAATGATTTTGGAACCTGGAGCATAGATAACCGGGTTAAAGATACAGTTTTCCCTACTTCTAGAGCAGAACTAGAACACTAGACAGACTTAGAGCACATAGACTCGACCCCAGCTTTGCAAGTCCTAATGAGTGAAAGACTTGACTTGAATCAAACCTCCAATCAGCTTAGTCGGATGCGAAAGAACTTTTCAGTCATAAGAGAGAAGATGTAGACCAGCTGATAATTGTACAAGACGTGCGCCAATACTTCTCCGCTTCATGAACGAAAACGTGAATTAAAACATAACATCAAAAATGATTCTTAAGACGTTTTACGAAAAAAATCCAAATAAAGAAAATATGATTTCATAATTTTTTATAAATAAATATCACAGTAACTCAAATGATTGTATTCATCAATTAATAATACACAGTAAGATTTTGGAACTTTGTATTTCAGTTCGTTTGAGATTCACGCAAATTCTGATGTATGAGACTTCCACTAGAAGCTTGCGTAAAAATCTATATATACCCACGTTATCTAGGTACAGTCCAATACTAAAACATTCTCACAATGTTGAATATACTAGATATGAATAAACATTAATTTTTGACTTGCTGTTAGATAATTTTTATGATATGTCTTTAGTCATCATCATGAAGAGGTTGAGGCTGAACCCGAATGATCAGTGATGAAGTAGCGCGGCAACTGTCCCCTACCTGGAGGTTCACCCTCTTATGATATCAATATGTAACAAGATGCATCATTCGCTGTTCTGTCTATGAGAGGATTTCCTTGTCTGCATATGGACCCGGGTTTCGACGCAAGAATTCTCAACTTTTGGTCCACGCAGACGAGGAGTTGTTAATGAAGTCTTCTCCTGTGATTATTTCATGTCAAAAATGATGGGAAGTGAGTATTTATGGATGAGGATATCTAACCGACTTTGAGTACAAAAACATACAAAAAGAATTTCTGACTTTCTCTTCTAAACCAGAATGGTTCTGAAATTTATTACCGTTTCTATTTTACTTTCAGTCGACAAACGTACAGGTATGATAAATTCGATACTCACGGATAAAACATAATGAGCGATATTTTATAAAATTGTATAATTTATTGTGATCCGTTGAGCATTCTAACTACTAAAGGTAATCTCCAATTCAGAAACGTTGATTTATCCATATTAGACATTACGTCTTGCGCTACCACATTGCAGAAGGAAACAGAGCCCAATGTGTGTGTAATTTTCTTGAGTTTGGAGAGACCGAGAAAACCAAGGAAATTTCGGAGTGAGTTTCATGTCAATGATTCGATTGCTTCCCATCGTTGCTATCCACAAAATCAGAAGCAATGCGCTTGACTGATTAGACACGGGAATATGTGGTATCCGTAAATACATTATATTCGTTATGTTAACTGTTGACATCCTAAGCACAGTGCTATCTATCAGTGTCAAGAAGTAATTACTTTGTTGTGGACAGACAACATAGCGAATCTCCGATAGTCTCCGACAGATCAAACCGACAGCAGTATTCCAATGATAGCGTCTTGCCGTATCAAACCTGGTAGGGCCTGGGTTCGAACCCTATTCTGTTGAAGTAGACGAGGATTTCATCTGTGTTTCTTAGCACCTATCCCAGACAAATGTCGATCCGTTATCATAAGTTCCCCAGCAACCCAATATCTCTACCTCCCAATGACTTCACTCGTGTCACGGTTAGGTGGAAGAACAGACCTCATGGAATGGACCTCGCCATAAGAATAAATTAAAAAAATCAATTAAAACCCTTTAGGAACCTCCGACATTTTGTGATCCCAGAGGTTCCAGCACTGCTTTGTCTTATTGCTCGCTTCAATCTTTTTGTCCAAATATTTTACTAGACAATAGCCCTCAATTTTCCGTATGTTAAATTCAGATCTTTCTCCTTGCGGTGATAAAATTTTCACGTTGGCGGACCTGAGTCGCGTATTGTGAACGCGTTCGGCGAGTCCCTTTGTATTCAAGCGGAATCTTGACTTGACGTTCTTCATTGTCAGCGCCCCCAGCGGCCTTCGTATGTGGGTTATGCGCGGGCGATGTACGCGAGTCTTATTCTTCGACGTCTGTTGTGAAATGGGTGCGATTTCTCCTTGGAGGAGAGAGAGAAGACACCGGATGTGATGCTAGGTTTGTATCCACGCGTTAGATTGTCGTCATTGAAACAAATTGGTCTCATTCATAGATATTCTCTTTGCTTAATTGTTCTACTTCTTCATTACACAAAGTGACTCAACTAATATTTGCAACACATGGTTCTATTCCCTATCAAACATTTATAGATCATTTTGATATCTGATTTTAGTTTAGTAATAAATTTATTGTCAAAAAAGCAGTACAAACTGCGTATGACCAGGTGGTGGACAATAAACTAATTTACTCTCCGGAAGCAAACTAGGGACCTTCTCATCAATTCCGATCAAGGGTCCAAAGGCAGAGACGGATATAAAATTTCAGCAGATAAGATAAAATGTTAGCTACGTCTTATAATATGAATAGAATATCAACAAATTTGTTATTTAATAGACAAATTTTATTTCACAAGTATGTTTTATTATCGAACTATAGATTGTTCGAAAAATAGCGTTCATAAATCTTAAGTAATAAAATAACACAAAATCAAGATTTATTATTTCAATAGACGTCGCCCCTAGACAAAAACCTAGAGAACCTGTATCATAAATTTGCCTCTACCCGAAGGAAAACCGGAGAAAATCCGGGCCAGTTTTTATATTTTATATCTTATTTGACATTTCAAATCAGTGGAATTTAAGATTTTACGTTGATTATTATTTAATGAAAAGTGACAGATAATTTTTACGTGAGAGTGGGACTTACATTTCTGGGCTTACAGAGCAGTAATGGCTTTAATTTTAAACTTTTAGTTCGTTTTTTTTTATACATTTTGGCCATAAGGTACATGGTGTTTCAAAAATATTCTGTTTAGTGACGATCGCTTCAAAATGATCAATCTCTTCTCTCAACGATCCAACTTTCTTTTTGCTGGGATATTTATGCAAGTTCTAAATGCCATGATCTTTAAAATTAAGGTCTAACTGATTTTTAGTTGTTAACTGTTAATTGATAATAATATGGCAAATGTAAAAGTTGATTGTATAATGGCAAGTAAGTTTTAAAGTATCTCTGAGCTATTTGAAACTTTCCCATGGGTGGCCTTAAGGATATGTGTTTCTCTTCATTATGTCACATAACCTATAATTTCCAAATTTTGCGATAACTTAAAGCACTTTAGATTTGAAAACGAAGTTCGCTTGTTTCGCTTGTCAGACTGAACGTCAATGTACAAGTTTACCCTTCTCTCGGCTCTAAATGGCGGTTTGTCAGCAAGGGATCTCGGAACATTTAAGTTGAGCGCCGAACTGAAAAATCTTAGTAGATTGGCGGGTCAACTACATTTATTGCAAAGTAACTGCCATTTGTAGCTTATTATAACATTTATGGGAATAATAGGTACGCAATTACAGCTTTATTAGATAGGAATACCTGACTACCAATACTTTTATGTTTACTTTAAAGTTGCTGACAAAATAAAAAAAAATTAAACGAGTATTAAAAACATTTGAACATAAAGAAATGTTTTAAAAACTCGTTTCAAAATTCAAAAATATTCGTTGTTTGTCATTCTTTGACTTTCTTATTTAAATGTGCGATGTATGAAGTTGATTTGACCAATACTATCTGTCCAATTTTGTCCCCAGAATATATTTAAGTACCCATGGAAAGGAGTCTGATTGCGGGTCTGACATTGTCGCAATTTCGAGACCACATTAAAATATCCTACCGCCAGCTGTTCTTTTTGTGACTTCTTTATTGATATGTCCTTTCTCGACCGAACACTTATTATTTGTTGAATAGAAGCTAAGGAATTATTTTCATTTCGGACGCGATATGAAGTGCAAGTGAAAGTCATAGAACACGTTCAGTAACAAAACTTTCAATCAACATTGAATCTTCGTTTAAGGTGGAATTATATTGAAGACGTATATAGTTAATGTTAAATGGGTGAGATGTTATATCACAGGATTCAAATTCTTCTTTCATTTAACGTTATGGGTTCCCGAGTTGTTTCCAAATAAGCGCTCATCATGGCAATGTTATTGTAGTTGATAATTTATCCAGGGTTGTTCCACCGTAGAATAATTTTCAAACTTTTGATAATAAAAAAATTGTAGGAGTATCAAGCCAAAGAATGGAAATAAATGAAAAAATATCATTCCTTATACGATCTACTTAGTTTTATCATTAAAATATCCAGGATCTGTTTTACTGAACAGCGTTTCCTATATGTAATGAACTTCCTCTCACACGGCTTGGATATGTTGGAACAACTTGCGAATCAATGATTGACTGACTTGGAGGTATTTATGGGGTTATGATATTTTGACAATCCAATTTAAGAGTCCTCAGAGGTGTCCTACTACAATCAATAATAAATTTAATATAAAAAAGCAGTTTAAAACTGCATATGACCACGCGAAGAACAAACTAATTTACTGTCCGGAAGCGAGCAAGGGATTATCCCATCAATTCCGATCAAGGGGTCTGACACAAAGGTGGATTTAAGATTTCATCACACTCCTAAGATAAGAATAAAAGTAGTTCGGTATAGAATTAACAGAATACCAAAAAAATGTATTTAATAAAACAAAGTTATTTCACTAGTACGTTGTTTTATTATAAACTGCAGTTTATACGGAAAATATTGTTTATAAATTAAAATAATTCATTAAACAATTCGAGATTTATTATTTCAATAGATGCCGCCCTAGGCAAGAACGTGTATAAAACATCACCTCCACCCGGAAGAAAACCGGAGAAAAACCCGGGTCAAGATGTGATGATTTGATCTGCAATGTTCAGTGAACTTTTATTATTGGGGTCCACCACTCAGCGAGCGAATCCCAAACTCTCTTTCGCTTCCCTGACGCCGGGGAACGCGTGAACTCAAAATCGGCGCGCGCGGGCGGATGGGTGTTTCCGTGACGGACGGTTGACGCGTGGCCCGGGCCACATCGCGTCTCGCCGCTCTCTCGTTCGCTCCGCGCCAACACCACCGCCGCTCACTCGCTGTAGGTGTAGCGACTATTTTTACGCGCACAGGTGAGTGTCCTGCGGCTACAGCGGTGCGCGGCCGGGTCGGTCGGTCGGACGTGGAGACCCGGAAAGCACGTGTGGTCCGCCGCCGCCACCGCGACGAGTCTGGCTGGCCGAGCGGACGAGTGTCGCGCCTCCACGCGCCTTCCCCTCCCCCCTCCCACGCGTGCTTAGACGACTATTCCTGTGCGCGGTGTCTTCCTCCCGCCGTCGTGAGAAAGTGGATTTAGCATTGTCTCGCCGTCTGTTGCTGGGCCGCGGCGAAGACGCGTGTGCGCCGAGGGCGGTGGACGGGACAGGGGCGTCGACACCGACGCTAGCATCAAAGCACCGTCGTGGTGATTGTATCGGTGACAATGAAGAAATGATGAAGGTGATATGGAGATTCATAATTAGCGAAGAAGTGTAGGTCGGTAAGAGCAGATCGGGACGTGAGAGCTGGTGAAGACGAGATCACGGTTCGTCCAAAACAAACTCATTGGGAGGACGTCGTTCCTAATTATTCGCGGGCGAAGTATGCGTCGTCTGGCGTCTCATGCGGTGGCGGAGGGCGGTGACCTCGAAACGAAACTTCACGAGGCGAACGTCTTGAGCGTTTTTACTCGTTTGTATCGAGAGGGAAAACACGTGCGAGGTGTTATGTCGGTATAACCTGCAGAATGTTGTGAAGTGGGTCGTCTAAGCTTTTAACTATGGAGGAGGTGAGTGGAAATTGGGGCAGAGGATATGAGTCAGAAAACGGGAACGATGGTGACGCTCTCTTTCCTCAAGGTGTTTACGTCTCAAGGTTCTCAATACATTTTTATCAGCGTGAAACTTCTACAAAGACGTGGCATCGAATTGCTTCATAACGTGTTAATTGAGTTCTAATGTCATTTACTTCGCATGATTTTGGCAATACACATAATCAATCTCTTAAGTAATAATTACTCGTCGTTTTGCACAAACTTTATTGTCGTGAATCAAATGCATTAGTAACTCATTTTTTAAAAGAATATTAATGCGTTCCACAAAATATGAGTGAAATATTTTTTCTGGCATTTCCTACAAAAATACATGTTTAGTATGTAGTCCTCGCATTGCTGGGGAGATAAAATATATTCTTATGTATGTGCTTGAAAATTGCATTATTTTGCACCAAATCTTTCACATTTTTATTACCCCAAACCCCTCAAAGATCTAAATCGTTCCCAAAATAAAATCCTGGATCTGCCACTGGTTGAAAGAATGAGTTCCTAGAATATTAGCTCTTTTTATGATTTCCAAAAATTTGACTGCTGTGTACATACGAACACTGTCATTAACATGTTTGTGGGCTGAAAACTGACGTTAAAGTGACCCGGAAACCTAATAAATACATCATATACAAATAAATTACTCATACAGAAGTGAAGTATGAGTAAATATCCAATATAGCAGTCGAAAGAGTAATAAAACGAAGAAAAAAATACTCTCGTATAATCCGCAGGTACAATCAGACTCATAAAATGCTACAAAATATGCACTTCTTCATACTTTCCTTGGTTATTATTAAGAAGGAGCTGTAAATAAAACTCTAATAGAACTAAAACTCAGTTTTCCTTGACAATGTGTCATTGGAGACCTTAATGTATCAAATTGCATTCATATTTCTTTGGTGTTCGGTGCGACCTTTCTGATGTCAACTATCCGGTGTAAAAATAAATACGCCCAAATTTAAGTGTACGTAACGTGACAATGGAAATAACAAAAAAATTAACATGATAAATGGATGTGGAACTGCGATCTTCCGGGATATGAACGAGGAAAACTTTTTAAAAATATCAAAATATAGGATACGGTAAATATTATAAACAAGAGTAATTTGACTAAAAGAAGGAATAATTTTGAAGTTTTAGATTTATATTGTACTGAGATTGGATACTTAAAGAATCTACGAAAGCATCGTGAAATTATAATTATAATTACAATAATTAGTAGCTAGTGGTGACGTCGGCAAAATTATGAAGAATAGAGAAGTGAAAAGAGGTAAATCGGAAAGTGTAAAATCCCTAGAATTACTATGTTGGGTACAGGGAATACAAAGTACGAAAATTAATAAATAAACATGAATAATTAATAAAGAGAGGTTAGTGAGCGGGGAATTACGCGACCATCGTCGCTCCAGATGTTATTTCTCTTCGAGGCTGCCAGGGGCGTCGAGAACACTTGAGAGAACGTCACGAACAAATTAAGAAATGCCAAAAATCTTCACCTTGAACTTAAGTTCATATTTTTTTGCCGAGACATTATTTCACCTCGAGAGGAGTTGGAATGTGTTTGGGTACACGAGTGAAGAGTTTTACGACAGCAGTAAACGATAGAGTTTAATACGAACGACACTTCGTAGGACGACGTCGAGCGCCAAGTTGTTGACGACGAAAAAGAAGAAGCTTTCTTCAGTGGTTCCTCGCTATTACATTTGTTTAATTTATGCATCACGTTTATACGAACAACCATTAATTGATCATTGGTAATAAATTTGGAGTGACTGAAAAAAAAAATTAACCTTACTACTATTTGAAACTAAAAATGGAAACCAAACCTTTTGTGACGTATATTAATATTTATCTAATACACAATACAATTATTTTATTGTGTTCAACATACGCAGATATCACACACTGAAGCAACATTACGTCAATAAATTTTGTTCCAAGTGTATATTAACCAAAACATGTCACACATCACATATCATGTTGTTAAGCGGATAATTAGCTGCTAAGTTGAGACGTGTGATACTGATGTAATTAAAATGAAAACTGTTTCCTTCGCGGTATTATTCTTCTAACCATAGGAACGTCGTGGAATAATTTCATAAAATTTTGGACTTAAATTAACTTTAAGTAAATAAATTGCATTATATTTCTTTCATGAAAGAAAGAAGAACTGACAACCTACCAGTTAATTTCCAAACTCCCTCACCATACAAAACTATGATTCATCTGTGGCCAGTGTTTGTTCCTATAAAACTTTGTGGAGTGGAAGACTTCCAGTTAAGATACATTTTATGGCATATCCGGGTTACAATCAATTAAAAACGTATTTGTAGTTCAAGGCTCATTAACTTTTGAAATGTGTAATTGTGTAATTTTTTAAAATTAATTACACTTTATTCGGTGAATTGAACCCGACAATTTATTTTTAATTCGTATATTAGAGATATTGCAACAGGTCGGAGAAAAAAATGAGTCACGGAACATTGGAATGAAACATTTTTTGTTCATGAAACATATGTTTGACATTCGTATTTTTATTCATATTGAGAGAAACTGGGGAACCAAAAGAAAACCTAATAATCGAGTTATTTCAATATATCACACTACGTCAATTCATAATAAACTTTTCTAACACATTAATTAATTATGATTTTATAGATTTTTTCCAAGCTAGATGCACGGGAGATACTTACTTAAATATACAATTGTTGATATTAGCTTAAAAATAAAATAATAATTCTAATCAGACAGTTTTTATTTGTTAATAGTAAAAACGATCAATTCCTCAATTCGGTAACAAATACAACTGTAACAAATTTATAGTAACTAATGGAACAATCATATGAAATTAATGTTACGATCATGGTACTTTTACAGTCAAATGTTAAGTTTTTGAATAATTATTTATTTTCGAACATCGAAGACTATCAACTTGAGTCGAAGCAGCTAAATCGAGTCCAATGACCACAGTCCGTTGCGTAACAATGTAATATTCCGTTAAACAAACGTTAAATGTCATACGATTACCTACTGTAAACACTGTAGCATGGATTCCTAATGACTTACGTGTTGGCAAGCCGCAGTACAAAGTCTCGCTCTACTCATTGTCAGTTGCACAGAAGCCAACATAGATCGAGCATTGCTCCGGTCTTACAGTTGCGCTAATCATCCGCGTTGGAAAAACAGCTCTTAGTGGAGTCACGCTTTCTGTCAGCGCTCTAAAAGCGAGGCTTCGAAAGACGCTAATAAGTGACTGAATCGGTGAGAACAGAAAACTTAAATTTTCAAATGAACCCAAAGGTAATTTCTGGATTATTTTTGATTTAGTCAATACAACTATACCAAAAGTTTTCTTGATAAGAGATACAAAGAAATGAATGAAAAATAAATTTTGTAAAATTCAGTATAGCGAACAAAATACTCGAGACTAAAATTACTTTAAAAAAGATCGTAATGTAATTAAATAAATAAATACGTAGTTTTCATTACATATTGAGAACAATAGAACTAGTAAGTTATTTTGATTTTTTAATTTTTTTTTCGCTTTTTATTGTTTAGTGGTGTTATGATCGCCCTGTCTGCAACGCAATCATTACTATGCTCTTTTGGTGTTTCCTCAATTTTTTGTTCTTTACTTTCATGCTCCGTCAGGACGGAGATTTTATAAATTCACAAAGCAAAATCAATGTGATACCAACCAGTGAATAGTAAATTTCGAGAAAGAAATTATATGTCAAGTACTTTGGAACAGGAACTACTGAACGTAAAGCATTGGATTCTATGTTCATTGTGGACACGCTTCAACAAATATTGTATTTGTTTCTCATATAGCGTTTTACGAAGGTCATGTTTAATTTTCAATATAACCAGGTAATGAACTTGATTTGTGACCATAAGTGACAGGAGTGTAATGAACATAACTTGAATTTTCCATGTTTAGCATATTTTTTTCCTCACTTTCCAGGGAATTAAATTTTTAGCGTTTAATCTCGTGGGATCACTAGAATTTAATAGTCTACCTAAGCGCATTAAACAAATTGAACTCTGTAAATTATACAATAAATTACTGTAATATATCAAAATTTACATGTTTATTTTGGCATTATGGCTTATATTGTATAAGCGAGATCAATGATATTATTTAACTAATCCAATCTACATTTCTTCGTAAAAATAAATTTCTTAGTAAAAAAGCTTTCACTTCAATTATTATAAATTATGTATATAATAAAAGACTGGTGAAAATTTACCAAGTTCTCAATTTACTGACTTTCTTAGTAATAAGTAGATACATACGTAACTTGTTATTTAAAGTGCATATTTCGAGTTTCTTCAAGTGAATTTAATTGGATTCTAATGTATATTTGAACTTTTTAGTGCATATTTTCCGGTTTTATGGTTTATATTATTCTGAGCCCTTTGAAGATGGGTTTAAGAATAAAGTTAGCATAAAGTAATGTTTATGTTGGATAGTTGCGAAGAAATTGAGTGGAAAACATAGACACCGGTAACAATATATCATCGTGTAACAGGTCCTAATTTATCTGGACAACTGTTAATTCGAATCAACATTATTATAAAAATATGTTGTATTTCACATATTTAATTTACAAAGCAAGAAAAGTTTATTTTAGTTGCTCTAGATTTAGAAAAAGACGATTCACTCCAGTTCCCAATACCGGATAAATGAGATCGTATTGTATATTTAACTCGCGGTATACGAAATGTAGAGTTGAAGAAACCTTTTCTTTTTCTCGGGAGGTAACACTTCAATTACGATCTATTGTCTTCCAACATGATGCAATGTATGTAAGACGTGTCACGAGTTGTAAACAAAGAAAGGAAGAGAACAAGTATAGATTGTCACAATAATATCCCGGTCCATGGCCTTTGCTTTCGTAGCTCGCAACCTGACCTCTTCCCATTTAACCAACACGTACAGATATTGCAATGATGTTTTGACCAACGACAAATTCCACTCTACGCATACAATAACAATTATTGTTCATATTAGATACATTGATTAATTAGATAATGAATTGTAATACTGGCGTTATGTGCATTAATTGGGTATTCCTTTGTTTCATTTATTGACCACAGATCAGAGAGATCTCCCCGTTCCTTAACATATTCACTCTTGGGAACTATACATAAATTACATTATTAAAATAATATAATTTAACATAGTACTTCATAACATAAGAGAACATAAAACTCATCAACTGTCAATCACATTTCGTAAAGAACCTATTGGATCAAATAGAGTCAATCTGTCTCTTTTTTCCATTAATTCTCTTTATTACAAACATTAAATATTTTTGAATACCTTTTATGAAAGCTGTCCTTCCTTTACATTACACAGTCTCAAATTACATGTTCTTCCGATTCCATTGCTTAAGCACACACACAAACACACATACATTTTTCCTCTTTCCAATCCTACGTAAATAACTCCTAAAGTTTTCACTTCCAGTTAAAAATTGTGTAAACATTGCGCTACGTACAAACCATTTGTTGTATTATGCGACAAAGATTTATTATTTTAGTCAAAAACAGTTGTCACGGTCCTAGTGCGGCGGCATTTGGGGTCAGAAAGTCATTAATACTATTAATTTCAAATTTTGAGTGATTTTAATAAATTCTGTTAATTAAGGATTTTTTAAGGAATGATAGATTGTTAAGAGTACGTATTTGTTAAACAACTCTTCTATTACAATGCCTGGAAAATTATATTTGTCAAATATTCTGTATATAATGTGCAGAGATGTTAACTTTATTTGTTCTTTATCTAGGAGGTGCTTGTTATGATATACCATGGGGTATAGAGATGTTCAATCCTCCACTACCATGGATCTCTTTGATCGGAATTGCCGGGATGGTTCCATGCTTGCTTCCAGAGAATGTTTTAATTTGCTTTTTGTACTTATATGTACTTACGACAATCAAGATAAATTAATAAATAACGAATTACGACAATGTTCCAACTAATACTACAAATGTTTGTATTAACATATATCACATATTAATAGAAGTCATAGTTTATGTATTTATTCTGATGATTCCCACCGATGAGAAATCGCACAGTGCCCACTGTGCTCACTCCAAACGAATCCGTCGCGGCTGCGTCGGAGACTGCGACACGACAGCAAGGGCTTCTAGCCAAGGGATGGGCCATCGGACAGCTGGCGCCGCCTCTACTTCAGGAATCCACCTCCCACTCCCCGCCGCCCCGCCAAACACATCTCCGCTCGATCCAAAAGCCCGCCACCGAATTCGCCTCGTGACATTTCACTTTCTTTGGCCTCGATGTCGAGTGAGACCAGTGTTCTTGAAAGAATGCTGAAATTCGGAGCGAGCGACGGCGGCGTAGCGTCGGCCGCGCCCGTGACGCTAGGACCTTTTTAAAAGCGAGCACGAGCGGAGGCACGAGCAGCGTTTGTTTGTCGTCCGACGAGAGGCCACTTGTTAGCTGTCACCGGATAATGCACCAGCAGCGATCGACGCGCAGCTGTTGAGCGGCTGCTGTACCTCTGGCAATGACCTTACGGAGGGCAAGACCTCCAATACGTTGATCAGGCAGATTGCCGAGATTACGCAGGATTCATGGCTGTTTCGTGTTTAGAACGTCGTGGCTTCCGAAAAAATAAACAATAAATAGTAAAAACCGTTCTACTCTAATGCTCAAAAGACTTATGATCATTCATCAGCATTTCATAACAATAAATCAAAAAATTGTTATATTTAATTGTTACAACTTGCACATTTTAAAAACTAATTATAGTAATAAACAATAGCGCAAGTACATTGTCATTTATGCGAAAAAGTTTTGAATATATAAAAGAGAAATGTATTCATTACAAAAAATATTTTGAAAGACAATTTGTGAATGCTTGAGGGTGGATTTGGATTAAATTGCTCGTACAGATTATCCTATACAGATAAAATAACATTGCGTAAAATATTTTTAAATAAACACTACTAAACTATCTTAAAATATGCTTTCACAATAATAAAACTATGCTTTCACAATAATAAAAATTACAGTCCACTGATATTTTATTCAACTTTGATATTGAAGTAAAGTTACTTATGACAAAATTAAATTTATCTAGTTATCAAATTATATCATATTTCAAAATTATAGGTTGCGATACACGCTCCTGACCGGGAAAAAATGGGAGTTCTGAAACGGCTGCGTTACGTCTCGAAACCCTTGGTTTGTTATTATGAGTGAATTTGAATTTTAGAAATAGAATGCACGTCCGCTCAATTTCTTATTGCGAACAGCTGACGCATTGGGCGAGAATTAGAAGTGCAATGTTCTCACTTCTCTTTCCATTGGCTCACGATCTCACATGCATTAGTCAGCCAGCTCCATCACAACCCATTACGTTATTACGCCGTCTTTCACGCTCTCCAAACCTCCAACATATGGGCCTGTGGGTGCCTCTGCAGATTGGCCGCGAAAGTTATTTATGTTCAGATAGCGATATTTATGACCCACGGTATCTCTGCAATTGAATTATAGAGTTTACTGGCGAGAAATTGGTCGGAGGTCACTGAGCTACAGCTGAGTCTTGGTCATCCAATGATGCAGTATCTCAATATCTCATAAAGAATCCCTGCAATCTATTCCACACCGCTTTCCATAGCTCAGATTAAAATGTTCTTGTGCGTGGTTTATGGTATATCTTTCGATACAATGAAGATAAATGATCTTAAAAAATCTTTTAGTCGTACTGGATGAAGATACTTGTAAATGTCCAATCGGTTTCCTTCGACTGTCGAAACAATGAATTGACGGAGAGAACTTACAAATCGATTTTCTATTCGCTTCCCTCTTTCCGAAAAAAAAAAAAATTCTTGTGAAATATTGTTTAAAATGTAAAAAGTATTCATGTGCTCTGTAATTCATACTAATATATAAATGCGAAACGCGAAAGTGTGTCTGTCTGTTTGCTACCTGATCACGACTAAACCAGAGAACCGTTTGTGATGAAATTTAGCAAGAAGATAGTTAAGATGTACGCGACAGGGAATTTATAGTGACAAGGACTGGACAAAATATATTGCTACGGAGAAGGCTTATTAGGAATTTGAAGAGTATACAAACAGAATATTGAGCGTAAAGAAAGAATACGGCTAGATAGTAGGAAGTTCCCCACCTCCTCGCGGGTGGGATGGGGAACGTATATGCCTCGGCAGTATACGAGTATACAGCAAAGTGGGAACTGTCATGACTGACAAAGCCGGTAAGACAGCCGGGAACAAGGGAGAAGAGAAAGAAGAAGGAATAACATAAAAAAATAAAGATGGAAATGAAGAGAGATATAAAATAGAAAATAGACAAAGAGAAATAACGCAGAAAAAAAGGAGATAAAGAAAACCCAGGTAGTGGCCAGATGATCGAGAAACCGGGTTCACAAGAAGAAATAAAATGAAAAAAAATTAAGCTATTCAGGAAAAACAGGATAATTTTTTTTAATGCGTGAAAACAAAGATAGAAAATAATTTTTATAATAAATGTCCATTAAAAAAAGGACGAAAGAAACGATTATGGAAAATGGAACAAAGAAAGGGTCTGTTTATCTAAAAAAAATTTAAATTTTCGATAAAATGTCATTAAAAATAGAAGTGTTAAAATACTTCAATTTAAGAGAAATTTAAGAAGGAAAAAATCATTCACTATCAAATTACATGTTTTGTGCATTTAAGAAAGATAGAAAGTATCATTAAAACGTTCATTTTTAACGAATACTTCAGATTTTACAATTTACTTTTAATTGAATGGTGCTGTGGCGTCATACCTCAGAAGCGAAAATCCGACCGGTGCGGCTCCTGCGAGATGGTGTATTGTATTAAATTTGTATTATTATGAATTTGTATTATTTGAATTAGTATGCTGTACATATGTTTTTAAAATCCAGTAATTAAAAGTATTTTGATCTTACAATGCAAATATATTTTATTTTTCTCTAAGTAAGAGAAGATTACTCTAAGAAAAATCTCGGGCAACACCGGGTAATCATTTAGTATTTGGTAATAAGTTAGCGAATGTCAAGCGATGAGAGAGAATTAAATTTAGAGAAAGAATGAAATTTGAACTTTTAGTAAATGATTATGGAATTTAGATGTATTTACTTCGTATTTGATAATTTTCAGTCACCGGGAAATTTCATCCAAGGAATAGAAATTTCATCCAAGGAATTGTTCTAGATACTAATACATATATCATCCTGTGGGAGTTAACCAGCTAGCTGGAACTTTCAGTTTCTTTCTTTACAATTTCACTATAGTACATGAGGCAAACACAATAGAACCTCATTCCTGTACAGTCTTCCACGTAATTTTAGTGACAAATATCCTATGAAAACGTGTACGACTAAGGATATTAACATTCATAAATTGTTTTTAGTTGTTTTTGTCTTGGTAAAGTAGATGCTGAAATACAAAAGAGTCATTACATTTTGATATATTTCTTCTAAAAAAGTGACGAAATCGTTTTGTTTGACGTTGAAGTACTCAAAGATAGTAGAGAAAGGTATAATTAGAAATTGAAAATGAATATTCAAACCAACGTTCCTTCTAAAATGTTACAAAAACAATCTATTTATAATTTAAAACAAAATTGACTATTCGTAAATCTCAACATTGGGGAAGGAAATACCCATTTTAAGTTATTGCATCTTTGAGAAAAAATATTTACAAAAGCACTCAAAACATGTTATGTTTTTCAGAAGACCATCTCTATACTGAAATTTCGTTTCATTTAGTGTTAGTGACCGAATCTGTTCAATCTGAATCCATGAGAGATGGTTCTGGAGAACGGATCAGTACATTAGTTCATCATTCAAATTGAGCAGAGGAATCGAACTCGAGATATTCAGCAATCAGTTCCTTTGTCCAATGAGAACTGTCTTTCACAGGGTCTCGGCTCGTTGAAGAAACCTAGGCAATCACAGCTTCCACATCTCAGATCCTTTACACCCAACTCATTCAATTTGGCACTCTGATCGAGTCCGGTAACTCAGTTACCGAGCATCTTCCATGGAAAGACATATCCAGCTCTTTCACGTGGGTCTCTTCGTGTTCTGTTTTACTTATGTGAGAGAACATAGTACAAATATGCCCCTTTTCCTTCATTAAGCGTAACAAATAATAATAATGGGTATTAATTACTCCCCTCATAATTTCAGCTACTGGAGTCATTTGCAAAACATTGAAAGGGTATCTTGCAAGATTGCCATTGACTAGAAATGTACTGCCAGAAATGCAGAAATTCGTTATATTACTGATTTTACAGATTATTACAGAAAGTATGACAATACGTAATACACCAAAATCCAAAACATAAGACGACAATAGAAAAGGCAACGAAAGAAAAATAAGTGGAAGGATTACAGTGAGACAGATGTGGACAGTAGAAAAAGCAAATACAAGATACAAAGGTACGAAATATGAAACGAATTTATTTTCAAGAGGAAAAAGAAACACAGGTTTATATATAACCCTGGTAATGACTTTGTGTTAAGGTACAGGGACATGATGTATTGTACATGATAAATAATTAAAATGAAATAACATAAAATAAAATAACATGCCACCTATCAAGGCAATTTCTTAGTCTCGACTAAGATCAAATTTTACTTCCGGCTTGGCGTATAAGCCGGGGGTTACATTCTGGATAGAACAACATTGGAATGCAACAACACGTGTCCCGAGTAAAATGACAGAAAAAATAAATCAAGAGAATATTTGCAAAGGGGATACTAGCCCGCTCAACATCCTCGTATGAACATGATTGAATTGTGGGATCTCTCACAATACAACGTAACGCGATCAGAAGGTGACAATGGGGCTATCCTAACCTCAAACATGACAAATGTGTCACTCAAACATGGCTTGGTTGTACAGATTAAATAAACGTATAAAAACTAGTGTTCTGAAGGTGGCCTCCAATGCACGTTTGGTTGCACTCATTTCTTTCAAAAGGAACTCTATTCTTGCATTCTTGCAGTAATTGGAAAACTTTTAACCTGTATTTTTGTTTGTTTACTAGAAGAAGAGAAAGTATGTCATAATTTATCTCGGACACTGACTTTCAACATGAACGTATTTCGAAAGAAATATCGGGAACTCTCGGTAAATGCAGAGTCATGACAAACACAGAAAATTCAAAATAATACAAATTCCCAGAAAATAAAAAAAGATAACATTGACTCATTGACCCTAGATCCGGATACCTTTATAAGCATATCTAACACTAAGTTGGCAACAAGACATGCCCTAAATTCTTTTTATTTTATCATCTAATTCAGATTAGATGTTTAGAAAAATTCTTTTTGAAGTTTTAATTCACATTAATCCTATCATGATTTTGCTTGCATAGATGTAATAGTATACATATTTTACATCACGTATCATAGAGGATTAAGGGCACGGGAATTGATTAATTTGTGTGTGCTCTAGCATGTATTTAAAAGCATGTTAACAGGAATGAAAGAAACACAATAGGCTTCCTCTAGTCCAACGTCGGTTGGTTCCAACCTTAAGAGAATGAATCGTCACTTGTTTATCTAGCTTCCAATTACGGTACACGGAAATTATGACGCAGCTGACAAGTACAGCTCTTTGGCGGATGTATCTTTTATGCCGCTGGTTCATACTTCTGTGTAAATCTCCGTATTTAGTTAACAATATTTAATACCACCCGAATTCCATGATTTCCGTAAATATAAGACTATCTCCGAAAACTAGTCTATGCAGCTAAAGTTATGGAAAATGACAGGCAGATACTAAAATCAAACAACCGGACCAAAACCGTGTGGACTATTATTACAAATTACACGTCACCTGAGAATCGCGAAGAAAATATTTCCCCACTAAACGATGGCAAAATCGTATCAAATCCACATGACATCGCAAATTTGTTTAATTCTTACTTCTCAGAAGTAGGCAAAATAACTAATTCAATATCTAAAAACCAATGTCCTCCAAATATATCCACCCACTTCCGAAATTAATGCCAGTGAAATCATGAAAATTATCAGTTCATTAAAAAATAACTGTCAACAGGTTTAGACGGTATACCGGAATTTATTGTTAAATTTTCGTCGCACGTTGTATTAAATCCACTCATATATATAATTACCAACATTGTGTTTGTTTCCTTTCTTGTAAGGTTTCACTTTAGCTCGCTTAAATGTTAGGAATCATCCCTTCCGATAAAGAACTATTACTAATTGTTTTATATGCGTCTTCTAGATTTTCTATCGTAAAGTAACATTCTCTCCGACGATCAACACGGATTTCGGAAATCCTTTTCCACCATCAACGCCATATTTTCTTTCTTAAACGATGTTACCACTTCTCTTGACCATGGAGAAAGTCCTCAGGGTGCTTTTCTTGATGTATCTAAAGCATTCGATGTCATCTATCACGAAATTCTCTTTTCAAAATAGTAATCCTTCGTGGATTTCCACATCAATGGTTTACTTCCTACTTAAAAGGTAGATTTCAATAGGTCGAAATATCATATAGTAAAAATAAAGTACTTCAGCATTGCCTTTCAGAAGCAGAGCCACTTACTTACTCGTGGAGTTCCCCAAGGTTCAATTCTCGGCCTTATACTCTTTTTGTTGTATGTGAATGACATGTCGTCTTCTACATCAGATTGCAAAATGGTTCTTTTTGCTGATGACGCTAATTTACTATGTAAACATGCCAACGCTCAAAACGTTTTGCGTAACATCTCGGTTTGGTTCCATACAAATCGCCTCATTGTAAACACAGACAATACAATGTCTATGTCATTTCACAATAGTATCACAATAAATCTTTACCCCAGGTTTCTCTTTCGTTAAACGAAACAATTAAAAGCTGTTACTAATAAAAAGCTTTTAGGTCTCCATATTCAATAAAATCTCAAATGGAATTGTCACGTTGACAATTTTAATCCCAAATTAAGTAAATTGTGTTAGGAATTACGAATCTTAGTTAACATTGTTTGCCCACCTATTTCCGGTTGCGTATATTTTGCAAATGTTTACTCCCATTTTCGATACGGCGTAATCTGCTGGGGCAATACCGGGCAGAACGTCCAAACTTTCAGAATTCAAAAGAGGATTGTTCTAATAATTTGTAAATCTCACCCCAGAATCTCTTGTGAACCTTTATTTAAGTAATTAAATATTTTAAAACTTCCCTGCATTTATATTTATGAAACTGTCCTGTTTGTTAAGACCGAATTACTAAAGCGCCACCTTTGTTTCATACAAAACAGTTTTGTTCACGAACACAATACTCTCAATAAGAATAACATTCATCGCCCGCGAGTGTCAACCGCACTTTGCCAAAGAGGGCCGCATCATTCAGGAATCGTTCTATATAATTCCCTGCCCAAAAATATTAAAAAAGAAATTATTGAATTGAATCTCTTCAAATCCGCGGTTAAAAGCTACCCACTGCGCTAGTGCTTCTACACTGTAAAAGAATTTATTGATTTTCATAAAAATTAAAGCAATGTTGTACTTTATCACGCCATTATTGTAGTACATTCAAATTATGTGACATCAATTTTTAAAACTATTTTCCTGCATGCTTGTATTTTGTCTTTTTATTCATATAAATTTAGTTGTATATGTACTCAACCGTGGAACGGTTGTATACTTTAATTCTGTAGTTCCATCTTGTCCCCGGTTTTTCTCCGGTTTTCCTTCGGGTAGAGGAGGATTTTTTCCTAAAGACTCGCTAGGCTCTTGCCTAAGGGTGACATCTATTGAAATAATTATTCGCGAATTTAATGTTATTTAATAGTTACGAATTATCAACAATATCTTCCTATTAAACAATGGGTTGACAATAATACGTACCTCTGAAATAAATAATTTTTGTGTTTTATGAAAAACAAACGAGATGGTATCATGTTAATATAATAACACGTACCGAACTTTTTTTATCGTTAGGAGTGTGTTGAAATTTTAAATCCGCCTCTGCCTTAGGGCGCTTGATCGGAATAGATGGGATGATCCCTTGCTTGCTTCCGGAGAGTTAATTAGTTTATTTTCTTCTACATGGTCATATGCAGTTTGTAACTGCTTTTTTGACAATTAAGTTAAATTGTAATAAATAATTGTAATCTATATTCTGTTGGTGGGGCCATCTTCTAATCCAGTCAATGATCTGATCCCAAAGTAGCAGGAAGAGAAGGAGTCTGCTGTATGAATGAAAAATCTCCATTTAAGATTTGACACCCATGAACTGCGAATAGTGTATTTGGAATTTACGAGCCCTTATTTCTCACAACGATTTTGCTACCTTTGTTTAGCATCGAAGAAATTAATTATATCATAGTCAATTAGTTAAATTATTTAATAACGATTTACTGTTATGTTTTATGGTTCATGGTTGTTTTTGTTTTAGTATTTACGGATTCCAGTCCGTTTCTGCCAATGCCAAGAGCCAATCAAACACTTTCTTTAGTGAGAAGGGAGGTTGACGGAGCGAAATGGATGAATATCGACTTTATTGTAAGCTATTTGAACATCATCCATTGTCTTGCCTTTCTTTATCATATTCAACAGGTGTATAGCACACTCACGTTCCAGACATTCTTCTTCAACGTCCGTCTGCACGTTTCCGACAGCGCAGTTACTCGAACCAAGGAACTTAGGTTTTCAAGGTGGAGACGCTACCACTGGGCCACTGGAGCTCAGTTTGGCTGGGTTACCGGTGCTATCGCATTTCTTCAGATGGGCGTTGATGAATGTCTGAAACGAAGCGCGTGCTGTAAACTGTTGAATTTGATCCAATCGAGGAAGAGAAAGATAATGTCCAAATATGTTGCAATAAAATTGAAATTTCAACATGGGCAAGAATGTCATGCGGAGAAGAAATGAATAAATATTGGGAAATCCCTTTCTTCGACGCGCAGTGCAATGTGAGAGTGTGAGAGGGAAAACCAACAATGTTTGCGATGCCTGTAATACAGTCAACAGCATACATTAGTACCTCCAGTTTCAAGAGATCTGACACCGCCATGGAAATAGCCCAAGGTCGGCGTATCTGTGTGCGAGAGCCTGTTGCTGGCGAATCTTGTGGGAAAGAATTAGAGGACGACGGAGATAAAAGGAAAGAACGGGGAGAGAGAACACTCATTTTGCAATCTGCTATTTCACGTCATTCCTTCCCTTGCACTAAAAATAAAAGGTGTGTTTTCAATCCACTTATCAGGTAAACATATTGGAGACAAAATATATTTCGCTTACGGGGGNGGGGGGGGGGGGGTGGAATGGAGTTAACGGGTGTGGATATCAAAGTGAACAGTCTTTTTCCAATTACACTCTTTTTATACTTTTTAGGAATATCAGTCGAGTTAAAATTCTGGCCTCCGACTCAGCCAATCTGACGATGCCTCCAATGTTTGAACCAAGAAATAATTCTAGTGAGAAAAAAGCTATTTATATTATTTATAATTTCCTTTTACAAAAGTATGTCTGAGGAACGCGTGTAAGCATAACAAAATACGTCTTTAGACATCGGAAATTGTTAGTAGAATAAGAATTAAATCTACTTATATCCATGTGTTAATGATAATGCTACAAACTACAGTCAATTTGATTTTAATTTCTGCACTTTCCATATTTGGTTTGTTACGATTAATTTTATTTTCTCCATTTGTTCTTTATTTTCCGCTCATGGTAGCAAATCCTTTTCTCTAATCGTAGAATAATTTTCCACCGTAGGCATATCACTTAAAGCACCTCACTCTCTAAAAGAACAATTTTCACCCTCTAGGTTTCATTCATTTCTTTCAGTTACTACGGAAACAAAACAGCTGACACTAGAAGTGTTTGCATGGATAGTTGAAGCCTAATTTTTTATTCCATACTAGAACCATCTAATTTGACTATCACGCTCCTATTGGTAACTGAGTTCACAAACCAGTCTTTCACAATGAGTGTTAATGTTTACATATAACGATTTTTTATTTGTTGTGGTCGATTGTTATCGGGGAGTTTAATTTTACAACACATACACCTAACAATGGAACAGTTGAGTGAATATAAAACAAAGTCCAATCGTATACCCTCGAAACAGGACTATAGTATATTAGCGTTCCCCGTAGTGTGTAGTATCAAGTAATAATGCAAACATATATATATATAT
>NNCF01133221.1:0-13920 GCA_002313205.1 Laupala kohalensis | reverse complement strand
TAAATATTGCAAAGAACGTTTAATGTAAAAATAAGGCAAACTGATTTAAGGATCAAAATACGACTCTGACTAAAATCGCGATGGAGAAATAAATAACGGTGTTAGCGGTAAAGAAGACGAGACTGGTCAAAGCGGTACGAAAAGGAATCGAAGAGGTGTCTTCAACAGCCATTCGAGTGACATTACAAACTGGTTCAACATCTAAGTCAGACATCATCAAAACAATTTAATAACTGTAAAAAGTGTAACGTGTTCCCAAATTTGTGTAAGGCCCACTAAAAGTGTAATGATATGTGATTATGCAAGTGTAAATGTGCTACGTATAAAAGTGTTAAGAGGTCAATGAACCGACGAGCCCAGTGGCCGAATTTGGGATGAGTAATCTTATAAAAACGGAAGAACAGCCGTTGCGCAGTAAGCGTTTTTAATGTGTAATGCCCGAGGAATTCTTGTGTTAAAATTAGTCATTCACAAATGTTTATGTGTGTAGATCAATATAATGTTATCCAATAAAGTATGTTTGATGTCTTTTGAACACCACATTGCTGTGTTTTTATTGTGAGTGGTTCCGAGAGGAGTGAGTATTCCGTTCTCAGCCCTGTGATTCATTAAGTTAATTTTTTTCATTCCAAATTTTTTGAGATTTTTCTTAATTAATTATTCTTAATTAATTATCAATAATAGGGAAGTCTCGATATGTTCAGTCATTTTTCCACCTCATGTAACGCAACAGAGCTCTGGTGGACACACAAGCTTCATAATCAACAGACATACGAATAAAAATTCGTATCTACTACTTAACAACCAATTTTAATTGTTTTTCTTCTCTTGTAATTCATCAATATTAACCATACGTTTCTATTTGATTGCAATATAATTTAATAAGATGTTCTTGAAATTTCAAATTAACTTATCGATACCTTTTTCTGTTTCCCATGCCATAGACATTCCAAATTAATCACTTTCATTAGTATAGATAATAATATTTACTGAGAGATCCACGCAAAGAAATGATTTTTTTTCATTTTATTTTCTAATGTGGTGCTATAAAATAATTAGAATAAAAGGAATGAAATTTTTATACTTCTTAGTGATTTGACTCACATGCAGCGCGAGTCCTACCTAACATTGCATACTGATATTGTTGAAGGATTACTAAGAAAATATATTTACTTAATTTCAGTTATAATTTCATTCTGAATGTTTACACTCCCTTTCCAGAACATTTATTTGCAATTTTTTTCGAAAAGCATTCAATGGTTTACAACCTCTGAAAATCATAAATTTGTTTGGACAATAAAACATTGTACATTATTATCATGATTTTACCTTGGAGTGCAGACACATCACTACCTTTAGGATTATTTGATCACGATTGATTGAACTGTCTCTAGAATGTAAATTCGTTTGTTGTGCTCCTCGTGGCTAAGTAAAGATTTTTGCTTTTCAGACAACAAATTATTTATTGTTTAAAAATAATTTGGTAAATATACTTAAGAAAAAACAACAAAGCACTTCGCATGTTACATTGTACTCATAATTTTTCAATATTTTCGTACTCGTATATTCTTACCCTGGTTCAAATATTGGTGTGAAGAAGGACGTTGTCATAGAACGTCCGAAACGTTGCAAGCAAAGTACACCTGTTGTGAAGGTATAAACAAGAAAAGACGATGGATAATGTCCAAAGAGATTGTAATAAAAATGTAATTAAAATTATCTTGTTACGTCGAAGTTTCTTCCATTTATGTTAGTATAACTCACCCAATATAATATATTTCATTTCATGATTTTTTTTATTAGCGCTTAACGGCACCCGACACCGAGCTCATTAGAGCCGTTATTAGATGTTTCATTCTTATCATTTTTGTTTCGCAAAATTAAAAATTATCTTTATTATGCGTAATATAAATATTATTTGCTTGCATCTATACGTATTCTGGTGTACTCTAGGAATACAACACAAAAGATAGAAAGTGTTATGAGTTTGAAAACCTCTGACCTAAACGTTCAAGTATTCTTGGAAATATTACTATGGTTATAATTCGGTCGAAAATGAAGAGAATTGTTTGCTTCGGGAGAGGATTAGCTTCTTTTCATCACATTCATCACTACAACGGCGTATATTGTATTGAGTAATAAAGATAAGCTCTATTTTGAAGGAAATGAAATAATATTATTCAGTAATGTATTGAAATCCATTTGAGTGTAAAAGAATACTCTAGAAGCAGATCTTAACTTACAACACTTCTGAAAACCACGTATGTTTCTATAGAGTATGTTACAATAATTTTAAATTTACACCATAACGTTGGTTTTAAAATTACATTTGTGTAGCAATTTTTACAGTGCGATATATTGAGAAACTATTCATTAGCAGACTCCCTCACAAGAATACTACTGAATGCCGATAATGATAAAAGGACAAACGCAGAGTACGCGCAAGGCCAGAAACATTCGCAAAAATATTGCTGCGCTCTGCACCATCTGGACAGATTCAGATGAATGCCAATGTTTGCAGGTTAAGAAAATACATTAGGCAAATGCGCAAAATGCACCATCTTCTCCAAGGTTACTTTTTGCAAGGGGCTCAGCACCTACATATTATTTCATTCCTGGAAAGTTATTTTCAAACGTTCTCTCAAAAATTTATAGCTCATAAAAGCTGGAATATTTTATGCAATTTTGAAATACCCAGAACGTCAATGAAGCTAGCCAGGAATTAACTACGAGCAAATTAATGTGGTATGTTTCGAGTTTCATATGCAGGTCGAAGAAATAACTTGAGAAGAAATGACAATATATTTTTTGTTGACGATAACAATAGAATTGAGTGTATTAAAACCAGGATTTTTTTTGTTTAAAACATTAATTGATTGTATCTTTGCCAGCGACTACGTAATCAGTAATTTTATTAACAGTGAAATACATTTGCACTTTGTTTAAAGGATCGGCGATCCAACGTATTTTCAATACTTGTCTCCGTCAGTGGCATAGTGTCTACTGTCGAAGACTAGGGAGTAGGCGTTCTCAAACCGTGGTGCTCTCTATTAGGTACACTCTACGTGCGAGGGAAAAGTGCTCGTGAACATTTGCAAGTTATTTTTCTGAAATTCAAGAGTCGGAAAAATAAGGTCCCGGAATAATAGGATGGTTCTTAAAATATCAACTGATTCAAATTTGCACGGGGCACTTCACATTTGTTTTATGACTTACAATAAGTCTTCCATAAAAATTTGTGATTAAAACAAAATTCATTTTAGAAGTCTCTGCCAAGCTTTAACATTTCAAAAGTTTCAAATTTTTTAACCTTGGTAGCGACCTCTAAAATATTTTTCTAAATTCTGGAATATATAGAGAAGTCTCTCTTAAAGACATGAAACAAAATTGTTGGCTGCCTTGTCCAAAATTCGCTTGGTAGCGACCCCTAAAATTTATTTTTAAAATTCAAAATTTACATGAAAATCTTATTTTAAGTCATAACAAATTGAGAGGGTGCTCTGTAGATGTATTTATTTCACGGGTGCTCGAGTAAGCTACTAGATATTTAATGAAGGTGGTGCTCAGACATAAGAAGGTAGAGAACATCGGTTATTGACTGTCTCCTCACCTTCGGTAACTTTGCTTGGCGCTTATTATTATTATTATTAATTGAACAAGAAAACAAGTCGTTAAGTTTATATTAATCGAATTAATATTGATTCTGTAATGTTATCTATTTTTGATTGGGCTACTTTCCTCCATTGTAGTTCTATCCACATGTTAGATTAAAGCAATGTTTTCTGGTTATAACAGCAAAATGAAGTTAAATCATAATAGTCATAATATTCATATAGTCATAATAAATCATAACATTGGGTGCTGTCAAGTAACTTTTGAAAGTATATCAAATTTTATCAATTTTTTTTCATATATTCTCAGGTGTCCCTCAAACTTATAATGACCGTATTAGTAAAGAACAAGCACATTTGCATAGTTCAAAAAATGTAATTAATTTTACCAACGTAACTACCGCGATTTTTCAAACATTTCCGAACACAACGAATGAGATGAAGCTTGCCTCGCTTCGGGCTGATGTCTTACTGTGTATCGATTATGCGCTCCTTTCTTTTATTGTTTTCTCTAAATGTTAAAATGTTGGCGGGGTTGTTACTCTGCTGTTCATTCCAACTCAATAAATGTTATACCATTGTAGTCGTCTTTTCTTGGTCCTTAAAGGAGAGTGGACAAAATCATAGTTTCATTTTAAAAAATAAAGTGTGATTATCTTTGCGACAAAATCAACCACAAATCCATTGAATACGACTCATTCCGTATAACTGTCTTATTCGTACATCCTAAGATTATCATTATTTTCTTGGAAATAGCTCGTTATGATTATGTATTAGTGCGTTCCAAAGCCATTTTCCTTCATTATTTCCCCAAGGAACTAATTTATTTTGACACCATTCCTATTAGGAATCAAGAATAATACATTCAAAATATTCTCCTTTCCTTTGATATCTCTGTCGTCAAACTCAACATTTCCGCAAAAAGCCCCAAGGGCGAGAGTCAAGACTTCTTCGTGTTCGAATATGCAAAGAATTTGTGAAGAATACACGGAACAACATTCCCAGTTTGTAAATGGATCTGTTTGTATTAGAACTAAGCTGTTTTTTCTCCAATAATAGACGAATTTCCGTGATAACTAGTACATAGACGCAAAATATTTCTTTTTAGAGATTTGAACAAAATCTTCCGCTTTTCCTTAAGTGTCGATTATATCGTAATGATTTAATCAATGCTCCTACATTGTCCAAATTACTTAGAACGAATTTTATTAATGAGTTAATAATGATAAATTGATTTATTCGTATTTGGATTTATGTCAATGAAGAGATTGGCACCGTTCATTATTTAATAGCTAGTTTTTTTTTTCTTTTTGTGGGGCTTTAAGGGCTCGTCAACAACAAGGTCATTAGAGCCCATACTACCTAGGTTTTGTTGAGTTTGACGTATGTAATAGTTGCGCTTAAAGTGGGTGAAGACGAAACTTGTAACGCAGCTTTGTTTGGACAAAGAATAACTGACATGTAACTAGAAATGATAGCTAAGTAACAAGGATGACTAACAAAGGGTAACAAACTAACGTCTGGAACTTGAAGGGTAACAAAGAAAGGACAACTGAAAGGTTAACTAACATAACACCAAAACTGTAACATAATCGGGAAATGAGTGAAAAATGAGTCAAACAGTACGATGTGGACTAATACCTCAGTGATGTAGAATAAATACTGATAAAAATATTTCTGCTTTTTTACTATATAATAGAGTGAGCAACATTTATGGTAGGTATTTTGTGTGATTCATTCCTCCAGAACATGCAGCTCAACATGACTCCTGTCCAGTGCATGCATGAAACTTCAGTTCGCAAACCTCATGCCCGTCCGTCCGAGGACGTCGCGTGCGACCGTATCGGAGAGGGTTCATTAGCGCGTGCTTGAAAGAGGTAGGAGTCGAAGGGGCATCTTTCGTGGTGGGGTGGATCACTTCGCCTCGGCCGCGACGTGGCTGTGGCGGCGGCGATGAAGGCCCCGAGCAGGAGAGAAGCAAGGAAGGGAGGGCACGCGTGCGCGGTAGAGGGGAGAGTTTGCAAAGGATGGGAGGGGAATAGCTACGGGAAAAAGAGGGAGGGGGAGGGATCTACTGCGGCGGCTCTCCCCGTGGCGGCACCTGGCGGTGCGACGGCGCGCGCCGGTCCCTCTCAGTCTGCGCCCGGCGGCCGTGCTGCCTCGTGCTGTATCGTGTTGCAGTCCGTGGAACGCAGTCAATTCACCCTCGCTTCGGAGACCCTCCCGTTTGCGAGTGTCTCTCTCTCTCTCTCTCTCTTGCTGACTTACGAGTACGTTCGCAAAGTTGTGCTTTTGTCTGAAAAGTGTGCGCCACTTCAGTGTGACTTGAATGCTCTGCGATTGTTGACTGTTTATTCTTCGTCTGTGGTTCGCCGCGCTTGAGGCATCTTAATTTTCTGACAGCACTCCTGTTTGGAGAAAGTATCTCGACTAGATTCAAGTTAACATAAGGTGAGTGACTTGGAGTCAAGAAAACTTCATTGTGAAACGCATTCTAATATTTTGTCGTTGTTAGGATAAGTACGGGAGATAATTTGATTCCATTTTCTGTATTACTTTAGTAGAAGTAGGAAATGTATTAAAGCGAGTAAGAGTTTTGTTTTTGTCGCGTGAAGTATAATGTTCTTTAACCGCATGAGCTTTCAGTGATCAAATTACAGTTATTCTTAGTTTTAATTAAGTCAACATCCTGTTATACTTTTCTTAATATACCGAACAAAGATTCAAATGAACAACCTTTGAGTTTTTCTTAATTATGTACATGATAAATGTATTACAAAGAAAACACTAAGTAGTAGTTATAATTATTATCGCCTCGTAAAATACGCCTAGAAGAATGTAACTATTTCGAAAGAACACTGTTCGTGACCTCGTTGTTGCGTACAACATAAAAAATGGGTTTTTAATTCTAAGACATTGAATATTTTTGTGTGATTTTTAGAATTATTTTACAGTTGTAAAAGATTAATGTTGCGATTTAATTGTAACAACAAAACTACAAACTCCCCTTAGCAACCGCAATACTTTCTCTTCGGTATATTTCCACTATTTTCGGTAGAATTACAAAGGAATACATTCATACATTCATAATTATTCATAGTTTTTAAAATGCAAGCAAAAATTTTTATTTTGGTAGTGATCAATGTCATGAGACAATTTAAACTTTAATAAATAATATGTTGTAAATAGTGAGAAATGTTTTTTTATTTCTCTACGTGTATAATATTACACAACGTGTAACTTATTTTCATATATTTATTAGATCCTATAATGCAATTTTTGTGGAAAAATCTGAAATAGGAATGTGCATAACATATTTGAGATTATGTGAGATGTGATAAAAGTGTTTGAAAAAAACACTACTAATGAAAAATTTTCCCTCAAATTATGGGTTTGTTTTGAATGTCTATTTTGGGACCCAAAATTACAAGCACTTAGTTATGTTGTAAATTAATCTTTTTGAAATTATTTATATATTCTTACATTGAATTCGGCGAATGACATTTGCATTTCTCTGTTAATCGAATACCAATTTAAAAGTAGTTTCGTCGTGAACTACTACTTAGTGTTTTCCCATCCTGGCCCGGGTTTTTCTCCGTTTTTCCTTCGGGTAGAGGCGGATTTCTTATACAGGTTCTCTAGACTTTGTCTAGGGGCGTGTTTATTGTAACAATAAATCGTGAATTTAGTGTTTTTTCAACTCTTATGATTTTTAAACACTATACTCAGAATAATCTATAGTTCGATAATAACTTGTACATGTAAATTTACAAACATATTTGCGTTAAATTACAAACATATTGACATTCTAATAGTATTATAACTCGCAGCTAACTTTTTATCTTATCTAGGAACTTTTGCTGAAATTTTTGAATCCGCCTCTGCCTTAGCGCCCTTGATCGGAATTGATGGGATGGTCCCTTGCCTGCTTCCGGAGAGTAAATTAGTTTATTGTCCTCCACGTGGTCATACGCTGTCTGTACTGTTTTTTGACAATAAATTTATAAATTTATAGATATGTATATTTTATGTCATATTCCCAATCATTTCCAAAATTATATCTAATAACCTTTTACGATTTTTAAAATAAATTTACAGTACTAAAGCTAAATACGAATATTAAAACAATGTAGCTAAATATGAATTATTATATAAATAATGGTAGAAAAACGTCGAAATACTAATGTTTAACAAAAATATGTTAACAAAAATAAATAAATAAATTAAAAATTTTATTACATCAAGATATACCAAATTCATGAGACATTGTAGTTACTATTTCAAATAATGTTAGTTTTATTATTCGCTGTCGTCCGCTTCAAAGTATGCAAATCTCGAAATATTATCAACTGGAGTGAAAATACAGTCTGTAAACTCTTCAAACTGTCTCTTGCATACAATGAGAGTGCCCCCAGAATGTTGAATGTTCAAGCACAAATAATAGGGAACAGTAATCAAAAGATAAAAATATGGATATAAAATAAAACTAAGATTCATTTATTAAGAAATACTTTGTTAATTCAATATTTGCTTTTATCCATCACCACATCTATATTAAAGCATTTTTTAAATAAATGTTGAACATAGTTACCTTTTGATTTAGTTTAAACATTTTATTTTGTTACGTTAGGTAGTAAACAAGTGGTTTCTTTTGATACATTTCTTTTCCCAAAAAATATAATATTCGAGAAAATATAATTTACGTTTTATGAATGAGTTTATTTATTAATTTTGAATATAAAAATATTGGCAATTAACATTGAAACTGTAATTCTTTAATGTCTATGTCAACAGTAACTTATAATAGAATCTGCTTGGGAGAAAAATACTTTGGTCCGTCCGTGAATCAAACGTACATAGAACGTAAATATTCGTTAAAAAGCCTCTGAGGGTTTTAATTGGACGCCTGCTTGTGTGAAACGTGAGAGAGATTACAAGGGATTTTCGGAAAATAGCGTGACTTAATAGTATTCGCGACCGAACCAGAAGTGTTACGTGTTGCNTTTCGGAAAATAGCGTGACTTAATAGTATTCGCGACCGAACCAGAAGTGTTACGTGTTGCATTGCGACAGTATTTTTGATTTAAATATTAATTTCATTGGATTTTGGAAAATAAAATAATGAAACATAGGTGATTTGGCAACATTTTCTTTCAGCAACCGAGAAGTTCTTGAATATCATAAATCAGACAATGAGTAATGCTGCATGTAATTTAATACGACTGGTTGTATTAAGTTCCAGAGAAGATTTATTAAAATTATGAAATAATTTCATATTTTTCCTTTTATCCAGAAAGGCTGAATCACATTTTCTAACATACCGAGAAACTAAAAATTATTTCATCAACAGCCAGTTTAAAATCAAATGAATTGATTGAATGATAGCACTCAACTGGTTACAAATGTGAGACAAGTATTTATTCGTGCAAAAACGAATTTTGATCAATTATTTATGAATGACTGTCTTAAACGTTTACATTTCAAATTTTATTATATTTTAACACAACCTGTCTTCTAAACCTGATAGCAATTAGTTTTATGATTTGTTTGAAGATTACAACTAATTATCATAAATTAAGAATAAAATCTTAGAAAACGACTGATTGTACATTTTTAGTTAACGAAGTAATATAAACATTATTTATTCAATAACTAATGTTGAAGAAAATACGAGTGTTAATCAAATTTCCCAATGTATACGAATTCTCTTAGTCTCGATTGTGAGATGGTACAAAACTGGATTGGAGGCTAGAGACCAAGTTATTATACCGGTGGTGACTTATAAGATTTTGTTTTTTCTTGAAATGCGCAGACCAATAACTATGCATCGTCAGTTTACTGTAAAACCACTCCTGGATATAACCCGGGAGAAGAGGTCAAATTGACAAGATCATGATTCTGGCCACTTATTTCCATACTTGAACAGAGTCCAATAGATTGTGGTGCTTTATCTTTTGTGATTTTTTATGTTTGTTTTCACACACCAAAAAATTATGTACCTTTAACTCAAGGTTCAATTTTCAGCTCTCTGAAAGTAATGTCTAGAAATACGTTCGGATTTCAGGGGCCACCGATCATTAATATCGATAACTTTCAAATAATTAATATTCGTTGTTCATCTTTGTCGGAAGAGATTATTGGCGTGTGACATCATAATGACTTCATCAAACTTATTTTGGAACTTATCATGACTTATTTTGGAGAAGGGTTTTATGTAACTTTGTAGAAGAGAATGGATTTAAAGGATGCGATCATTTTTGATAGATTTGTGATGCTTCAAATCTCAATCGGTATTTGACTTTGTCAGGTGTTTTATTGATAAACACTTGACGTAGGCAAAAACCTGTTGACGCAACGTTGTGTGATTGAGGAAAAAAAACAAATAAAATCTACCAAAAAGTTAGTAATTTTTTGATATATTCAATGTTAGAGTGTAATTAATTTCTAGAGACGATACGTTCATTATCTTCAGATAATTTAGCGAACTCAAACTTCTCAAAAGACTGCCGCAAAAAGCAGTACCATGCGGATGAATCTCTTCAATCTCTTTGACCTCCAGACGATTGTACGACCAGCAAAACGATCATGTCACTTTTTCGTCTATATTCACTTGGTGCTCATTGTGCAGGAAACAGTGGGTCTGGCAGTCAGTCTTGATGTTGATACATGCGTAAAAATCCTTAAGTCGACCAGATTTGGAACTCCGGACACTCAGCAAATTACGCGGTACTGAGCGTGATCAATGCAGGCCATGCACTATCAAAGTTCTTCGTCAAAGATATTCGATGAAACGTGTAAAATGTATGGTTTAAAAGATGTTTGATAACAATTTTTACTAGTATACTGCGTTTGGAATCAGCATGGGTTGAGCGCTGAACTGCGACATATTGGCTGGACGGCCAGTGTTCCATTCCCGGTGAGATGTAGGGTTTTTCATCGTGGTTCCCAGTTTGCCTTTGAACGAGTACTGGGACTACCCTGAGCTGAAACCTGTCTGGAGCAATATGCTGGCCACATTTCCTTGAACCGAGGTCTGTGATTGCGGAGCTCTTCCCTCCGTGAACCGCATGGGCACATCTTCGAACACCTGTTGTGGGACTGTTAGATTTTTGACTACACTTCGTACATTGGTGTTTTAAAGCTGAACTTAAAATTGAATGTTTGTAGCAACTTTCACAGCAATTGGTATGGCCTGACGGAAATAAAAAAATAAGCAGATAGTTTATATCTGTTTTCATAATTCCATTACGAACATGGAGTTCGAAGGGATCATATTAAGAAATGAAATGTTTTGTTTGAAGAATTGACCATTTGCTCTCTGACAATATCTACGCCACATTCACTGCAGCAGAAACAAGAAGGAATAATTTTTATCAAATATCGGATGAAGTGGCTAACTTTGTTTTATTTTATTTTTTATTTACTTATTAACCAGGATCAGCAGCGATCTGCTTTACAAGGTTTTTTGAAATACATAATGTACATATTTACACAAAAAATACATATAAATACACATTTAAATTTCAATTTAAAATTAAAATTTACAGGTATACATGAGAAAGTAAGGGCATTAGTGTGAGGAAATCTAATGAGACACCTCCGGATAATTTTTATAATTAATTTAAACTATAATCTTTAATTTTTCAAAAGCTTAACTTATTATGTGTAATGTAATTTTTGTAATAAGGGTGGTTTGAAAGTGTCTTTTGGATATCGGGATTTGATCCTACTATTTATTCTTAAGGACTTTCCTAAATTAAATGTATAGGACGGAGGAGAGTTCGGAAGGCTGAAGAAGAATGTTACTGCTAAATTACTAATTTGTTCTCTCAACGGTTTAATGTTTAATTCTCTATGGATTTGTTCATTGGTTACGAACCAAGAGGCCTTCAGCGCACATCTTTAAGGTTTTGTTTTGGATGACTTGTAGTTTCTTGAAAGATGTTTCTGCTGCCCCTCCCCCCCATATTGGACAGGCATAAATCATAGGTCGTATGATGGCTTTGAATATGGATTACGCCGTGTCTGTTCTCAGAGATGAGTTTCTATTTAATAATGGGTATAATTTAGATAGGTTTTTTCTTAACCGTTCACGCAATAGCATTTATATGTGCTCTCCAGGTTAATTATGTGTCTAAGTGCATACCTAAGTATTTTATGTGAGTGTTTGAATCGACCCAGGGTATTTCCTCGTTATCAATTTTTAAGGACATTAATTTAGGAATTTTTCGCAGTGAAAATATTTTTGCTTGCGATTTCGTGGGGTTTAGAGCTAATCTCCATTTATCTGTCCATTCTACGAAGGTAAGTAGGTTATCCTCAAGGCTGGTCTTCCCAGTGAATGTATAGTTAGTTGATAAAAATAGTGCTGTATCATCGGTAAAAAAGGCTACTTCCGAGTTTACTAATTTGGGAAAATCAGACGTATATATGAAAAAAAGGAGAGGGGAGAGGGCGGAGCCTTGAGGCACTCCGGCAAGGATATTTTGTGGCTTGGATTGAGACCCGTTTACCCATACTGTGAAAGTTATCTTTGTTAAAAAACTTTGAACTATATTCTGTATGTACCTGGGTCCTCCTAGCATTCTCATTTTATAGAGTAAGCCCTCATGCCAGATCTTATCGAAGGATTGTAATATATCTAAGGAAACAGGGTGTATTCCTTAGACTCGTAGGATTTGGCAATGAATTTAGTTTATCTGAGAACTTGGTGAGTGGTCGAATGTCCTTCTCGGAATCCAAATTGCTCGGACGGGATAGCATGCGTTTCGGTTAAGAATTTGTTAAGTCTTTTCTTTAAAAGATTTTCTAATATTTTTCTGATCGAGGGAAGAAGTAATGTTGGTCTGTAACTTTTTGGAGAACTTTGATCTTTTTCTGGTTTGTGTATTGGTTTCATCTCTGCATGTTTCCAGGTAGTGGGAAAGTAACCTATTCTTAGTGCTGCATTGAATACTGCGCAAATATATGTGCTTGCTTTCTTTGGCATTTCTTTTAAGATTTTGTTTGTAATTTGATCATGGCCAGCAGATTTATTCGGGCCGAGAGCTTTTATTTGTTGCTCTATTTCTTTTGGAGAAATGAATTTTATTGGAAAATCGGCAGTGATTTCGGTTTTTCGTATTTCTTCAAGGATGCTGTCGTTTAATTTCATGAATTTAATTGGATTATTAGTCAAAGAAAATGCAAAGTGAGTTGATAATAATTCTGCTTTATTAATATCAGACTCTGCCATACTTATTTGATCCGTTAATGGCGGTATGTTTTGTTTTTCACGAGATAAGCGTTTCACTGCTATCCATTGCACTCGAGAGGCAGGATGAATTTGGGCCAGAGAGCATTGAAAATTTGTATACCGGAATGTTTCTAGTTGTTCTTGAATTAGTCTCCCTAGTCTCTTTATACTTCTTTTAGTTTCTTCTGAGCAGAATTTTAGCTACTTAGAATTATNGAGAGGCAGGATGAATTTGGGCCAGAGAGCATTGAAAATTTGTATACCGGAATGTTTCTAGTTGTTCTTGAATTAGTCTCCCTAGTCTGTTTATACTTCTTTTAGTTTCTTCTGAGCAGAATTTTAGCTACTGTCGNCTTCTGAGCAGAATTTTAGCTACTTAGAATTATTCTAAGGAGCCTTTTTCTTTTTATTAGGTTTTGTATAAAGCCTGGTATTTGTTTATTTTTCATTGTGAAGTCGCGATTTGTTGTTAAGTACGAGTTACTTATAGAATCTTCAATTGTTGATGTCAGAATGGTTATTGACATGTCAATTTTTTCACTAGAATCTAGATGGGTGGGTATGTTTAATTTGTTTGTCATTAGTGTACGGAATTTTTCCCAATTTACTGTTCCCTTAATCATTTGAGACCTATGTGGCTTGGGTAGAATTTTTGCGTTAAATGTGATTATAACTGGCGTATGATAAGAATTTAATTCTGGTAGGGTGTGTTGAAATAGTTGTCCATTAAAGTCTTTTGAAAGCACTAAGTCCAATATATCCGGTTTGAATTTCTTGTTATATGAATAATAAGTTGGTGACTTTGGAGAATGTATTAAGATAGTATGTGACGTTGTTAGTACTTTCAGTTTTTTGCCTGCTTTATTGGTTGATTTACAACCCCAGCTGGTGTGTTTTGCATTGAGATCTCCACATACTAGTACAGAGTTTTGGCCCGATAGATGCAGTAGTATATTATTTTTGTTAAATTGTTTGCAAGGGGGTCTGTAAATACATTTGATAGTTATATTCAGTGCATTTTCCTGTTTTACAGTTATTCCTATAGCTTCTACTTGAGAATTTGAAAAATTCTGA
>NNCF01133220.1:84642-104642 GCA_002313205.1 Laupala kohalensis | reverse complement strand
GACGAATCATTCCTTTCGTAACACCCCTCTTTATTTCTTTTAAAATGGCGACAGGTAACACTTTATTTCTTACAATAGCTCTTCTCTGGTCTGCAATTCTCTGCGCCGTGACTGTTATAGATGGAATTTTAAGCTGTAAGCCATCTGCCTAATAAAATCAGTTAAATATTGCGCCATATCAATGAAATGTAACTTAACTATACTAAAATAAAATACATTATTTTTCAAACTTTTCCATTTGAGGGTTAAATTATTATCATAGTTATTAGGTGAGTTATTCCCTAAACGTACTGTAATTGTAACTGGGAGATGATTAGATAATGTTTCAAGATTTTGAACCTTTAATTCCTTAATATTATACATCGAGACTCCATTGCATAAAACTAGATCAATTACAAATTTTCGTTGAGTGTTTATAGCTGTAAACTGAGCTGGAACATCACCTGGGAATCTTCCATTTGCCGTAAACAATTCATTTCTTTCTGCAAACGCAGTAAGGTCACACCTCCTTTCGTTGATCGTGGTATGTTTACTTTCTCTCTTTTTTGCAAATTGAGCGTCGTAAGGTAACTGTTTGGGTTTAATGTCTCCTTTATCGGCAGTTCTGGAGTTGAAGTCACCCTCTATAATGATGTTCGATCAACAACTGTCTTAATAAATAAAAATATCTCTAGCACGTAGCACTTCTGATTTTTATGTACAGTTTTGTTCACTGTCATGATTAATTCACCCCTCGCTCCACCTCTATCAGCTAATGTCGCTCCAACGCTATCAAAAATATCATGATTTTTAGTTAAGATAAACTCAGACATTTTTAAGTGCCATGGCTCACACAAACACAAATACACCACTGCCCAACAGTTCCTCCTGAATATTGTGAAGTTTTTTAAAACTTGTTGCGTTCCAGAACAAAATGCGCATGGGCAGATTGCAATGCTGCTGTTGCTATGATGTCACTTAAATGTTTTGCATATTGGTATGTTGCTTCACTTGGGCGATGACTGTTTTTGTTTTTCCTCATTTAGATTTTTTCATATTAATTTTCTCTAGTGGAGATTTACTAGAACTCCTACCTCTTTTTACAAAATTTTATTTAACTTCGTTCGTAATGTATGTATGTATGTTGTTCTTCCGTTTCAAAATTGGCAATTGAATTTCTGGTCACTTCCAAGTTTCCGATCACGCAGAAATTTTACAGATATGTGAAGTTTGTGTGACAGATAATTATCGCACCAGTATACGAAAATCTACCCCTACAGGGGTGAAAAGTAATATCACACCATAACTCTAGAATGCCTGGAATAATTTCAACCAAACTTGATACACGGATGATTGACAACAAGCTCTGTGGGGATAAGACAATCCTGGCACCCCTGGGAACGAAGTGAGAAGGGGATGAAATGTAAAAATAAAGGAAAGAAAACCATATTATTTTCAAAATCATAGTTTTTGGTGCAGTTGAGATTAATAAGGACACCCCCGATGCTGCGTAAGTTCACTATCGATCCACTTGGGATATAATATGCCATTTGCATCCATAGGCTAGGGGTGGGAATGCGGTGGCAATTAAAAATAATAAAGAACGACCGATTTTGATGTTGAGTATATTAGTTGTGGAACCACTGAAGAGAAGAGCGACACTTCAAGTCAACTTAATCTCACAATCATCACATGAGGAGTAAACACCCTTTGAGTAGTGGATGAGAAGAGCATGTAATAAAAAGTAATCGAAAATGACCGATATTAGTGTTCAAATCATAGTTTTCGGGACCTCTGAAACTAGTAGTGATATTCCTGATGACGCCTATGTACATGGTCCGCCACTATACACCCCTAGCACAGCTTGAGAAGGGAATGCAATGCAAAAATTATTGAAAATGATATCAATGACGAGATTCCTGCATCGTTGAGCTGATATAGTGATATCCAGATAAGGCGTGAATCTAAATTTAGCTCCCATAGGAAATAAGACACTTCTAGCACCTCTTGGGTAGGGGGTGGGAATGGTGTGATAAGTAGAAACAATCGGAAACAACCGAAATAGGAGTGTAAAACGTCATTTTGGGGGTTGCTGTATAAAGTATTATTCTCAATGCCTCTGAAGTCCACGATCAACCTCTTTACGCTAAGGCACCCCTAGGGAAGAGGATGTAAAGATCGTTAAAAGGGACATATTCGAGTTGATACTACGGTTTTCCGGGTCGCTAAAATGAGAAGTGACGCTTCCGATGCTGCTTGAATTCACGATTAGTTCCATAGACTCCAACACCTTTAGGGAAGGGGGTGTCATGTAAGAATTATCGGAAATGTCATACCTGAAAGAAATTCTCTGTATTCTGTGTCGCTGAGATGAATGGTGTCACCTGTGATATCGTTCAGGTCTAAATTCAGCTCCCGGGGAGAAAAAGGGTTGGAGGGAAAAGGGTTGAAAAGGGATGAACGAAAAATAATTGAAAAGGAAATATTTGTATCGGATCCATTGCTGTCAAGGTGTCTGAGAAGTACCATTATACTACCAATGTTCTTAAATACATGTTGAGATCACATCAGGGCACGGGCACGGTAGGGTGGGCAGGGCGAGACAAAAAAAATTTAATACAGAGCAAAGAAAAAAGAGGATGGCGATCGATACACCGGACAAATCCTAACTCCTTTGTGTGTAGATAAGACCAAAACCTCTAATGAGATAAACAAAACTCTCCAGTGAAAACCAAGGACGTCGACGCAATTACAAAGATCAGAATGAGACATTGAGTCTCCAGGAGTTATCAGCGAATTGTGTATCTAGAATTTCCTGTCATCAAGGGACATAATCGTGTAGGATTCATACAAAATAAAAGATATCGTTTCTTTTAGAAAACTGTAGAACAGCGGCATGTACTCCGTTATCGTTCAGAAAGACTGCCCCGCAACTTATTCCGTCATTCTTTCGGCATCTCATCAGATTTCTCTCGTGGATCCATAAGAATTGTCTTGCCAATCTTCGCAATGTCATGTGAATATGGGAGAGTTTGGCTGTATTTTACCTCAATTGGGAACGAAATCATGTATCGATCCGAAACTTGAGATTTTTTATTGCTATGTTCTTGAGTCTCGAGTTCATGACGTTACCATTTAGGGAAAGTGTTCGATATCTTAAGAGTGAATTAGTAAGATTTTAAACTTATCTCTAGTAATTCATGAAATGTGAACCGACATTTCGTTTCTTTTCTTCGTCTTCATCTTTTTCCCTGGTAACTTTTTAATTAACTAAAAGTTTTCGAGCTGCTACTCAAGCAGTACATATTCCCTAACTCGCTTTTTGCATCAGTAGTCAACATCGTCGAAAACTGAATGCGTCAGTAGTCGACGTGAATGTTTGCAGCTCAAAACTGTAACCAAAAACGTTATTTACTTGTAATAATTCTGTTCATTAAACATAAATGAGTTCTTCACAAAATTAGAGAAACATCTTACACTTCATGACAAAATTATTGCGTATAATTACATTACATCATCTTGGATATAATTGCAAAGTATTTATTTTTATTATTTATTTAGTTTTTTATTTGTATCTTACGCATTGGTAATCTGCAAAATAGTTTACCACATCGTTATCAATCTTCCAAATTTGGAAATTAGCGCTATTTCCACTGCGCTTTGAATCCTTTAAACGTCAATATTTTCAGAACTAATGATCTTAGAGAGCAGACGTTACTGTCAGTCTCTTCAGATTTCCTACGATGTGTGACTTGATTGTCTTAAAATATATTTAAACGATTGTTTTGAAATATTTATTTTTAATTTTTGAATCTCATAAAAGGAATTTTTAATTCTTGAAAGAAAAAAAAATTCAAAAACCTTTAGTAAACATATGTATGTACCAAAATTTGAAGGTGAGCTAGTAATGGATTCATATTCAAATAAATAATTGTTTATAGCTATAATAATAATGTCTTTATTACGTGGCGAGGCTTGGGCCATCTGGCCCGCTCTTCCGTCTAATCACTTTTAAAAATAAATACATACATACATACATACGTAGTGGCAGAACGAAACTTTAATGGTTCAGAAAAAATACTGTATTTAAATTTTGGGCGCCTCGACTATTTTATCTCAGGGTTCCACAATAATTTCTGGGTTCGATTTTTTTAATGAAGGAAAGGACCATGCAATGGTTCCACTGAAGGAAAACGCTACTGACAAATAAATCCATTTAATTTAATTACTGTTTTAATTACTACCAAACCCCTCATGCTGTTTTCCCCCAAAAGACACAAACACAAATGGTAATCAAACATGAACATTGACACTAACGCCGAAGTGACGTCATTCCCTCCAAAAAAAACAAAACAAAAAAACCACTAGCTTTAACCATAATATTATCTTATTGACACTTCAACCTCCCTGCTTCTCCAACAATAGCAATACACTGAATTTAAATCTTATCTTATTAACACTCAACTCTCCCTCTCTCTCAGACAATAGCAACACACTGAATTTGATAATAATGTTAGCTTCTCAATTATTAAATCTACCTTTCTTTCAGACAATAGCCATACACTGAATTTAATCATAATCTGATCTAATCAACAATTAAATATACTTTTCTCTCAAACAATGGCAATACACTGAATTTAATCATAATCTTATCTAATTAACAATTAAATCTACCTTTCTCTTAACAATAGCAATGCACTGAATTTAATCATGGCATAATTTTATCAGTAATGAAATCTGTCTTGGCACTGATTTAGTCCAAAGTTCGTGCTCCTTTTTTATAATTTATGCCAATTGCTCCATGACGCGCAAGCGCAATACGACGTTGGTATTAAACATTTACCAACAGTCGTATAATACCTCTCAAGATGACCGACTAGGCAGGCCGTAGAGTAGGGTCCTCGCAGAGGTCAGCACGGCTCCAATCTCGGGTGACCGCTAGCGGTGTCAATCAGCGGCGACTTCCGAAAGTTGCCCTATTCATTCTCTGCGGAATCGGCTCCTCCAAACACAGCATCAGCATTACCACGTCCGTCCGAATGATCACCCGAAAATAGTTCGTGCGTGGTTTGGATCGAGATCAGCTTATTAACTCGTCCCGATGATCAAATAAAGATCAACAATTAAATCTCGAGCGCGGCTAAAAACATCTGACGAAAAGCTGATACGATCGTGAGCGATCAGAGCTAACTGCGAGATGTGAGCGATATGAGCGATATGAGCTGAGCAATGTCAGCCGCGTCGAAGCTACCAGCTACGAGCGTGAACGATGTTACTGATCTGAGCAATATGAGCTATATGAACTATCTGAGCTGTATGAGCGATCTGAGCAATATGAGAGCGAAATTTTGTTTTCCATTCCTTAAATGGTCTTACTCCCCACTCTATCTATTTTTCCCCCAAAAGATCTTCCAAATTTTGAATTCCACGTGACCGAAACTTCCAATGCCAAAACGATTCCCCCTTCTTACGCCTAGATTCTGATTGGGAAATTTTTAAAGGGCTTCAAATAATTTCTAACGTTTTCTTGCAACGACGTTTTACTTACAACGATCTTCCGAACAAGTTGGCTCTTGTTTCGACCCTTCGCACATCTGGGGTTATTGCGGTCGGGTTGGGTCGCTTTCCCCACCCCCTCGCTAACTTGCTATTTCTAAAAAGTTGTAAATTTCCTTTGACGCCAAAAGAGCCGACTGTAGGTCTGCGCCATACCAGATGCGACCGCTTCCTTCGTCATCTACCAACGCCCGACCTTTTAAATTTCTTCAACTCTCCCTCTCTCTCTTTTAAATTTCATTATTCCCGAACAAGGATGATTTTATTAACAATTAATTACTGAATTATTCAAATCTCACAGTACATAATAGTTAGAATAATAAACAAAAAACAATACACTAATTTTAACTCTTAAAATTGCATAAATCAAAAAATTGAAAATTAGTAATACTAAAAACATTTTATATAATGACAAGCAGAACAGTGTTAATATTATCAAAAGCTATTTGTATTCTTAATAATATTATAATCCACATTTGTACAAAAGATCATTCATAAAAAAAACAAATAAACTTTTAACTACAGAAAGAACAAGATTACATATAATAAAAATACAAACTAACATAATACATTTTAAAGTAATTTTAAAAGAATTGATATTAAAAGAATAATGTAGCTTACTCAACATAAATCATCAGTGATTTCATTTAACAGATTCCTAAATTGACTTTAATTTATATTTTATTTTATTTTAGTGCACACTTATTCCTTCGTATTGAAGGAAATTCCTCAGATGCTTTTTGAAATTCCTCAGTCGCTTTTTGAACTGAGCACGACAAATTGACAGATTTTAAACTGTTTGAAGCTATTTGTGTCCAGTTTTATGTTAACAATAAACATGTTACCACAAGATTGAAGGTACCTAATAAATATATAATTGTTTAAGTTTCGTTAATTTTAGAATTATTTTTATTTATAATAATGTTTATGAAAAATTTAAAGAACATGGAATAATTTTGACAACAATGTTTCTACGATAGATGAAATATTACTAAGATTTCTGTGAGTGATTGAGTGAGCTTAGCGCACTCATGCACTTACCAACTGCGCCATCCAGTTCGCCTCCCGGCCACCTCTTCCATTTAAGATATTTCTGTGTGCTTGTGAACCAGAATTGGAAAATACGACCCAAAACAAAGTACTTCCTAAGGGAGTCGCCTCATATGAGGAGCGTAGTCTCTACGAGACCACCTCAGAGGTCTTTGAGTCTCGCAAGTTGAATGAAAATGGAAGAGGGGGTCGGGAGGCGAACGGGATGACGCAGTTGGTAAGAGCATGAGCGCGCTAATCTTAAGGTCGTCCCGAGTTCGAATCTCGGTCTCGTCTCCCATTTTCATTTAACATAACATTATTCATCTGTTACCTGGCGGTGAGGTTCACCGCAATTTAAGAGATTTTTACGAAAGATGGTTATGAAAGAAGAGTCAGATCCGCATAAAATCTTTTATGAAAAGGTCCGGGCTTTGTAACTCATTTCTTGCATTAGTAGTCGACAGTTTCTGAAATGAATGAACCAGTAGTCACGATGTTTGGACCTCAAAATGGTGACAGTGTTATTTACTCCTAACAATTCTGTTTATTTCAACATTAATGAATTTATTATATCAGATAAACACATAAGTTATACCAAATACTTGACAACAATCAAATATGAAACATACTAGGATATTTTTACGTTTAAAAATCTACAGTGACTAGATTTGAAGAACTAAAATCTACTATTCAGAGAATTGCTCGAGAATTCCAGCATCCAAACATCAATGTCCTAGAAATGTTCCGTGCAATTTCTTTTGTTCTTATATTTCTTAAATTTTAAATGTCGACCCTAGAAAACATGTGGAAAAAACTTTTTACGATTTAAAAGAAATTAAATATTGTTTCAAAAAGAAACCCGCTGCCAAAAAGTACTCCAATGCCTAATTAATTGGTTCTAAAACCAGAAGTGCTGAGCAATGATGCACTGTCGAGAACTGATACATTTACTCTAGAAGGGTAATCAAAATATATTATTTTCCTTTCAATCATACCTGTTTTATGAGAGCATTAGGAAAATTACAAGTTGTATTCTACTTTTTCGGAATCTCATGCTCCCGAAGCGAATATTTCCGTCAAAATTTCGCAACCGAATGTTTTACACGATTACAATACTTTCTATATACTACGTAAATAAATGAAAACAGAAGCTTAAAACTCGGTTATGTCGTAAATACGTCGTGTTTGGGTTCATTTTTATTGGAATAATGTGTGGAATTAAAAAATTATAATATAAGAGGAATAAAAATGAAAATGCTCAATAAATAGCACTTTAAATAACTCTCCAGTAAGTGGCTCACGAAATCCATTGGCGGCAGGTAGATCCGTTGGCACGAGGGTGGGCGGTAGGTTGGCAAGCCATTAGGACAGGTATAAAGTGTCGAGTTCAATGGTACCCAAAAGTTTTAATCTCTGGCCGACTTTATGACCAGTGTTGAGTTTAAGAACTTCGAAAAAATTTACCCATTGTGTGGACCCATTTAAAAGGGTTCATGGACCCTTTCAAATGGGTTTCGTTCGCCGCCTTGGGGAATTTTTGATTTCGTTAGTCCATTACCGTCTTTAGCGCAGTTTCGGGTAAGTCATTGGTCTAGAACTTGCATGCGCCGCTATACTCTACTTGCAACTATTCTTTTACATCCTCCTGAACCCGTCGTCAGACGTTGTTAGAAACCTCGCATAAGTGCTTCAGACAACTCGGAATACGGTGGAACGCAGAAATTTTGTTTTACGCCCAAAATAAACCAAATTTCCGTCCACCGGTCAGTATATTAATATTCTTATTTATTGCACGCAAACAATAACTTTGCATTATGTTTAAATTAAACTTTACATTTCGGTAATGTTGAGAAAAATGTTGTAAACGTACAATCTAAGTTAATGTTGCTGTTTTGAAATTGGTTTAATTGTAAAAAAAAATAAACAATATTTTGTATTGATTGAGAAGGCAACAATAACTCAATTGTTAAGAATTATGAAATTTATTACTGCATCAGTACTTGTATTATACGGTGTTGAAAATATACAATTTTCCTCTAAAGCTAAGTTAATGTGGCAGTTACGCAATAGGTTCAATTGTTAAAAATTATTAAAACAATGTTCTCTATTGAGTGAGGGTTTAGTAGTCATTAATAAACATTATATTTTTTGCTTGGTCAAATTGTTTAAATAATCATAAATGTTTGCCAGCTGATGATTTGTAAAGAATATTAAACGTGTGAAAATGCAATGGGAAAATGATTTTTCTTTTTGTTACACAATCACAAAAACGTTACAATATTATTTATTGTTTGTATTTTCGATACTTTTGATTAAAAACTATTTAATAATATATGCTTGGAAATTTGTGTTGTATTTTTTTGATATAATATTTTTTTCCTACATCTCGTTTTCTTTGTCAGAAATGCAAGAGGTTATATTGTTTATAAATTATTACATTAACAATGAATTTTTATATTGTAATTAATTAGTAATTAATGAGAAACAGTTGTTCACCGATGTTTTTGAGTCGTGCTCTAATGGATATGTCTGCTTCTCAGAGCTGTTTGTTTCTCCTTTGTGGTAAACAACCGCAATTATTTGTTTAATAACAATAGTAATGAATTTCTTTTTGCAGTAATAAATGTGTAATAACAAATGCAACAAAAATTTTTGAAAATTATTGAATTAGAAAGTTGTTTCAGCTTCACAGTGTAGCAGAAACAACCCCCTATATTTCTTTAGTGACAATAGTAATAAATGTTATTTTATGGTAATTAATTAGTAATAAATGAGTACAAAATTATCTCGTATGAGCTTTTTAGTTGTGCCCTAAAGTTTGTTCCAGCTTCACAGAGCTTTCAAAAACGTCGAAAAAATTCACATTTATCATATAGTATCTCCATTAGTATCGGTATGCAATAATGAAAGTTAGGACAGTTTTTTTATCGATAGTATCAACAACATTTTGGTAAGTACGATCCGATCTGGCCTATTAATGTTTCGAAAACTGTTTAAAACCATATTTTTTGACACACAGAATGAGACCTTTATATCGGTATTCTAGAACCCCCTGGTGCTTCTACACCAATCTTATATCGCTATAAGAATGTGCTGTTTTGTGTAAACTCTGGTTTTATGAGAAAGCGTGCACATTTTCGCAGTCTGTATTGGTTGTTACTGTAATCATGTTACTTTGTTATTTTGATTAACTTGATTATTTTGTTTGTTCGCAGGTTTTGCCAGCAGACCCAGAAATTTGCTACTGTTCGTAAATCCTTACGGGGGCAATAAGAAGGGGTTAAAAATTTATGAGAAGCACGTCAAGCCTTTATTTGAAATCGCTGGAGTTGACACGAAAGTAGTTATCACGCAGAGAGCGAACCATGCGCGAGATTCACTGCTCACATTTTCATTCGACAACTATGATGGAATTGCTTGCGTTGGTGGGGATGGCACGTTTGCTGAAGTCTTCAATGGCCTCGTGTTACGAACAGCGAAAGACGAAGGAATTGACCCTAACGATCCAGAAGCAAGAGTTCCTCCTCCACGCTTGAGAGTGGGAGTCATACCTGCCGGGAGCACAGATACAATGGCTTATTGCTTTCATGGGACAACAGATATCCCGACTGCCGTCCTTCAAATTATTCTCGGCAAGTAGCTTTGTAGTTGTTCATTTAGTGTTTTGATTCAGAAGTATTAGAAATAAATGGAAACGTTTCAGAGATAATGAAAAAATAGAAGGAAAAAGCATAAAAAAGTCACATGTGCAGAAACAGTTTCCGCTGTCGCCTTCGTCAATTACGTAATTATTTCTCTATGTGATTGACGACAGTGGCGGCGATAGCAGGCCCGCTGGGCCTGTGGCGCGGGGGACTCTGAGGGCCCCACCGTGGTAAGAAAATTAAAATAAAATAAAATATAAATGTATTTCTTCAACATGAACTGAGTAGAGACTAATTTTCATAACCAGCTTTGAATTGAACATATGATTTAATTTAAATAAGGTATACATTTATACAGTTTGTTGTTACTAATATTTTTGTAAGTCAGACATGAAGTCAAGTCAAGTTTAGTGGGTATGTGTAGATTGGATTGTTTGCTACTCCAGCTCAGCACATCACAACACAAGCATTAGAAATATCAACGTAGGGATTCTAAGAATTCTCTTTTGTGTTTCTTTTACTGGTAAAGAAGGAAATCAGGCAACATAGGAAAGGCAGTAGGGAATTACAGTGAGACAGATATCTAATTAAACCATGAAATCAAAGACTTTTGAGTGATATTATAAATGGTAGCAGAAAGAAATAGACCAAATTATGTTTTATACTGACTGTGATTTAGTCGTTCATTTAATGTATATGTGATAAGTGGGTATAATTATATAAGTCGCGAGGCCCCAAGGAAAATCTTACCGGGGGTCCCCCGAATCCTTTCCACTGCCTCTAATTGATGAAGGTGAAAGCCGAAAGGGTATTGCAAATATGTGAGTGACTTTTGGGCATTTTTTCCATATATTTTTATTATCTCTAATTTTATTTCATTTATTTATTTTATTTTTATTTATTTCAATTTATTTCAATTTTATTGAAGACAATGCTTTGTTTCTGTGTTGCTTTATTTCCAAGATTTCCATAATACACACTCACACCCACACACAGTATTAGTATTGAATCCTTTTTCTTTTTGCAGGAGATAGCTGTGGACTGGATTTGTGCAGTGTCCATAGTAATGCACAACTTCTTAGGTACTATTCCAGTGTCATATCTTATGGTTATCTTGGAGATGTTCTTCGAGAGAGTGAAAAATTTCGCTGGATGGGCCCAAAAAGATATGAGTACTCCGGTAAGTCAATGAAATCATATTAGGATTTATTTCCATCATTATTTTACAATTGTTAATTTTAACTTTGCAATTGTTTATCACTAATGGTGATATCTGTGTTTATTTCCAGGATTAAAGAAATTTATGTCAAATAAAGGATATGAAGGTGAGGTAACAATACTCGCTGATGGCTCCAGTGCCAGTAAGAGTTCAAAATGCAGGCAGAATTGTGAAAGGTGTCAAGCTCGAATGCTGAACAAGAAATCTAAGTTACCTCCTCCTGGGGGTATGTTGAAAGAGTAAAAGGGATACTTTTTTATTAAATCCGATAAGTCATAATTTCCCTCTTTTATCAGTCTTTGAAATCTGACTCATTCCATGCCTTAAAAATCAAACAACCTCCTCCTAATGTGCTGTGTTTTTTCACTAATTAAAAAGAATTTCAGATGTAATGGAACCATTAGAAAAGATTGTTGTTAAAGTAATAGAAAATGTTTGCTTTTATTTTCCAGAACTTAAAACTTTCCGGGGCAAGTATTTCATGGTGAATGGAGCAAACGTATCTTGTGCATGTACCCGAAGTCCTAACGGCATTTCTCCACATACCCATTTGGGAGATGGTTGTGTGGATGTAATTATGATTAAACATTCAAGTATGATAAATAACCTGAAGCTACTTCTGAGATTTGCCAGCAAAACTAAAAATGTGGTAATTTTTTAATTAAGTGTTAGGGAAACAATATACTTAGAAAGTAATATTAAACTCTGGAAAATTGTTATTTTTTTATTTACAGTATGACCTACCATTTGTTGAGATTCATCGTGCTAGAGAATTTACATTTCGGTCAGTGCCATGTCCGTGTTCTGAAGTTCCTCCTCCTAGACTTATTCCTGGAGTTAGTGTGTGGAATTGTGATGGGGAAGTGCAGTATGAAACTAATATAAAAGTGAGGTATGTACATAACTTTATGATTTAGATTTCTTTTTCTTTGAATAGCTTTATATTTCTTATATAGAATATTTTAATTAATTATTGTGTTCTCATCTCTTAAGAGTTCATTGTCAACTGTTGGAAGTTTTTACAAGAGGATTTCCGGAAGAGGAAAAAAAATCAACATGCAAATGCTGCTAATGGACATTAAGCCTGAAAACTATTGCCCAGCTGTATAGAAAAAGTTGTATTATTGGAATCAAAATATTGCTATATTTTCTGAGGTGTTGATAGATGCGGTTTAAAGTATAATTATTTTAAGACTAACCAGACTTGTAACATTGTATTTTACAGAAAAGTATGACTCATTCTTACATTGTATTCATTTTATCTGCGAAAGGAAGTAGTGGTTAAGCTACATTGTGGTTCATTCTGATTTTCAGAAGAATTTGATAAGACTGAAAACTGAATGAAAGTAGGTAATAAAGGATATTCTTGAGGATTATTGATGGAATATGTAAAGAGGTGCTATAACTAACGTGGACAAAGGAAGTAAATCTTTCTTTAACATGAAATGTAAATCCTTCTTCTCTTGAAACTTACACTGATCTGAAGCAACAAACAGTTAACTGCTTGTTGAAATAGTTGACGTGTATTTTGTGACAATTTCTTTTTGTTGCCCCTTATTGTCAAATTCTGGCAACAAATAATGTGAAAGGAATGCAAATAAATCTTGTACTTTTAAAAGTGGGTTTTGTTAATTTTTTGTGGAGGTAATTTTAAAACTTGTACATACATCTTGTATATAGGTCATGCATTATGAAACAACATCCTTCTTGTATAAGTGTTGTTTTTTGTGAATTGATCCATGAAATCCCTTTTCTCCTTTGTCAGGAATTCTTTTGTATATTTATTTGTAGACTATATGTAGTTTAGTTTGAAATTCAGAGTTAAGAATAGTGCAAGCAGACTAACCAAAACATTACTAATGTAGAAATCTAATTATGCTAGTATATTGTGGAACACTGATGCTAATTATGTGCTGAATTCCTGGATTTGACACTTTTTTTTCCTTTTGTTCGGGAGAAAGTCTTTTAGAAACTTTTTATTGTGTGAATTACAGAAATGACCAGCAGACAAACCAAATACTTTTAGGGAATTGCAATTACACCATCAATTAGTACTACACAGATGCTAATTATGTGCTCTGTACCCTAATTTGCCACTCCCTTAATTTTTGAGAAACTTTCATTTCTTTAATAAAAATTTTAATTTTGTTTATTAACAATAATGCTAGCAGACAAACCAAAACCTTACTTTTACAGAATTGTAATATATACCATCATTTAGTACTATACAGATGCTACTTAAATGTTGTATACCATCATTTGCTGCTCTTGGTTCTTGGAAACATTTTAGTTTTTTAGAAAATTTGCTTTATGTTTATTAACAATAATGCGATCAAACAAACCAATTTTTTTTTGTTAATATTGTAAATATACCACACCTTGGTGTTATGTAGATTCTTATTATGTTCTGTATTATGAAGTTTGCTGCTGTTAGCTTCTTTTAGCTTTTTAGATTATTGTCTCTAGTGAATTGAAGAAAAATCCACCAGACAAACCAGACATTTACTTTTGGGACATTTTATTATTCCAATATTAAGAAGCACATTCATTTTTNTTTTTTTTTTTTTTTTTTTTTTTTTTTTTGAGATAATTTGTTTTCTCTTGTAAATGATGAAGCTAGCAGACTAAACTTTTTTCGCACTTTTGTTAAAGTAATTAAGTCATTATTTAGTAATAAAGTGATGCAGGTTATGATGCATTCTTAAAGTAATTGATTGAATTTTTAATATTCTAATGAACTTTTATAAAATGAAGACGCCAGTAATGAATAATTCTATACCCTGATTGGACTATTGTCAATGGTTTTCTGTTTGTCAGCAATTTCTATCCTTTACCCAGCAGGTTTTTGTGCTTGGACTTAATATATAGGATCAATATATATTGATTTCTACTCTGACAATGAGTGAGAATGGAAATGTATAACAAACTGTTACAGACGTACCAAATGGACAGAGCCTTTTTCAAAGATGCTAGAAATTTTTATTTACTTACAGAATTTTTAACTTTAATTCAATTATTTATATAATTGATTTTTTTATTAAATAATACCAAAACACAATATTGCCATTATTTTTAGTTTTATATTTTGTATTCTGTAAATTTGAGGAACATTAAGTATAAAAATTAATAGAATTTATACAACTCATTGCTTAGTTAATTGCTTAGCTGAGCAAAAACTAATCTTTAGAGAATAACATTTGTTGTGATCACAATATTTAAAGTAATGGAGTAACAAAACTCTTTCAGTTTAACATTGAATTTAAGGTTCAGTGTTTTGTTCTGAAATTTTCAAAATGCAATGAAATGATTTGTTATAAAACCAATAAGACAATTTTCTTATCACACAACTTTTAATGAAACTATCATTATTCCTCATGACATAACAAAATAGAAGTCTTAATTTGTGTTTAAGCAGAACCCCAAATGACTTTTGAGTAAATAAAGTCAGAATTAATGCTGCTCCAAGAAATCGAGTAAGAAGTTCAAAGCACTGAAGTAATAAAAATATTAAATACTTTAAAGAGGGCTGCTCTGACAATGAAATTATTTATCCTCTCAAGGCACAGCCACATCAAAGAAGTACTGCTTTTCCTGTTTTGCAATTCACTCAGCAATTATACGCCCCAAAAGGTGGGGATGAATAGGGTGACTGACCAAAATGTGAGTGTGGATGTCTAGAAAGTGACTCTCCCTTCTAGGTGCAATGCCTCAGAACATTGTGGAAACTGGAAATATTTTGTAGCGAGAACACACGTGTGGGGTGGATCACACCCCACACAGTAATCAAGGGCTCTTTGATGGGAGGGTAAGTGTGTGAAAACCAATTAAAGCTCAGTGTACCGAGATGGAGACAGAGAGGTATACTGAGTTAAACAGCAAACAGAATAAAATTTATCGTATTACAAACGAAAAACATAGCTGTGGGGTGGATTTCACCCCAGCATGTATGTTAGATGCTTAAGCAGAACCCCAAATGTTGACTTTTGAGTAAATAAAGTGGAAATTAATGCAGGTGTTCCCTTTTCTAGGTATACATACTCCCTCAGATTATGACTCTTATTCAATTAATATCTTAGTTTTTTTAAAAATTACAAGTACTTCATTATTTTCTGAATCTTTGAAGAATCGCATATTATTTTAAGCCTTTTATGATTTGTCACTGACCCTTCTACTGATTACTTTTGCATTGTTATTCGAATTTCTTTCTGAATTTGTAAATTCTTGTAACAATATAATGAACAATCTGATCTTTATTGGTAGATTACTATTATTATCATTTTTTTAAAATTTCACTATTTACAGTTTGAAGCTTCTTCATTGTGGAACCACTTTTGATGTGATTAGAAATCACTTCTTTTTTATTATCACAATGTGTCTATTGAAACTGATATTGAGAATAACTGAAATATTGATTTGTTCTCACAAAAACATTGTCCAGGGAGTTAAAGCATTTTAAATATTTCATCAAATTACTCAATTTTGAAAGATGTGAAACATCTTGTACATTTACTTGTCCCATGCAGCAGTAAGAAAATATTTTAAATCTTAATTTACATTAGTCGAGATATTCATCTGAGTGAACTGAAAATTAAACTAACCACATTTATTTTTTTCAAAAATTCTCCTCAAACTAGATAATACAATAGAAACTAATATTTAATAGATTTTTCTGTTTGCTAAGATATCACATTGTGTAAAAGCTTAAAAAAAAAGACAAATTTTCTGCATGTATCACCGTTCATGGTAAATTACTCGTAGTCTTATTGAATGGAAAACAAAAGAGTAAGGGTAAATTGATTTTTTCTCCTTCAAATTTTAGATACTTTACACTAATTACAACAATTCAGTGATCATCATAAATGAATTCTAGTTCAATGCATTCAGTATCGATTTTGCAGTCATATATAATTGGTTTATATCTAATAAATTCCATACATCTTTTGGAAGTTCGTTGGATATTTGTCGATACTGAGGTGTCAGAAGATATTAATGGATTTGATGTAACGAGAAGCATGTGCAGAACCAGGGGTGTACCCAGGAGAGGATATGGGGTATCAATCCCTCCCCCAAAATTAAAAGAAATTTGTCCTTTATATGTATATTGGACCAAAGAGTTTCAGTATCCAGCCTTGCTTAGTCACAGATTTTTCTGCTTTGTGATTAAGGACTCTAATATTGACAAATTAGTATATGTTCTCCCTACAATTCCCATCATCGCTTCAATGGCATGGTGTGATTGCATATGAGCAGATTGACAATCTGCGATCTTTATGCGCACAAATTATCCTAATCTTTTTTATAATCTCATCTTTTTATTTCAAAGAAAAACTTCATTGTTAGAATTGACTATCAATTTTTGTTACATTCATTTCTTGGGAACTAAAGAACTGTAAATAGGGGAATGCAAAATTTAGTTAACAACTGTAGAGGCACTAAGTGATGGTACTATTGCAATTATGTGAAAGTAAGTTTTTGGTTCGTCTGCTGCCATTTCCTATAATTCACACAATATTTTTTTTTATATAAAACTAAAATTTTCTAAAATAAAAGGTGGTAAAGCTGGGAATACAGCATATAATTAACATAAATGTTGCACTATGTATTCGCATAATTAGATTTCTATAATAGCAAGTTTTTTGTTTGTCTGCTGGCATTATTGTTACTGACTTGGGAATAGAGTCTTAAATTAGTACATATATAGTATAATTCCAGTTCCACAAAAGTAAGTTTTTGGTTTATCTACTGGCATTAAAGTTAATTCAAATTTTCTCAAAACCTGAAATTATCTTGTGAACCAAAAGAGCAGCAAATCTACACATAGAGCACTTACTTAGCATCCTCTTAGCAGTAAGTAATGGCGTAAAAGCATTTTTGTTTTCTATCGATTGTAGTTTTTGTAAATGGGAAATGTAGCATGCTTATGGGGTGATAGGAGTTAGAAGGCTGGCAGTTGGGGCTTATGTTAGAAGGTGTGCCTGTTAGCTGGGTTTACCAACAACTCTGCTCACGTGGAGGCGTTTGTAGGAGTAGTTAGTAATAGGAAGAGTTAGGGATACTAGGAGAAGTAGGTGGCAGATTGAAGAAAGAGTTTTTGCTTTTCAATTGTCACAGCCATATTGAACTGATACATTGAAGTGAAAAGCTACCAATTTTCTCTGGCCCTGCTGGGAATTGAACCTGGAGTGATTCAGTGGCAAACAAGCATGCTAACACTGAGATACCAGAGGGACTTTCCATCAATGAACTTAAGGTAATTTTTCTAAAAAAAAACCCAAAAAACTTTTCTAACAGAATACATTAAATACAGAAATCTCTTAGATTGCGGTGAACCTCACCGCCAGGTAACATTTTCATTCGACGATTGCGGTGAACCTCACCGCCCATTTTCATTCGACGTAACATGATTAATAAATACAGAAATTCATCACTTTTAATTGGCATGAGAACAGTAGCTGATTATGGAAATGTAGTTTTACTGCAGAACTACTAGAAATTGTTTGGTTTTACTTGCATTTTTTTTTTTTCGTTCATTCATTAGTAAAGTGCTAATTTTCTCATAAACTTAAATTTTCTTATGTGTAAAAGAGCGGCAAATTCAGGAATACAGCATTTAATTAGGATCAAATTGGTACTTAATTATGTGCATTTTAAATATTTATTCTTCCATTGTTTGTTTGCTTGTTTTTTTAATCTAGCAGAATATGGATTAACTCGAATGGGGGTTGACATGTTTTATGTATGTATCCCACCATAACTCTTAAAACGTGCCTGAAGCAATTTCAACTGAACTTGATACGTAGATGACTGAGAATTGGACAACAAGAACTGTTGTGGTCAGTGTCGGTGGTAAGGATTTGGACCCCCCCCCCCCTCCACTGTAAAAAATTGGTCTTATGACTCACATACTCATACCCAATTATCACATACACATTAAATTAACTACTAAATCACTGTCAGTATAAAACATAATTTGCTTTATTACTTATTCTTACTATTTATAATTTCACTCAAAAGTTTTTGTTTTCATGGTTAATTTAGATCTGTCTCACTAATTTCCTACTGCCTTTCCTACGTTACCTGATTTTATTCTTTTTAGGTAACAGAAACTCAAAATAGAATTCTTAGAATTCCTACGTTTATATTTTGGACACATCTGTTGCGATGTGCTGAGTCAGAGACTTAATGTCTGTCTTACAAAAATATTAGTCACAACAAATTGTATATATGTTTACCTTATTGAAATTAAATCTTATGTTCAATAAAAAGCTTGTTATGAAAGTTAGTTTCTACTCAATTTATGCTGAAGAGATACATTTACGACAATAAATAATTGTTTTTCATTTTTTATCAAGTGGAGAAACTTTTGTACATTTGTTAATTTTTATCTTTTATTGTACTTTAATTTTTGTTTGTACCACGGTTTTTAAACGCCTGGGGCCCCCAGCGACACAGACCCAGCGGACCCGCTATCGCCGCTACTGTTGGGGTTAAGGCATCTCTGACACCCCTCTAAGGAGGGGATGACGTGTAAAAATAATGGAAAAAATTCGATTTTAGAATTGAAACCATAGTTTTCGGAGTCGTTTAGTATGATAAGGACGCCTTCTACGCCGTAAGTTTACAATCAGTCCACATTAGAGATAATATACCCCTAGCACCCTTGGGGTTGTGATGGGAACGAGAGGCAGGTAAAAATAATCAAAAAACAACCGATATTGGAGTTGAATAAATCATTTTTGAGACCGCTGAAATGAAGTGATACCCTCATTGCCACATAAGTACACGATCACCCCATAGGAATAAGCATCCTTTGTGTTGCGGGTGAGAAGGAATGAAATGTGAAAATAAGCGAAAGTGATCGATAATAGTGTTGCGATCGTAATTTTCGGGACCGCTGAAATTAGTAGTGGCATTCTCGAATACGTCTTCCACAATCAGCCCGTATAAAACCCAGCATCCCGAGGGAAGGGATGCATTGAACAAATTTCCGAACATGAGGCACCAGATACTAGTCCATAATTTTTGGCGTCGCTGGGTTGACAGTGAAATCCCGACATCGTGCAAGTCGAAATTCATCCCTCATGGAAGAGAGACACCACTAATACCCCTTGGGGGGTGAAAATGGGTTTTATGGATACAAATTATCGAAAGATATTTCGAAATATAAAAAATGAAAATTACATTGGATCCATAGTTTTAGGGGTGATGAGATTTTAAAACTACCAGTGCCGTTAAGTTAAAATTGAGATCACAAAGGGGTACTATATTCTTAGAGCTGGGGTTGTGAAGGGTGAGACGTAAAAATATCGTAAAACGTTCGCTGTTAGGGTTGGGTCGATGGGTTTTGTGTATTCTGAGATGAATAATAGTATTTCCAATAGCGCTATGTACCCTTCAGATCTCATGAGGTGCACTACACCCCTAGAGGCGAGGGTTGGAAAGAGCGTGACACGAAAAATTATCGAAAATGTCCTCTATGAAACGATTTTACGAAAATTCACCTCTAAGAGAGTGAAATGGAAAATTCACTTGAGCAAAGCCGCGGGGACTCAGCTAGTATGTATGTATGT
>NNCF01133220.1:53502-84529 GCA_002313205.1 Laupala kohalensis | reverse complement strand
AGAAAAAAACCTACAAACTTGAAATTTGACAGATAGGTTCCTTTTAGAGTGAATACAACGCTGAGAAACAATTTTGCGAAAATCTACGCCAAGGGGATGAAATGGAGGTTGAAATGTTTTACGTATGTATGGAGTGCCTGAAGCAATTTTAACCAAACTCTGGAGTAACTCTGGAGTGCCTGAAGCAATTTTAACCAAACTTGACACAGAGATGACTGACTATCTGACAACAAGCGCTATGGGGGTAAGACATCCTAGGCACCCCTAGGGTGGGAAGAGGATGAGTAAATATAATGAAAAAATCAGATAGATTCGGAACCATAGATTTTGGTGCTGTTGAGATGGATAAGGACATCCCCGATGCTTTCTAAGTTCACAATCAATCCACATTGGAGATTATATAGCCCCTGGGGTAGGAGTGGAAACGGGGGCAGGTAAAATAACAGAAACGACCGACATTGGTGTTGAATGAATTGGCAAAATGAAATTAATATACAATCTTCTAAGTATTACAATTTAATCGCAAGAACAAATCGTTTTTTTTACTTCACCACGTAGTTCGTGGGCCCAACTGTGACATTGCTGGCATTGCACCCAATCTTCTGTTGAGATATCAACGTTCTGTTCTCCACAAGAGAGGTAGAGTACGATTTCCTGCGAGTTTTGAGACTCCGTCTGCAGTACCTTTTCTTTTTTATTCTCATATCTGCTCATCTCTTCTCTTCCGATCTCATCTCTTCCCATCTCTTTTCTTCTCCTAAGCGTATATCTTTTTGTTGCTTCTTTTCGCTGCATCCAAAAATTAATAGATTTTCTTTGCCGGTTTTGGTTTTCTTTTCATTTCAGCCGAGCTTTCCTCTTTGCGTTCAGAAAAATCTTCCCATCGTGCCCATAGCAGACGTAATTCTCATTCAAGGTAATTAGTAGGTCTGGGTCGATGTATTTACATTTAATTTTAGCAACCTGATATTGCCAATTGTTCCCCAATACGATTCGTTTTAAATGATTTCGGATCGATTTAGACCACTTTTATTTTACATATTTTTATATCCTTCGGTTTATTTACATATTTAAATCATAAATGGGGGTCAATGGGCTGATATGGCGCAGGTGGGATACACAATGCCTATAAGTGTATACCGTTAAGTGCCTGCATGCTGTCCCGTTAAATAGGGCTCTGTCAGTCAAGTCTGATTCTCACCTCCTAGTGGGGACCCCTGGGCAACACAACATGTGGCTCTCAGAACCTTAGCTTAAGATTCTGAGATGCTGGTGGCCATGGGTACCTTCTCGACTCTGCGCCATCTCATCGGAGATGGCAGCGGATGCGAGTCGGTTGCCTAAGCCAAATTGTGTTGTGGCTAACGAGAACAGGCGAAAGGCGAGTCTCCGGCGCCTTCAAACGGGAGCCATAGGCTAAGGGAAGGAAACCCTGACAGAAAACCAAGGGGGAGGGGGGCCTCTGTAGGTGTAGTGGAACCAACCGCCCTAGGGGAGTAAACCTCGACCAAAAATCATTGGTCCTCCGGATCTCAGGGGGTTAGGTTTAGGTTGACACCCTATCTCTGTAAAAAATGTTAAGGTTAGGAAAACTCAAAAGCCTCGGAAATGGAATCCCAAGTATGACGGAAATAGGCAATTGAATAAGGTAATGAATATTGGAACCTGGAACGTTAAAACATTATACAGAAAGGGGGCGGTAAAGGAACTAGAAAAGCAAATGACAGAGTTTAAAATGGATATATGTGCACTGCAAGAGATTAGGTGGATCGGGAAGGGTGTGGAATCTAAAGGAAAATACACAATTGTATATAGTGGGAAAGAAGAAGGAAAACATGAATTTGGCACAGGGTTCTATTTAAGTGGTAGGGTACAACACAGTTTGATAGATTATAGGTTAATAAATGAAAGAATTTGTCTCATTAGACTTAGGATGAAATTTTATAATGTTACATTTGTATCTGTACATGCTCCTACAGAGGAGAAGGAGGATGATGTAAAGGAGATTTTCTACGCTGAATTAGAGAGAGTCATCGACACTATACCATCATATGACATGAGAGTCATATTGGGGGATTTCAATGCCCAGGTGGGCAAGGAAAGTTATGTGCTACCAGCATGTGGACCGTATACCATACACGAAAATACTAACAATAACGGAAGAAGGTTAGTGGATCTAGCCAATGGTAAAAACCTTGCGGTCTCAGATACATGGTATCCACACAAAAGATGTCACAAGGGTACTTGGAGATCACCTGACGGCCGATATTTGAATCAGATAGATCATGTAGTGGTAGACAGGAGGCACTGTAAGAATATAAATGATGTAAGAAGTATGAGGGGAGCAAAGATAGAAACGGACCATTTTCTAGTAAGGGCCAAAGTTAATTTGAAAGTTAGTAAGACACCAAAAATAAAGAAAAGTGAAATGGGGAAATGGGATGTTAAAAAATTAGAAAATAAGGAATACAAGGAGAAATATTGTAAAGAGCTAGAAAATGCACTCCTGAAAATCAATGAGAATGATTCAAATGTAGAAAAGGTGTGGAAAAATGTAAGAGGAAGCATAGTAGAGATATCGGGGAAGGTGCTAGGGAAGGAGGGAAGACCGAAAAGAAATGAGTGGTTTGATGAAGAATGTGGAAAGGCTCTCCATGAAAGGAATATGGCGTGTGAAAAGTACAGGAGAAGACCGACAAGACAAAACGAACAAACATATAAAGGAAAAAGAAAGGAGTGTAACAAGCTGTATAGGAAGAAAAAGAGACAAATGTGGGATAGTAAGATGGAAAATATTAAGGAAAAGTACAATTGCGGAGAAGCTAGAGAATGGTACAGGGAAGTCAAATACATCAAGAATGGATTCAAACCTAGAGCAGTAATCATTAGAGCGCATAATGGAACAATTCTAACGGAGGGAAACAAAATTTCGAGTAGATGGGCAGAGTACTACGCGAATCATTTTCAGTACAAAGAGGATGGAAGTATGAGGGGATATGAGAAACATGGGGAATACCAAACAGCGGAACCAGACGTAGCTCCACCATCGGTACAAGAAATTAAAAAAGCTGTAGCAAGCTTGAATAGTGGTAAAGCGCCAGGATGCGATGGAATTCAGAGTGAATTATATAAATGTGGTGGGGATGCGATGATGAAAATTATGCACCAACTGATTACGAAAGTTTGGGAAATGGAAGTAATACCGAGGGAATGGAAATGTGGAATTATTAATCCAATACACAAAAAAGGGGATGAAACGTTGTGTGACAATTATAGAGCCATCACCTTACTCTGCACAGGCTACAAAGTGTTGTCTAAAATAGTGTGTTATAGACTCAAACCATATGTAGATGAGCTGATTGGAGAGTATCAGTGTGGATTTCGGTCGGATAGATCAACAATAGACCAGATATGTATTATGAGACAGACATTGGACAAATGTTGGGAAAGAAATATTACTACACACCATCTATTTCTCGATTTTACGTCCGCCTACGACTGTATTTGGAGAGAAGAAATGTGGGATCAGATGCATGAGATGGGAATACCTAAAAAGTTGGTAGGGATGTGCAAGCTAATGAATGAAGAGAACCAAGCCAAAGTTAAAACAGGTGTAAATATATCGGAAGAAATAAGCCTTGAAACAGGATTTAGACAAGGAGATAGTGTAGCCCCGATGTTGTTTAACGTAGCATTGGAAATAGCGTTTCGGATGGCTGGAATAGACTACCGTGGGAACATTCTGTATAGAACACACCAAATACTAGCGTATGCGGATGATATAGTGATATCAGGGAGGAGAGTGGAGGATGTGAAGGAGAAATTCATCCAGTTGGAAGAATATACCTCTAGGCTTGGTCTGAAAGTAAATGAAGCAAAAACAAAATTTATGACAGTCTCCAGAAGGAAAAATATCAAAGATACCAAAATTATCATTGGTAAACATAAATTTGATGTAGTACAAGAATTTATTTATCTGGGAACGTTGCTTACAGCTAGAAATGAAATAAATATGGAGATAGATAGAAGAATTACAAATGCTAATAAAGCATATTTTGCTCTACTTCCATTAATTAAAAACCATATCGTGCCACGCCAAACCAAAATTAGGATATACAAAACACTAATAAGACCGGTGATTATGTACGGTGCTGAGACATGGACATTAACAAAAGGAGTATGTGAAAGATTGAAAATCTTTGAAAGGAAAATTCTCAGGAGAATCTATGGAGGGGTTAAGGAGAATGGTCAGTGGAGAGTACGGTATAATAACGAAATAGCGCAGTTGTACCAAGATACTGACGTTGTCACGTACATAAGAGTAAGTAGATTGAAATGGCTGGGTCATGTTAATAGGATGGATGAGAGCAGAACTGTAAAGAAGGTGGTAAATGGCCAACTGGATGGAGTGAGGACAAGAGGAAGACCAAGAAGTAGATGGTGGGATTGTGTGGAGGAAGATTTGAAGAAAGCCAGGATTATGAACTGGAAGTTGGCGTCAAAAGACAGGGAAAAATGGAGGAGGCTTGTCGAGGAGGCGAAGGTCCATTTGGGACTGTAGAGCCAACTGAAGAAGAAGAAATCATAAATACGTATTTTGCTACGTATTTATCAATTATACATCCTGCTGTTGAAAAATGAGCTATTTGATTTTTGGTTTTTTATTTCTGCCTATTGTTGCTAAGTGTGCAACCCAGTACAGAGTTCAGTGTCCAAAATGCGTAAAACCGCGATTCCTGCTAAAGCTCGTGTAGCCAAATATCTCCGTGAGTTTCCCAGTGAAACATTCAAAGGTGATGGAAATATTTTATTCCGTTCAAGTTTCAAAAATCTGTTCTATCTCTCAGCGTTTTCAAATCACCCAGCATATAGTCACAACCTCACACAAGGAAAATCCTCACAAACTATTGTTTAAAAATTGATTCTTTTAAATAAATTGCCTTTTTAATGCTAGTGTGTATTATTGTATGACATTAAATTCTTTTTGATATAGGTTGAATTCAGAAATCTTCCTAACCTTACGTTTTGAGCTGGATACGCCCTTGTTCACAGAGATTTGATGGATCTACGAATTTGAAGGACCTGTCAGGTAGTATGATTGAGCCAAATCATGCAACTGAATTATAAACCACCGATTGAGCTGAAATTTGGCACACATATATAAACCCGATGACAATGCAATATTATAATGTCTACCTCAAAAACGTTTTAAGAGTTTTTTAAATTACGATTTTATTTCGAGATATCTCGCGGCGAATTATTTCCGGAAACGTCCCCTGAAGTACAATCATTCTCTTCATTCAAATGAGTGTAACGAATTGCATTATAAATTCTCCAACGCCATTACATTATAAATTATCATTTTATCATTATGAACAGCGGAGGAACTTACATTATTATCATATATTATTATCATTATTATCAACTTCTTATTATCATTATGATCGTTTCTTAAAAGGATGTTTATGTTATCGAAAGGAGTATCACACTGTTAATTTTATATTTTTTATTTATAGTAAATAAAAGTTTGTGTTTATAAATTTTGTTTTTTATTGTGAACAAGCAAGATTAATTATTACGACAAATGAATAAACAAACTTTAATACTGAAAAGTTAAAATAATAAATAAAAAACCATTTTTAAAACAATGTTTTATTTACGTCATGTACTAAAACGAATAAAATAAGCTTAGGTTTGTATTAAGATAATGCAATGCAATATGCTAAATATCACCACACATATTTCACATTCGTAGATCCTAATAAAAATAAACGTATTTTGTATCTTTATCGCTGAAAATATTCAATAATAGGTTGAATTATTTGTTTTCAAAAAACTTGTCGCGCGAGTTGTAAAGAAAATACATACTTCGGCAAGTACTGTCTTACCAACCAATCACTGTCCTATGAAATTGATTGGTATCTACTTTTATGAACATTTCTTACGACTAGATTTTTTAAGACAAATAATTCAGCTTAAAATATTAAATCATTTTCAGCGATAACGATAGAAAGTACGTTTATTTTTATTAGGATCTACGAATGTGAAATACATGTATGTATCGAGGTATTAGCATTTGGCATTGCATTACCTTAATACAAACCTAAACCTATTTTATTCGTTTTTAGTACATGGCGTAAATAAAAGCTTGTTTTTAAAAAGGTTTCTTATTTATTATTTGGTCACAACACCATTTGCAGTCAAAGAAGGTATGCTCTGCGTCGTCTTGCTCTTCGCAATAGCCACATTGAGGACTCGCCATTTTACTAATGCTGTGCAGGTACTTGCGAAAGTACCCGTGTCCGGCGAGGAACTGTGTGAGGTAGCACGTGACCTCGCCATGTCCGCGTCCATGGTGAATACGAAGATGACTTAATTCGGATTCGTTTCCTGTCCAGGAAGTGGGAACTTTGCGAAATGGTTGCTAGGCACTGCTAAGTGACCAAAGACTGGGCTCAGTACGTAACTCGCCGCGAAAAATCACGGTATAGTGAGAAAGAGCTTAGCGATGAAAATAATCAAATTGATTTAAATGTGTCTATAATATTGATCAATTTTTTTCAGAGCGTCGATCATTGGCGTGCACAGGGAGAATTGTTAGGTATGGAAGATGTTTACAGGGGCGCCAAAAATATGGGTGTTTAGAAAAATGTAAACAAAAACGAATTATTATTATCTTTATTGTATTGAAAAGTAAATATGCAATTATTGCTATAAATATTTCATACAGTTTTACTATTTAAACAAGAATATAAGTCGTATTATTATATTGTTCGAAAAGACAAGTCGAATATCATAACTTAGGGGCTAATTTTCTTTCCGGAACCATTTCCGAAAATTTATCTATAACATTTCCACTTTCAATTGCTATCAAAATATCTTTTTCTGCAAAACCCAAAAGAAGAGGCTCCAAGCGCTCTTGCGTTGTCGTAGATCTAAGTTTATTTTTAACAACAGCTAATTTTCGTGGTTCTTCTATATACCTTATTCAACCAATTTTTTAAATGTATAAATTCAGTTATACGTATGTTCGTCACGTGAACTGGTTGTCAGACTTGCATTTTCTGGTACTACCAATCAACCATCATCTATTGATAAGTATTTTACACGTGAGCAAATCAGGTGTCTATATTTGTCGTTGGTTCTTAGTCAATAACGCTTGGAGGTACTAGCAGGCTCGACCTTACCTTAGCACTATAATGACCTAGTGTTTTCAAATTGTCATTGTATGTATTAAAAGAGAGGTCTGAGGAAAACATTTTCCCCTAGGCCTCTAGTATGCTTGTACTCCACTTTTTCCCATCCATTTTGAGGTACGCCTCATGAAATGAGGGGCGCAGAGTTTCCCGCTGCCCGCTAGAAAGGCTCTCGCCAGAGCGTTCCAAGAGTTAGTACCCTTTGACACAACGTAAAATATACCTGCGCATTCTCAGGAGTAAACTAGCTTAGAGCCCTAGGAATAAAATGAAGGTTTGTTTCACGTAGGACGGAATCGATTTATTCACGTTTTGGACTAAAACGTTTTCGCTTTAAAAAATATGGAAGTCACAAGAAAACTCAACGAGACGAACTATCTCAGGAGCGCCTTAGGGTCGAAGCATTTGTTTGGTATGGCAACTGCCATACCGTTATGCACGCCTATGACGCCGATATATTGTTTTTGTGATAGTAATAAACTTGTTACTTTCAAATACTATCACCTGAAATGTAATGATACGAAACACTATATTAATTTTTAGGTGTAAATTATTAATATTTTTACTTCGGGACGTTTTTAATCAGCATTGTTTCAAGCCTTCGGCACCCCTGTGCAGTCTGTCTCGCTCTACCTTAAGTCGGCTCGACATATTTCGAAGAGGGAGAAAGCAGTTGAAGAGCAAAACAAAAATAGTCTATGCAAAGTTATGCACCGTATTTCTAAAGAATTCATCCTTTGTGATAAATGAATCAATATACAAGGACCAAATGATCATTGGACGGTAATTCTCACAATGTTGTATTGTATTATGTAATTTTAGTTATCCAATTAGTGTTTATCTTCCTTCTTTACAATACATAGAAAACAAAACAGATGAAAAGAAGAAGTCAGTAGACCTGCACCTGCCTCCTCGGGGCGGAGACGGAAAAATGTGAATAATCACGGTTAAACGGCACTGCCCAAAGGCAAAAAGAAAGAAAAAGACAAAAGTGTAAAAAAGAAACCTTGAAATGATAAAGTTGCAGTTAAGGTAGCCATAAGAGCTGAAAGGAAATGAAAAAAATTGGATATTGTCATGGGGATCAAAATAGGAATCTACTTCCAAGTGAGGAGAACAAATTCCGTTTTTTGCTGAGCTAGCCCGAGCCCATGTCATCCACTCATGTTTTAAAACGCCTTATGACTTGATTCAGCTTCCACTGGATGTTTCTTATCATGCGAGCCTTGACACTACCTTCGAAATCTCAAGGCTTGCATTCAATGACGTGACGTCACTGCTAGGTAATTCTTCACCAGTATCATTCCAACCCTAAGTCAGATGTAGGTCCTGCTGAACATCGTTCCAAAGTGTTGAACATTTGAGAATATCCCTGCGTATTATGTAAGGTGGTCCCCAAATATTTGTTTGTACGTTATCTTCAATGAACATCTCCCAACTCTCTTTCTTGTTGTACCGTATATTATCCTTGTATTCCTTCTGTGCCTGGCGATATTTCTCTTCTAATAACGCCTTTACTGCTGAGTATTTCATCTTCTGGTACCTTTGCCGAAATTTATTCCATTACTTTTTTAACATCATTAATTCTTTGCTCCACCAATTCCGTCCATTCTGGTATCCCTCACCCTTCCGTTTACAATATACTTCAACCTCACGCAGCATATCCAATCATTCCATTTATTTCTCATAAAACAATTACAATATATGGTACAAACACACTAGTTATAACAAGGAAAAAGATAAATTAACTTTCTGATGAGAAATATAGTTTCCCCTAAAAGCAGAGCCTGAGTCAATGTGACCGTTTTAAATTCTAAAAATTAAACTACTTTATCCTAGAATACCCACCAAAAACATTAACGAATATATCTTATATTACTGACAGATGATAAATATTTTTAAGAGTAATGGTACGTAAGACAAGTTACAGAATACGAGTCTTGGAGATTTATTGGAGAACTCTAAATATGTGCTCAATTTCAGTCTGTTTCAATAGCCAACTTCTTTAGCCAACAATTCCCAAAAATAGCCAACAATTCTTTAGAAAAAAATACTTAAACAACTGGAATTTTTAATATTAGTTGGCAGAAGGTTAAACGTTTTAGGGGTCAGAAATGGAAAAGATTTTATGAAATGAGTTCTTGTTGGCCTCGGTATGCAGTTCTAGGATTACGAAGAATAGTTGTATATCTGTGCTCAGCTCTACTGTTGCTTCCACTCCTAGTATAAAAAATCTTCAAGACTTTGTAAATACACGTGTAACGCATTGGTAGAATATTTGATCGTACAAACAACGGATATGAAGGTTCCCTTAAATCTGAATTTGTTATTAATCTTATAAAATATTTCTGCACAACGATTATATCTCCGGACTCAAAACCATCCTATTTGTTAAGGTACGTGCCTCCCCAACAAGAGATAGCGTAATCCATCCTACTGTGTGCAAGTGAAAAGTATAGCATACGAAGTACATCAAGTGTACACAATTTTTTGAGGAAATGTAAAAGTCTAAGTTGGCTATTTAATTTTGATTTTAGCGCTTTTAAATGTAATTTCCAATTGATTTCCCTATCAAAACAAACACCCAATTAATTAACATTATTGCTTTCTCTAATGGTAATACATCGCTCAGCACATATATCCTTTCGCATTAGACAGTTTGGGCATTTATATATGATTGGAGAAGTAAAATGTTCTTCCCCTCGCCAACTGAAATTAACATAGATCGTTTTCTCCGGACTCAAAACCATCCTATTTGTTAAGGACCAATGTCTCAATAAGCGTAAGTCTTGGTTAATGGGATGTTGTATTTCCTCTCTCGACGAATTTACGTAGCATAGTGCCGTATCGTCAGCAAAAGATGTAAGTGTACCATTAATTTCTACATTTCACAAACCATTAATAAATATTAAGAATAAGGTTGGTCCTAAAACTGTGCCCTGCGGTATGCCATGTTCGATGTCTCCTATATCACTGAGAATTCCATTTATCCTAACATTTATCCTATTCGTAAGACAACTCTCAAACCAATTAAATACGACCACCCTCATACCACAGGAAGGTATTTTTCGTAATAATATAGGGTGGTTTACTGCGTCAAATGCCTTCTAAACAACCAAGAATACACCACTTACTTTTTTATCCGAGTTAATACCATTCTCTATTAAATTCATAAAATGCAACAAGGCAGTTTTGGTGCTTAATCCGCACCTAAAACCAAATTGCCTAGGGCTAAAGAAGTGGATTTTAGTGAGATAAGATATGACTCGTTTTTTAACCAATCTCTCAGTGATCTTTGAAAATAAAAAAGTTAGAGATATGAGTCTGTATGTACACAACCACACTTTCTCTGACTGTCTCTTCACTATATCACATATGTTGCACCGTGCCTTTATAGACAGTTAAAAACTCAGATCTACATTTAACAATACGCGTTTTTTTATTTATTCATTATGATAAATGTTAAGGTTGACATTGACAACGTTTCGAGACTTTAAAATTCCGGCCTCCTCTTCAGGTCTACCTAGTTGTTGATATCACTAAAATTTGCCAAACTTCATACTTTGTGAATATCAATTCACACGTCATACATATTATATAAAACCATTTTCTGAAATCTTAAGTATTACACAGTTCATGATATCATCTACCGTTACAAAATACATTGCACATACAACATTATAATAATAATATAATTAATGTATGCTAAAATTTTTATCCAAGGACAAAGATAGAAATCTCTTAGATTGCGGTGAACCTCACCGCTAGGTAACAGATTAAACATGTTACGTCGAATGAAAATGGGAGACGATCCCCGGTCTCGTCTCCCATTTTCATTCGACGTAACATGTTTAACCAAGGACAAAGGTCACGAAAAACGGTTTTTCGAGAATATCTCTTCAGCTAATAGTTTTATCGAAATAATATGCATTATAAATTTTATAGATGATAAAATTGGCTACAAAAAAAGCTGTTATATATTTTCCTCCGGAGCATCATTTGCGAGCTAGCGCAGTTTAAAAACGGTGAATACTGCTTTGCGCCTACATGTGCACAATTCGAGTACGCATACGAACTTACAGTCGGCAAACTTAATACGCTCTTTTTTTAAAGTTAGGTGCATACGTATAGAACTTATATTATAAATATCAAGAAACCTTTGTTTTGCATTTAATTATGAACTTTTAGAATTTGCGTATGTATGTTTATAGATAAATAATCTTTTAATAAAAAAAGGAATGTAGTTGATGATTGTGATTAAAATACGTTTCCAAAAAAAACGAGTTCAGAACAAAATAAACTCAAAAAGAAACAAAAGTATAAAGAATAGTAAGAATTTTTTAAAAAATGTCTGCAAATCAGAACTTTGTAATTTACGCAAACAACTCGAGTCTTGCAATGAAACGTAGCATGATAATGTTTCGTTCTATCACGTAATTTGCATCCCGTGAATCTGGTAAATGCTAATTCTGGTGTGACATTTTCATTAAAATTATTCAATAATCGTACTCCTTTCGACGGCACCTAGGAGGTAGAGTACTCGGAGCATTTTTTATCGAGATATCCCCTGAATGCATAACCCTCGGTCTGTTCAGATCAAAGAAATATTCGTTTTTGTTAATTTACATTAAATTATTTCAAGATTATTCAGTTCCAAATTCCATATTTTCATAATCCCCTTTTTCCATTTTGTCTTGCGATTATAATAAATTCCCATACCATTAACTGCAAAGAAGACGAGGATCGTAAAGGATATCTGTTCCAGCTTGCATATCTACCTGCGTATCATCTTCGGAAGACGTTTATCAATACTTCGAGAAGTATGTTACTGTCTCTTCTTTTGAAGAATGAGCTGTTTTCCCCTCCCAATATACCATTTTGAACAATAGTATATTCTTCACCACTTCGTTGTTGTAGACAACTGAGGCCCCGGTGTACTAACTAAGGGACGTGAATGATCTAAAATTAAATTTGGGTGGGTAGTTTTGAGCGATTCTTTGCAGTGAACTGAGGTGTATTTACTGAGCGGAAGTTTATTGAAATTATTCTTTGTTATGAGATTGTACCGTCAATATTGTTTTTTAAAATGTCACAAGATTGCTTCATTTGTCTGTAACGTTTATGAGAAGGTGAAATTGTTGAATTTGAACTAGGAATGAAAACAGTTTCCAGTAATAAAAGAAGTGATGGACATACTCAGTAAGTGGACAATAAACAATCTGTGACAATTCATATTGAATGTCATACATGGTAGACTCGCAAAAGTAGTGTTGCTGCAGCTGTAAGACAAATAGATACAGATCTAGCCTGTACGTCTTATAACAACCCACGTCGTTTCCCAGAGATAGAGATCCCCGCGGTTTTGCTCACGTGAATTTTGTGATATGACTGCAATTTTATTCTCTCTCACATTCCCATGGATATCCAGTGAAAATGTTATCCATTAATATTATTGGATTAATAGTATTAGTGTGTATCCTCAATACTTTATTTACGCTGATGTAATTGAGAACATTTTTTAAAATATATCAATTTCACTTCAACAGGGATGAATTTGGGTAAAATCCTTTCCTCTGACATTTTTGATTGTTCTTCGTGTCACACTCTTCCCAATCCCCACCTTTAAGGTTGTCGTGCACCTCAAGGGTATATAATGTCACAAGAAGTACAATTGTTCATCTCACAATACACAAACGCCATGGACTCAACCCTAATACCGGTCTTTTTACGTCTCTCCACACCCACCCCTAGCTCTGAGAATATCGCGTCCATATGTGATCTAAACTTGAACTTAATGGCATTCGTAGTTTACAAATCCTTTCTTCCCTAAAACTATGGATCCGATGAATTTTCATTTTCCTTTATTTCAAAGTTAGTTTTAAATTTTTTTATCCATGAATCTTTTTCCTCCCTCCTCTCCCCAATGGATACTAGTGAAGTTTTTATTCCAAGAGGGCTGAATTTAGAATATCGGGATTTTACTCTCGGGATTTTACTCTCAATTCGGGATTTACACAATATCGGGATTTTACTCTCAATTCAGCGACGCCGAAAATGTGGACTCATTATTGGTATTTATCAAGTTCGATAATTTTTTCGTGGCATTCACTTCCCTTGGGGTGCTACGGTATACACAGGTTGATTGCGTACTTAGACGTCTTCGGGAATGTCACTACTGATTTCAGCGGGCCTGAAAACCATGAAAGAAAAGTGCTTATTAAGTATCCGGAGTGTAAGGCTGTGTGAGTGTATTCGCAATTGTGCGCATTGTGGCTGCAACGCAGTATTCATCGGTTTTTAAACCTTGCTAGCTCGCAAAAGATGCTTCGGAGGAAAAAACTTATACAAACATTTTTTGTAGGCAAGTTTATAATCTATAAAACGTATTATAACTTTTTTGACGATAAAACGAATCTCTGAAGAGATATTATCGAAAACCTGTTTTCCGTTACCTTTGACCTCGAATAAAATTTTAGTACAAGTGGAATCGATGAGGACTTTTGATCATTCATTTGAAATGATGACCTTAAGATGTGTACTAAATTTCATATCTATGCGAATTTTAGCTTTATTGGAATATCTACTTTACCTGGACTATTACTATTTTAAAATTTTGTTCGGCAATCTGTAAAATCTAGTTCTCAAATTATCCATTCCGAATCTGTTCTGTATATAACAACCTTGCTTCCTTCATAATTAATTTTTTTCGACTTCATTCTCATAGTTTTGACTTGTCCTGTACTTCATTCATGACACGTTCTATATTTTCTTCTTCTTCTTTTAATGGTCAGACTAATAATAATTCATTTTGTCTCGTAATTTGCGTTAAATCAATTCGCACCATTTCTCTTTCTTCATTTTTCCTATAGTATTTCATCAAGTTTGCGATCATCCTTCCCTGTTTCGGCCTTTATTATTCTCTCTCTTGCTTGTTTCTTATCTACCTTCTTCCTTATTACTTGCGCATACGTTTCCTCACACTTTCTGTTGACCTTCTCCAATCCCTGCCTTAATTCTTCCCCAACTCTTTGTGCTTCTGTTTTATTCTCTACCTGGACATAACCCTCTTCTATTCTTCGAAGTACTTCCTCAGTCATAGTCCATATCCCTTGCTGAACTATTCCCATATCCCGCTTCATAGTTCCCTACCATCCTTTTTGTTCCTCCCCTCACTGATCAATGAATTTTTCCCCATATTTTCTGTAAATATGTTAAATGTATCGTCTAGCACACTTATCTCTACTACAGTTCGTTACCTTGTTCCTCTCTCACATCTTGATTATTAATTTTCTTTCTATTACCCTCATCATGTCTTCTATCACCTCAATCAAAACATCAAGGAATCCACCCCTATATGACATTTTCAAAACTCGTGAATTTCTTATTTATTAAGTCTCCGAGACTGAGTTTTAACGGATGCTCTAATTTAATTCTCTCCATTTTCATATCCTCCCTCACCTTCCGTAATTTCTCTTCATTTTGTAAGATCAGATCTTTCATTCTACCTCATCTCGTATCTGGCCTGGAAGACCACTCGCAATTTTCTTTAATTTTTCACCCAGTAACGCCTTAACAATTTTCCGATGTAGTGTTTCTCCTTTATTGCTTCTTCTCTTTCCTGTTCAACTCTCTTCACTTTCCCCGTCACTTTTATCGAAACGTCCTTCCATCACCATAACTGCTCTTACTGCACTCATATCTAGAAGTTCCTCCAAATGTAGCCCACGTACGTAAATGCCCTCAGCCTGGTGCAATTTCCCTTTGCAAATCTTCCGATCTACCCTTCAATTTACTTTTTTACCCCTGTAACCACACACCACAAGTCCAAATGCGGTGTGGGTATTTTGGTAGAAGCGGGATTCACATAAATACCACAATTCCTATGATAGGGTTCCGCTGCCACCAGCCCAGTTTCCCGGACAATTAAACACACGTGTAATAACAATAATTAATAATTTAATACAAGTTAAATTGAAATCTGAGTATTTGCAAACTTGAACAAACTCTCAAAATCATAAATACAAGTATTAATTTGTCATTACACAGTCAATGATATCAGAAAACATCAATTACACACAGATATGAATACAGTTGTTGACAACTAATTCGGAAATCCACCTAGATTATCCGAACCTCAAAAATTACAAGTTGCTTTCCCGAATAACGAACTGTTACAAGTTACGTCACTCGCAACTAGTATCAAATGTATTTAAATTACCTCAGTAATTCTTAAGTGGTCTGGCGACCAATACTAGCCAGGTCACATGTCAAGTAACCTGCGGACTCAACCCACACATATATGTCCTCGAGGATCCTCAATCCTCCCAATATATACAGAAGAGGAAGTCACGTGACCAACAAGTAACAACGCCTTCGCTGCCACAACGTGCAATCCAATCCTCTTGTTCACCCCTCAGCTTTCCTGGAAACGCAATGATCTCCTCGCGAGGGCGCCGCTGCCGATCCACGCCAGGCGTTGAACGCACCTTTCACTTGAGTCCGTCATTGTCTTTGCAGTTGGTGAAGGTACTTCATTCACAACGTCTTAACATTCTTGCTTTAGGGCTTTTACCGACCTCGCCTCGGTACACATGGCGAGCAAGTCTCTTTTACAGAAATAGCATAATGCAGCTTACATTCCTTAAGGTGTCTCACCCCGGTTAGATATGACGAACAAATGTACTTTCACAGAAATATTATAAGACAAAGGGAGAGGCACGCGCTGATTACACACTTCGGCAGGCATTCTTCGAGGGCATTCCTACTCTCCTTCCCCGAAAAAGCAGGGGAATGGTTCACACAATGAATGGAAAGGTTTAGTGGTGGTCACCTTTCCTAATCAGCGGCATCCGGCTAAGTACCTCACTGGCTCAGTGAATGGCGTAAAAATAACAATTCACAAACGTGTAGAATGTCTTGGTTCTGATGTTGCAACCCCCTTCCGTGTATATCTGCTTTTAATAAAAGATGTCTCGAGTATTAAACGTGTGCATCAATCGTCTACCTCTTTCTTGGTCTCAATGGACACAGACACCTTATCTCTGCAAAAGTGTTCTGTTTATTTATCTATCTGTACTCTATAGAAGTTATAAGCTATTTTCTAATATTATTTACAGTTCTATTTATGTCTTTAATCCGAACGAAATTTTTTTTTCCCATTCTCAGTAATATTATTTTAATTTAGAATTTTCATTTTGGTAAATAATTCCGTTTCCAAATTTCACCTAGTTAATATTTTTTATCCTATTTATATCTTACAACATGAATAATTGATTTTCCTTATGAAAATGTACTTATTGAAATTACTTTAAAATAATTCCTCTAACAAAAATTATGAAAATACCACTTTGAAAGTTGGAAACGTTCCTTATAGAAAATTAAGTACTACATTTCCACATTGCTAAAATTATTTTTAATTTAAATTATTACTTTCAACATAAAATTTCAAGTCCGATTTACCATAAAAGTATTCTGAATTAATTTCTTCCTCAATAAAAATTCTTAGTTTGTATACTCCACATTTAGGAAATTATTCTAAATTTCAATTCATAAACCAAGTCCAATTTATAGTTTTTGAAATCTTTCTCGGCGGTAAATATTCTAAGTCACAATTTCCTCTCTAAAAATTATTGTAAGGTCAATCTTCTGTTTAAAATTGTTTTAAAATACACTCTTGACTTGTAATTTTCGTCTCCTGTATCAGAAACTTTCTAAGTTATATCTTCATGCAAAAAAATAATAATTCAGAGTTCAATTTATATGTCCATACATCGTGAAGTCTATAATCCCTTGTGAACACACACACCTCTCATAAACACTATGATTGCAAATAATATTATCATTGTATATGGTCGCTCCCACGTAATACGTAAATATCACTTTAATGTGATATTTTCCGCTATTTAAAGCTCTTTTATCATTTATTTTAGCCCACTATTTCTTTCTACAACACTACTTAATATCCGTTCCGCTTCCTTACCTTTGAAACGTCAGGAATCAATAATGTTGTTGTAAAATATTACTACTTTGCTACAGCTTCTAGTCGCTCGTATTTCGAACACGTCACATATCATCAAAAATATGTTTCGAACACATCACATATTTGATTTTGAACATTGGAAATTGTCATACGCATACTTTAAGAATCCATCCTTATACATATAATCATGTGTCCGTGAATAGAATTCTTCTTCATCTGACCACACACAACTCACGTAATGTGTGTTCCATACTTTTACACTTGTAGCCCCTAATGTGCCGAAATGTCCAACATTTTTGAAGCTTCACTCAAAATAATAATAATCATAATAATAATAATCATAATAATAATAATCATAATAATAATAATCATAATAATAATAAAGATCTGCTCTTCCGTCTAACCATTTGAAACATTTACATTTTAAAATACAAGATGAGAATTGGAAGGATCGTATTTATATTTAATGGTGGGAAGCAAAACTAGGGACTACCCTGGTGTAATACCTTAAACGATTGAGTAAACCCATCAAAACCCCAATCAGGATGGCGACTTAGTGCCGAAACAAGGGATAAAAGCACTAATAATACAATACGATTATAAACATACAAATAAGTAAAATATAGAAATTACTACAAGAAATGAGATTATATTATAACAAATTATTACGTAATGACACTATTTACAAATTACATATTATAATAAGATTATACTTTACTGGGTACACATTACATATTACACTGTATTTACAAATTATCTATTACATTGGATTATGTATAACCAGGTTACTGGAAGAATGAAAGAGAGGGATAATGTAAAAGCAAAGAAGAGAAAGATTGAAAGGAAGATAGAAAGAAAGAAAGCAAAAGAATGAGGGAGAAAAAAATATATTGAGAGGATCTGGGAAAACTAAAGGGCATTGTTTTTCATTCACTCTGTAGGTGTCGCGAAAAAATCCGAAAGACCCGAAATCCAATAGCGACAAAACCCCACGAGTCGGTAGAAGATCCTTCCGGCTTATCTCTTGTGAGGAGGGGAAGGGGTGAAGTAATTAGTCTGACCCCGCTGTTATATTAATTTCCTATTCAGAAATCCCAGTACAAGTTCCTAAATAAATAACCATTAATCTCACATATCTTAGTGACGTACCATTTTTCTCGTCTAAGATACACGAGTAAAATAAAACTCGAATCACATTTCTACAATGTTTAGTTACTGAGATAATCGACAAGTTACTGGGACTATCTTGTGTACTCCCGACAATGTTAACTCTTCATTAGTGTTTCACACGTTTTGTTCGCTTATAAGAAAACATTAATTATATATTATTATTATTATTATTATTATTATTATTATTATTATTATTATTGAATATTAATTTTTGCAGTCCGAAAGATTGCCGTCTCGTGAACATTGACTATTGTGTATATTTGACTGATTTATTTGTAAAATCATGTCTTTCATGCCTTGCAAGAGCAACACATCTTTACACAATAAAATTTCGGAGTGTTTTCCTGTCGTAAAATATGAAACGAAGTTTCCCATTGTTACTGCCTGAGTATTCACACTCATGAGTATTATTTATGGGTGTTTGGTGTAAATTAGCTGGCCTATGACGGTGAACGCCGATGAAGTCGCAAAGAAATCAGCCTTTTGAGAGATGATTCCGCGTGCTCTGGGTAAATGTAGATAAGAGAAAATAACGTATACAACTATTGTTCATCTAAGATAGTTTTACTGAAAAATCTGTGTAATCATATATTTATTCAGTAAGGTTAACACACTTTATCTAAGAAAATTGTTTAAAAATAGACGAGTTAAAATACTGTACCTTAAGTGAGTAATTAATGTTAGAAAAACCTAATCCTAATCAAATTAAATTTATTTGTATGTTTACCAAAGATAACTCTTTAAATTGTGACATCCCTTCAGATTTTACAGTGTTTGTGACGTCGTAGATGTGTGCCTCGTACGCGGCGTCGGAGTCGCGGTCGACCGGCGTCAAGCAGTGGTGCAAAAAAGTTAAGTTATTTTCCAAGAAAATTTGCCATCAAAAGCTTGAATTCTGAAGGGTTTTCTGACAGTATTTCAGCAGAAAAATTTAATATAATGAACTCTAAATTTCTGTCCACTCTTAATTAAAACCGAAAGTAATATAACTCCACAGCGCAGCCGGCAGTAAAAGTGTAATTCCTTAACTATTTCAAAATTCAGAATCCTCTCATAAATTTCCGAGAGTTTTTTCTTCCGATACAAAAATAAAAGACATTATCCCTGCTAAGAGATTTCATTGCGAGCATAACATAAATAATGACAACATTCTTTGTTTTAAGATTTAAAATAATTATTTCTCGTATAACCCTTCAAATCCTCTTACAATCATTAGTTTCATGCCAATTGAGGGTTTAAGTCGAAATATACTCAAGGAGGTACTTTAACTCTGCGTCGAACGCTGTAGCACTTAGAGGACTGATGTTTTGCTCCAGAATAGAACTGCGTTTTTATAGATTTCTTCTCAGCGTTCGTCTATTTAAGAACGGTAACTCTACATTAAAAAGAGGTTACCTTTTCGGGAACGTGACGTCGTAGGACTGGCATTAAAATTTTGGGTTGTTCGTCAATCTCACAGGAGTATAATGAGTCGTCACTTAATGATGTAAGATTATTAGTTAATTTAACAGCAATATGAACTAGAACGTTGACTTGGGAATAAAGGAAAAAATTGACCACAACAGATAAGGAAAGGCGGGACTATTCCCCTGAGTATCTATAACAGTGTACTTAATTTCTTTGCTGCGTTTGTCTATGCTTTCAATGATAAATCAACCTTAAAAAAGAGAGAATGCTATCTAGGGAACGGGACGTCCTAGACGTGTGATTCAAATTTTGTGTTATTCGTCTGATTTATACGAGAAAAACGAGTCGTCACTTAATAATGTAAGATTAATGTGATGGAGGTTTTAGTTCAGCAGGAAGTTTGTTCCAAGATCGCATTATGTGTACTGTGAAGGATTTAGTATAAAGAGTTGTGCCATGCCGAAGAATAGAGAGGAGATGTGAGAAGGAAAAAAAGGAATTTCGGTAGGCCTGCAGAATCCATCAAACGTAATGGCTGGTTACCCATCTCTCGTAGAAAAAGCTTATTTGAGTAGACATAGCGAAGTGGCCTAGCTAATCCATCAACACCTTGCAATGAATTAGAATTATTAAGAAGGGATGGAACGCCACCATATTATAAATACCAACAACCAGCAGAACTTGAAAATCAGAAACACGTCCTCACGAAATGGACCTGTGTTGACAGAGAAGACAGTAGGGTATAATCGCCCTGATATCCTTCTCATTGGTAAGGTAAATAAGACAGCCACCATAGGTATTGCTTTTCCACTGACTCACTGCATTAATTCAACTGAGTCAGAAATAGTAAGAAAGTACCAAACAATTGAAATCGAGAATATATAGAAGTTAGATAAGGTTGAAATGATCCCCTTTGTGATGACTAACGAAGGTATTTTATCAAAGAGATTCGAAAGGAATTTGTGAGACCTTGGAATCAAGGGAAATGTAACTAAGGTCGCACCAGAAGCTGTCCTCCTACTGACATGTCACATTCTCCGAAAATTTTTGAATTAATGTATAACACATCGGGCAGACCAGGATGAATTTCATTTCTGTATCGATAAAGCCCAATCCCAATAAAGGATGGGCAGTGGCGGATCTAGGGGGGGGGGACTAAGGAGCTCACAGACACCTCCCCCTCCATTGGACCTGAACTTACAACACATAAAATTGAAATGGATAAAAGGCATACTTTGTGTTACCAGATTTTTCGTACACTAAATTTCCATACAATAGGCAAACGTAATACAAATTGTATCATAATATCTGCCTATTATAGGTACTGGTTGAAGCGACTCGCCACACAAGGCTATTCCATGAAGGCTAAACTCGGTTTGTATTAAACGTACAACGCAACCGCATTGCCGACAGCACAACTCACGGTTAGCCTCCAATGTTATTAACGCATTGCGATGTCTTTCTTTACGGGACCTTTACCAGCTTCACCGAGGATGGGACGGTCTTGAACTGTTCGAAATTTCTTTTCTGTTGCTGCATGTCATCTATAGACGGGCTGATGTCTATTCATTTACGGGATGACGTTTATCCTTCCATGCGTTGTATCGTCTCTATGTACATTGTAAACTGTTTGTTATCTCACTCGTAATTTTTTTATTTATTAGAACTTGGATTTAAAAGAATATCTCTTCAAGACAGTTGTTTTAAAGAATATTTCTGAATAAAACTCTTGATTGGAATTTTATTTCATAACTTCGATGTATTTTTGTTGTTTGTTCGTTATGTCTGCATTAAAAATACATTTTCATGAATTATTTGATTTGTATTTTTGTAAAAATGTGATTTGTACACGATATCCTTATCATTTAATACGTATTAGCCATTTTAAACAATTAATAAATTTCGTCACTATTAATATTGTTAATTACCTATTTGATGTATTTTATTTAAAGATAGTATTTATAAAATTTGTGTTGTAAAACCATAATTTTCAAAAAGAAATGATCCCCATATCCCTCCCCGGTTTGCCCGTCCCCCCTTCTTGATTGCGGTCTAGATCCACCATTGAGATGGGTGAATATTTTTCAGTTTCTACTGAGAAAGAATCCTTCGCATTAACATTATATTCACTACAATAATGTCTGGTTGGGCAATGCCGCACTGGGATTGAATGGCGCATCGACCCGAATGCCCGTACGACCATTCCGACCCCAGTACTGATATTTTAGGCGGGAAAACCATGACCCAATCCTCTCTGTGTTTATGATCCATCACAACACGTACGCATGCGTGATCCGACTGCAAGTGCAAGCGTGAACGCCATCTTGTGAGTGGAGTGTGGGGCTGTGGGTTGGTCACTGTCGGCCACTGTTGTCGTGCTGGTCTATGCATTAGTGTATGAACTACTATTTCTTTCGTTGACATTTGAGTGTCATTCCATGGCTGAAATGCAAGCCACATCTGGCAATCAAGATGCTTTAACTGTTGCTCAGTTGGAATTAGGAACTAATCCTAATGCCTTGGCTTTGAGAAGGCCGTTCGATCCCGTGGCACACGAATTGGACGCTAATTTTCGTCTTACACGTTTTGCTGATTTAAAAGGATGAGGGTGTAAAGTCCCTCAGGAGGTTCTCACAAAACTCCTTGAGGGACTTCAGCAAGACGAAAACAATGCACAGGACGAACATGCCCACTTTTTGCATATGACTAGTCCTAGAATCGGTATGTATTATGACGATTTTGTCATTCTGTTCTGTATTTAATCCTATGATTATATTCTACCTGAGAACCTGTGAGGATTCTTTCGTGACACGATACATTATTCGTGTAATATTTAGAGGTTCTACTTTTTGGTTATTGTGCATCCATTGGCGTTTTGCCGGTTAGTCCAGGTCAGTGTTTACGACAGTGCCCACTGTAGCCTGGAATGAACGGGATTTTGGAAACGTCTTGCTCATTGCGTGTTGTGGAAATGCAGTAATTTACGATATTGCGACTGAAAATTCCTATTTATTATATGTCATGAATTATCACTAAAATTTAATGTACTGAGAATTGTAAATAACTAGCATTAGTGAAGTGTTTTATTTGATGATGAAAAAAAAATTGCATGGAAGTTCTGCATAATCACCTTAAAATAATACTATCCTCGTTTCCTCTGTATTAACCCTATATTGTTGATAACCTATTCCAATCATCTTTATAAATTCTGATGTTTTATTACCTTGTAATACATTTTGTGCAAGATGATTTACAGTTTGAGTTGCATTGTCGTCTGAATTGCGTAGCTTATTTCAATTATAAACCTAAACTTTAATACTATGTTGTGGGAATATCAAAAGCATGTAAGAATCCGTGTGAGAATTTATTATGGAGATGAGTATGAAATATCTATTTTCATCCCGTAATAAAAAATTTTCAGATTGAAATCGTAGAATAAGAAAGTATTTTAATGGCAGAACATTGACAATAGTAGACTAAATTTTCTGTTAATTTGCAATTCAAAGGTTATATGAAGAAGTGGGAATATTAAATTATTAAAGTTAACAATCTTGAATCAACAAATTACTTTATTCAATCTCACAATGATTTAGCCAGGATTTTGTCCTTCATGAGGTGTTAACATGAATAAATATTGTAAATATTTACAGACTCATTCATGACATGTTACTACGATACTACTTTATATATGTAAATACCTGATGGAAGTCAAAATCCTGTCTGAAATGTCGAGTGGTTAAATATAGTAATTTGTCTGTTGAAGACTGTTAAATTTCATAACTTGGTAGATTATAGTGATCGATGTAAAAGCTGTATTAAATTATTTACTTTATTTACAGGTGTGTTAGTTAAATGAAAACAGTTATGTGTATTTAAGATATTGAAGGACAGCAGCGTGTATTTACCAATCAAATCTGAGAGGAGTTGAGCCCCTTTAACTGAGATGTGAGGATCTAGTATTAAAGATGAAATTCTGTGAAATTTCATTTTTGTATTCGAGTTTCATGTTTTAGGCCCATAGCCAGAAATGTATTTTGGGGAATGCACAGAATATGTGCCAAAAAAATTTTGACAACTTTTTTACTTGTATACTTTTACTTTTAATATATTTTAAATTTGTTCAATTGTTTACTTTGTTTTTAATTTCTTATCAAATATTGTGTGTTCGTGAAGTACTTTTATTTCAATTTTTAAGAAAATTCGGGGATCGTCTGAACTCCTGGCTATTTGCCTTTTCACATTATGTTCTCTATTTGTTCTAGTGTTCTAGGCTATTGAATTGGGTGTGGAATAAATTATAGTATTTTAATAATAAATTGTAAGTCCTTTTGGGCTATCTTTTTACTTTCTTTCATAGGCTTGTGTGGCTGAAGTATTAATGAACAGAGGATAAAGAATCCTGTACTGGCAAGATTTACATTCAGTGACTTGATGTATGAGGCTGGGCATTGAGTTGGACATGACAACACTTAAGTTCTATATAGTTGGCACATGGCAAGATAAGGAATACATTTAATGAAGGCTATAATATTGCCCCACTTTATGATACTTTAATATTAAATTACTTTTTGTTTGTTTAAGAAATCATTTGAAAGTTTTAAATCTCCTCGATAGCATTTTCACACAAGAGGGAAATCCTGTTATATCCTTAAGTATATTAAATCTTCACCACTGCCTTCAAAGTAGTATAAGTAATTGGATGAGGTAAAGCAAAGTTGTCATGATTGTACAGGGGAAGCTGTACAGTCTTAATTAAATATAAAACATGATAATAGTTGAGGAATATTGCACAGTGAAGTCTCGACAATATTATGAGGTTAAAAATCTCAGGNTATATATATATATATATATAATATCTTAAAATAAATCCAATTAAAACCTTACATGAAAATTTTCACACAGCACATGTGTTATTGTAAATGTCTTAGCTTAAAATAGAAATTTCATATTGCTAAACAAAGTCAGGAACGATTAATTATTGAAGGCATTAGTGAAATCTCTGGAGAGGGAAATGTATTTATATATTTTTTATGTTAAAGAATAAACAGTTTCTTTATGTAAAAAATTGATTGATTTATGCATGCCTTTTAGGAATTGGCATGGATTCGTCTGTGACACCACTTCGTCATGGTGGTCTATCATTAGTTCAGACAACAGACTTTTTCTACCCTTTAGTGGATGATCCGTATATGATGGGTGAGTAGTCAAGAAATTTCTGTTTATAAGAAGTTTTTTTCTTCTAATTTTTAAGTGAGCTAGGCTCTGTGAACAGAAGTAGATTATGAATGTATATCCTGGAATATCTTAGAATCTTTGAAAGCGCTTTGAGGAAAACTATATCTTTGTATTTAGTAGCTGGGAGGAAAAGTATGTTAAGGAAAAATTATTTTTTATAGTTAAGAAATATCAAGTATAAATTCCCTTATCCATATAAAACCTGAATATTACTTCTGGGGTAAATTCTCATTCGCGGATATGTTGGCAAATTTGCTCAAAAGATTTATTTGTTGAGGGTCTTGTGTAAAAGTGCTAAATGGATCTGTGCGTCTCTCAAGGATAAGCTGGAAATTACTAGCTTCTGTGAAAAAATAATTTTTAAAGCCAATGGTTTCTACTAACAAAAACTCTTGTTTTGTTACAAATTTGAAGGTTATGTCCTTGAATCCTAACAAATATTCGGTAAAGATATGAATTATAATTTTACATAGATTGAGACGATTTCTTTTTGTAGCAGATATCTTAGGAAATAAAAGTTTTATTTGTTTATAATCTTTGCAAGCACCAACAATGACACCCATCTGAATAAAATTGCTGCTAGAAGTCAAAGTGGTGGCAATGATAATCTGGAAAAAATTGTTCTGTAATCCCAGATATGTAGAAACTGAAAATTTGTTATTAAAATTATGTAAAATATATCAGCAACACTTATTTGATTATTTCATTTTGAGTGATTTTTTTATTGACTGCACTTATTCCGATTGTTCATCTCAATTGTTTGGTTTGATTTGAAGGAGAAAATTATTATGTTGAACAATTGGTTTAATGAGTTCTTTTTCTTGATGTGCATAAATCTTTTAATAGTTGTATTTTTGTATTCTAGGAAAGATAGCATGTGCTAATGTTGTCAGTGATTTGTACGCCATGGGAGTAACAGAATGTGACAACATGCTCATGCTTTTGGGTGTGTCTACTAAAATGACAGAGAAGGAACGTGATGTTGTGGTGCCTCTAATAATGAGAGGATTTAAGGTAATTTGCTCTTTTAAGTTCTTATCTCTGTTGTTTTCACCATGACAAAATATGCTATTTTTATGAGAGATATATTTGTTTTGAAAAAATAACTGCTCTGTTTATGTTCTTGAAGTACTATAGTGTCATACAAAAATATAGATAAAATCATGTTTGGCATGGATTATCTGAGGTTACAATATTGATTGTAGATGGTACGGTTTTGCCATAAACCTTCATATTTTTACCTCCAGACCACAATGCCCGACTTTGTCTGCCTGAGCTACGTCTAAGAATATTGCAGAAAATAACTTTTTTCCTTGTTTTCAGTGATGACTATTCTCAGTGAAGCCTGTTATGCAGTGTACTTACTCTAAAGTTGTGTGTTCTTCCCTAAACCCAAACTGATCAGAAAGAGAGTGTTGCTTCCTTTAGCTTAGCTTAAGTCTTTTCAACTATAACGTTTTTGAACAGTTGGAAATAACGGAATGAAAAGGGTTGATAGGAAACAATTTGTTTTTGTGCTTTCCCTGGTTTGGGAATGGTATGCTTCAGTAATGTTCAAAGTGAAATCTCAATACATAGTAGTCTGATTTCATAGGAAGTTATCTGAAGACATCTGGAACAATAGCCAATCTTGATGACAGAAATGAATTTAATAAAATTTCATAGTAGGACTCGAGTCGTGGACTTTTTGGCTTGGGAGAAACTAATTGAAAAATGTTTCCATTCATCATTGACTCTGTCCTGTTCAAAACATTGACTCCATCCAGTTCAACTAAAGTTGAGTAGAAACTTCACCAATTACTTACAGGGAAAAAAACTTCGGTAGAAGTTGAGGTGCATACCAAACTAATGTTCTTTAATGAATGTAGATGTTAGAAATTCTTTCTTTGGAATTCTTAGGAAAGAATGTATACATGGAAGTGTTCAGTAATTTCTTTCTGGGAAGTTGTGATAAAACAAGTCACTATATTTAGTTTTGTGCAGAATATCTATTTAAATATTTTTCAATTCCTTCTTTTGCGTAATTTTAAAATTTAGTGTGAAAATTGCACACAGGAAAACTCTGATAGGAGGTAAAGCTAACCAGGATTCCCTACTTGGAAATTCAGAAAGTTCTTTCGTAGACAATGCAACAGTCATTAAATATAAGGTAATATAATTATTGAAAATGTGGAGATAAACCCCTTGAAAATACACATGCGGGAAAAAGAGGTGAGATCGCATCTAATTACTCAGGGTAGGTTAGTGAGAAATCATTATTATGCCAGTATGTGGCTACATTACACCTGAAGGGCAATTAGGTCGAGGACCTTTTCAATGTATGGCTTGTCATCGTAAATAGAAATTCTTAACAAGCGTTGGCATATTGGTTAATGTCCTGGACTGTGAGACAGCATTTCTGATACCTTCCAGTAATATGGAAGCTGATGCCATGAGTAAAACTGGCTCTAAGGCAACTACAACAGTCTTGCTCATCATTCTTTGAGAAAGTGATTTCAAACATGCATATTTATAACATAAATTTGGTCCCAAATGGTGTGAATCTTCACCCGGAGGAGGAGGAGAGAACCTTTGCAAATGCCACCAAAGCAAGTTGTCCAGAATTTTCCACACAGTGTTCTAGAACATTCGGACAATGTTTTTGTGGAGAATTTAGTGTGTTTCTTCTGGAGTGCAAGACTGACATAGGCCACTGAGAGGTGACTTGTGGGACGTGAACTTATATAAACAGTTTTAATAGTCCATGAAGTAATTTAATAATTTCAAATAATAATTTTGAAAAGCAAGGTTAATTAATAAAATTCCTATAATTGACAATGCCCCCCAGGGGACTTGCATTTAGTAAGTATGTGTTTTGCAAACACGGGTCCCGGAGCTGAGTCTTGCATTACTTCCACTTACTTGTGCTAGGCTCCTTCCTTTCTCTTTCCTGACCTTCCTTGGTCATCTCTTGTCCTTTTCGATCCTGACACTATTAGGGCTAGGGTATCTTTCATTTTCCTCACTTTTTGTCGTCAATGTGTTGATTTTTGGTTTTGAGATGTTTTGGTATGTTGTAATTCAGGAGGGTTTTTAGTGGGTATGGTTGAGTCATTCAGCAAGTCCCACATGCGGGGAGAGTCATGTTGGCTCTGCCAAGCACGTAACTGCATTTTCCCTACCTGTACACGTTTTTAGGGCTCCAATGACCTCAATNAAAAAAAAAAAAAAAAAAAAAAAAAGAAAGAAACAACGAAAAATGTGACCACGTGACATAACATTTTCCTACTGTTTATGATGCTGTTTGCAAATTTATTTTTGGCTAACAAATCTAGTGTCTTGTTGGTTAAATTCTGCTGTTGAAAGGGATCAATAGAGCAAGACAACTAATCATTCAAGATTTAAAGACGTCATGTGGTTGGTGCAAAAAACTCATGAAATGGGAAGGTGTTCCTCTAAGATGACTTGCATCAACCTGACAAAAGCTACCTGCTGGTTTTGAAAATAAATTAACAAACTTTCAACATCATGTGATGGCACTACCATCATCATTTGAATATGCTGAGAAATGCAAACAAGACACCTGTTTATTCTGACATGCCAACCAACTATACTGTGCATGACAAGGGCACTAATGAGGTGAAACTTAAAACTACTGGGTATAAAAAGATTCGTGTTACTGTTAGGTTATGTATTTCTGGCGATAGGAACAAATAACCATCCTACATTATTCTCAATCTGAAATCTATACCCAAAAATGAAACATTTCCAAGAGAAGTTGTTGTGAAGAGCTCAAGAAAAATTTGGATGATTTGTGAGTTGATGGAAGATTGGATCTGAGTTGTTTGAAACAACTACCTGAGAACTCTTCACACATATCCAAGAATGTTAGTGTTTGATGCTTTCAATGGTCACACCACCCAGATAGGAAAGCTTTTGCACATAGGAAAGTTTCATGTTGTCATTCCAGGTAGCATGTCAAATCAGCTTCAGCCAATTGATGTTTCTTTTAACAAGCCATTCAAGTATTATCTCAGGAAAGGATATCATCAGTGGTCTTGTAGTGACTTACTTGATGAATTTTTTATCTTTCCTAAAGAAATCAATCTCTGCGTTGAGTCACAATGAATTTCTGTAGCTTGGAAGAAGAGTGGCTCATCTTATCAAAAAGTCTAAAAAAAAAAATTAATGTCTCATGAATGCCCATGATGGATCAGAAGATGATGCTATATGGAGAGACTGTGGACATAACATTGAAGAATCCATTCTCAGAATTTAAAAAATTCTAAATTTGGTTTCTTAAAATCGTTACTTATATTTGAACATCTTATAATCGGGACTTATATTTGAAGGAATACAGTAGTACTTAATCTATAACATTAAAAAAGAATATTTATTCAACCTTAAAGGTCACCTTGTATACATAACAATAAGCAAAACAAGGATCTCTCACATTTTACTATCTCTTTTGCGTTTTCCACACTTTACAACTTAGCTGTTACAGAAAGTAATGTTCACAGCCCTCGCCACGTGGAGGCGTTTGCTGTCATCTACTATCATATACATTCTCTTATTCCTGCTTTGCACATTGTAAAGTACTCTAATAGTCGGTATTTGTTGTTGTTATTATTAATGTCCACTTTTGTTTGATATTCAACACATCTTGTCTTGTGTACTGCTTAATATAATCTGTTTTTTCACGTCCATACTTTGGGCAATCTCATAGTACATGGTCGGGCGTTTCTCGATCTAATCCACAGCTACACCACTCATCTGTTTCCTTTCTTAATCTCTTCGAATATGTTAGGAAATTTCCATGTCCTGTAATGAATTCTTGCATTGGCTTTGGTGGATTAAACCATTTTTTGTTTTTTACTGCATATTTTACATGTGGTATATATTCATATGTTACTCTTCCCTTCCTCGTTATTTCCCATCATCTTTGCCAAGTTTCAAGTAATATTTTAGTTAATTTTCCCCTTGACTTTTTTTCCTCTTTCCAGTTCTCAGTCTCCAGTTTCTTTAAGCCAAACGCTCGTTTGGCTGAAGTTATTCGAGAACGGGACACTTACACTAAAAAACTCAGAGCGGGACACAGTAATCATCATAGGTGGGCAGAACGATATTAACTAGGATGGTCATTTCAACGCGTCTGAACATCTACAAAAACTAAAAATGGCCTCCNTGCACACAAACATAGTGCTCTCTAGCCTGCCTCCACGCTTCAACGTTCCACAAATAAACCACGAAATTAACCTGGCAAACATCTCCCTAAAACATCATCTGGCAGACACAAAAATCACATTTTTTGATTTGCAACCACACCTGACTGCCAAGGACTTTACCCAGCATGGTTTACACCTAAGACCTTTTGGGAAACAGCACTTCGGCTCTCTTCTAGGTTCACATCTGACCTCACATCATCCACCTGCCCCACTACCCACTCCTACACCTCCTCCTGCACCTACCTCATCTCCTCCTCCTCCTCCTCCTACCTCATCACCATCCCCTCTTCCTATCTCGACACCCATTTCTTCTCCTTTCACCTACTGCTTCCTCATCTAGCACGTCCTCATCTATTCCTCCTGCCGCCCCCATACACAGTTACAACTTGCGCTCAGGAGTAGGATGTGGTACTCGAAGATGACAATCGCGTTCAGATGCAGTGTGCGTGCTTGATCCGGAACTAGAAGCTGTACCAATTTCAAATTCCTCTCCACAATCTAACGTCGATTCCATTTCTCGTGAGTCACAAACTCTTTGCGAAAATAAAATAATTATATTTCATCATAATGTCCAATCCCTTTCAAACAAATTGACAGACATTGAAATTCTGGTACACGAAAGTCAATTCAATTTGCTATGCCACACAGAGCATTGGCTTTCAACTAACAACATGAACGATACTGCTATTTCTAATTATTATTTAGCAAGTTCTTACTGTTGGCAAAATTTTAAAGGCAAAAATCCCCACGGAGGTACGTGTATCTACGTTCGTAATGATATTTTATCTTCTCCACTGACAGGCTACGAGAACTTCTGCGTAGATAGTGTGTTCGAA
>NNCF01133220.1:20644-45512 GCA_002313205.1 Laupala kohalensis | reverse complement strand
CCCCCCCCCCCCCTCCAGCCCTCTCAACAGGTTTGGTCTCCAAAGGGCCTTGCACAAATAAATTACTGTTGAAATATTGTTGAATTTTTTTCCTGCTTATGTGATCTTTGTATTAATATCATAAGGCCCTACTAAACTTTTTCTACTTGCAAAGCAGCAAAATATTTTCTAGTATAACACTTTACCTTGTGTCTAAATTCTTGAACCGTAGCAATTTATTTTCATGTAATGTTAGTAAATACGCTCCATTGCATTAACCGTATGTGTTTTGTAGTTGAATTTCTTATATTCATATTTCTGGTTTTTAGGGCCAAAATCTCACCAAATTTTGTACACAATTCCAACAGGATATTCTCTGTTATTGGAGTGAAAATCAAGTTTGAAAATAATACGTATCTATAACACATTAATAAAATCTAACCCACACTTTTCCCACTAGGATGGAATGAGAGACCTGTCAAACTACAAATTTTTGTTCTAGATTTAATCATTGGCCATTTGGTGTTGATCTTTCTCTGTAAATTATAGTTTCACAATCTTTTTGGGACTACCATCTATTTAGCTCGACAAAAAATTGTTTACACTCCCATCATAACAATTTTCCCTGTTAAAGCTGTTTTATATTATTTATGTAAATAGATGCTAGAGATACATGACTGCTTATGCTGTTAAATTATTGAAGTTGGAGTGACCAATACAAGCTTCATCTTGGAAACTATCACTATGTCCATTTTCATGAAATGGATATGCTCAAATAACATTAATCATACAAATAACATTATGCATACCTTAATAATGATATAAGAATAGGATTCTTGCAATTTGGCCAAAAAAAAGTGTGCCAACATTTATTTCGGATATCCCCATGTCTGTGCAAGAACAATGAACAAAACATGGATAATAATGAGCATCTCTCTCCTCCCCTCCCTCCTCTCCTCTCCCCCTCTCTTCTCTCTTCTCTCCTCTCCCCCTCTCTTCTCTCTTCTCTCCACTCCCCCTCTCTTCTCTCCCCCTTCTCCTCTCCCCCTCTCTCTCCAGAGAGAAAAACACAATCTCTAGGGTGTATGTCTTTGTCTATGAAGGTGTTGCAGATTTTTCTACATGAATTTAGCCTTTACAAAATCCCCCCCCCCTTTACACCAGTGGATTGTGGTGTATTCTATGGTATGATTTTTAGATATTCACATAATTCTATTTATTTGCCTTTTTTGGAGTTTACTGTTATTATTGTTTTTTATGCCATAAGGATTTTATGGGAATTTGTGGATGTATATTATACTATATGTTCAGTGAAAATATTTTTAAATTTTCTGTACAACTATAGAGTTTTCCAAATTGCTCCTGAAACTTGTAAATTTGGTCCTGCCGAGGAAAGGCACCGCCAACTAACCGAAATGCGGTCCGATGCTATTTTTTCGCTAGTTGACGGAAGATAATAGAGAAGCATATAGTATTTTGCATTAGCATACAAGACCTTTTGCATTTGTTTCGTACATATATCTATTACTCATAAAGTTGTGAATGATAGGAATTGTTTGACATTGTTGAATGATGTGAAATTAATGACAAATAAGATAACTAATATTGTTGCTAAACGTATAATGTACTTGACACATGTGTTGTCACGATTTGTCTTATATTAACCTCAAAATTGTCTATAAATCCGAATCTATATTTTTTACTGTATTATAACAGGGGTGTTACAATATGTTCGTCAAAATACAAAAGTGTTGATGAAATTATCAGAGTACAAAGTTGAATTAGTTCTCCCTTTCCTGTTGCTTATCTATGTCCAGTGGTGAGCTATATTCTCTAGTTTTACCTTTGTGTTAGTATCACAAACTTGACCAAAATCCTTCAAATAATCCTGTTTATTCTTGTTGAAACCTCATATTTGTAGATGCTGTAAATAATCTCTGAAATAATGATATGAAATAGAAGCTTTGAAACTGCAGGACAGTATGAACTCTTGAGTGGTCTGTTAAAAATTGTCGTAATCTGAGTATGAATAAAAGTGGGAAAAGGAATCCAATTGTGGTAAAGGATGAAAATGAAAGTGCTACTTTAGGTAGACTCTTGCAAGTAAAAAACCTTTTGTATACTTTTCCACTCTATACTTGCATTATAAACCCTAAAAAATTTATTACATATAAAGCTTTTACAATAAGATACTAAACCTTTGGAGAATGTATTGGCTACTGAATCACTTTATAGTTCATTGGTGTATCCTTGAGTGTAAATTTCTAATAAAATAATATAAAACAAATAAAAGGTTGCTGTATTGACTTAGGCACAAAATTTACAAACATCTAATTATGTGAAGTTAATCATGTACATTGAACGTATCCAACAATTCCCAATTAGAGAAATTGAGATGTATCAAAATGGATGGTATTTATAGGTTGAAATATCATTTTTTGATGGTTATTTTTTTCTGATTTAGGACTCTGCAGTAGAAGCTGGAGCCACTGTTACTGGAGGTCAAACTGTTGTCAATCCATGGTGTACCATTGGAGGAGTTGCAACTACTGTCTGCCAGCCTAATGAATATATTGTGTGAGTTCTTGTTTTATGTATTTGGCTAGTACTTCTTATAGCAAGAAACTTTGAAAAACTAGGCCAAAATATTGATGGTATCAGAGATGTCATGTGTTAAAAGTGTGATTAATTGTGAAATCCTAATTACCTTTTTAAAAAGTAAAAAAAAATTCTATAGCTTAGCAAGTGCAATGAATCTTCTCACAAAATAACTTTCATTTAAACCTAGTAGCATAGTGCCTGCTACCTTTGTAGAGTGAAAGTATGGATATTTGTTTAATTGTTCTTTCTAAATTGCCATTGTTTTATGTGAGGAAGATCTGAACCAAATTTAGAAAAAACTGGGTTGTGCCCTTGAATCCACCTTGGTGAGCTTGAGAACTGAATTTAGGAACTCATTGCTCTGCAGCTCACACCTACAAATGTTTTAAACTAAATGAAGAAAAATTTAATTCAAATTTTGAAAAAATCTCTGTTGTGCTCTTAGACCCACCGTGAAGAACTTTTATACCAAATTTCGAAGCTCAAATATCCACTAGACAAACTCTGGAGAACGTGTGTGCCAAATTTCAAAGCTCTGGGCCTTTAAGTCCCTGTGCTAGGCAAAAATATGAAAATATGTTTAATGTTCAATAAAAAGTTGAATTGAATTTTGAAAAAAATTTCTTTTGAGGAAACTTTCAACAAAATCAGGTCGAAAGTGGTCCCGATTTTTTTCACACTGAAACAAATGGACTCTTAATATGTTCTGTCAAATATTAGTGACTAAGGCTCACTGAAAAGAAACCAACCTATTCGCTTCACATGGCAAAGAGCCATTTTCGTGGGCCTTGAACAACCGTGAACTACCAAGTGTTGGAGCAGCGACTGCCAAATCACTTAGCCTATATACATACAGATGTGTAAGAGTTACTGATCCTGATCAAAATAGAATAGAATAATATGTATTGAATATGGCTCAGCCATCAGGTCTGTTCATCTGCCAATCCATGTACCCAAAATACAAAACAAATAAACAACACTAAGTATGAAGAGTTTACAAACTGCACCAAATAACATGAAACACTGAGAGGGGTATATGGTAGAGAGTTATGCTGTCTCCCACTACAATTCCAAGCTGGTACTCCCAGGCTCGTGCAGGATACCGTCTGATCAGCTGACCTTGTACCTTGATTGTTGACCCTTTCCACTTTTCATGGTTGTCATGAAGCAACAAAAATAAATAGCTCAAAAGAATTTATTTTGTAATTAGATAAAAAGTTCAAGATTTGAAAAATATTTTGAAGAAAACAAGTAAGAGACTTAAAAGGCTTACAAAGTTTATGATCTTAAATTGACTTTCGGAACCATATTTTGGAAAATGCTTTGTTTCTTAATTTGCAGGATCAATATTAATATTGTATATTAAAAGATGATTATTATTTATTTATGTATTTATTTTCATCAACAGGGAAAATCTTATACATTGAATACAAATATAAATATTGTGTGGTAGATGGATAATTTGAACAAAGTATTGTAAAATACAAAGAATATTCATTCAAATACAAGTAGTACCTTAAATTTATCCTTAATACTAAAAATTGAATTTTCATGTGGTATAAAACAAGTTACATTATCATTACATTATTAAGATATTCTATTAATAATTGACTCTGTAGACTTGGTCTAACAATAGGAATTTGATAATATTGATAATTACATCAGAGAAACCTGGGATTTAGATAAAAGTACAGACAAATCGATATTATTACTCATTATTTTGAAGACAAAAATTAAATCAGCTGTACTTCTTACAGATTCAAAGTTAGCAATAGAAAAGGTGTTGTAGATAGGAATAAGATTGACATCTGTTGGTGAAATATATATTCCAATTGTAAATGCTGCAAATCTTTAAAAAAATTTGACTTTGAAGATTCTAATTTCTTTATCAGACCCAATTCATTGGGTCTCCATATAGTAGAAGCATACATTACAAGGGGTTGATAAAACAGAAATAAAGTGATCTGAAAGTAGAAATATTCTTAAAATTATGAGTAAATTTCTTAATAAAATAAATCTTTTTCATAACTTATACATAAATGTAGTCAATATGTTGCTTAGATGACAGTTTAGAGTAGAAAATAACACCCAAGTCTTCAGTTGGTACAACTTGTGCAATAATAATATTCTTCAGAAAATAAGGTAACAAAATGTGACTGAGATTTACCTAAACTACTTTGAAAACATTTCCTAGTATTAATTTCAAGACCATTCAATTTGGACCTCTCCTGAAAAGATGTATGGTCAATTTGAAGTAAATCTAAATCAATGAAAGAATTCATGGATTTAAACAATATTGCATCAGCAAAAAGTAATAATTCTCTGTGTTCATTATTTTGTACCAAATCATTAATAAAAACAGGTAACAGTAAAGGTCCAAGGTGTGTACTGTGACCTACCTGAGAAAAATCATCCAAGGGATGTGAAAAACAATTGCCCTACTAAACAATTGGTTTACACTCATTTAAGTACGAGGAAAACCAGCCAAGTGGATTACCATTAATACCATAAATGTTGAGCTTCCTAATCAGGAGTTTACTATTCACCAAATCAAATGCTCTGAAAAAGTTGGAATATATTGCATCAACAACAAACCCATCATTCAAACTAGAAACTACGTAATCATAATAAATTGAGAAGTTAATTACTGTTGATTTCCCAGTAATAAATCCACACAGTTGAGGTTCTATGAACTTATGGAAATGTTTGCATATTATTATAAACTGCAATGATATTATCATAAACTAATTTATCAAATAATTTAGCTAAACATTATACTTGTTTATTGTTCTATAGTTGTTCATATCAGAACAATCTCCACTTTTAAGAAGAGATGAAATGAAAGAAAGATTCCATGGTTCAGGAAAGAACCCCAACTTAGGCAAAGTATTAAACAACTTTGTCAACCAAGGTGCAATTAAATTAGCACAAAATCTGATAATTTCTGCATGTAATATTATGAGGACCTGGGCTACTATTATAACTAAGCTTATTAATACATTTATTAACCTCAAACTCTGTTTCATTAATATTACAATGACAATCTATGATATCAAAGGATATATGAGTACCGTCAAGATCCAAATTCTGTTAAACTTTGTTAATCTTTTTTGCTAATTTAGTAATGTCCGAACTATTATCAGCTAATTGACCATCAAGATGCAAAGTTGAGGTGATAGAATGACCTTGACCAATAGAATTAATATATTTATACAAATATTTAACATCAGAATTTAAAGATTCTTCAGTATTATTAATAAATTGATTTTGATCCCTATTTAATAATGATATACATCTGCTCCTTTCTATCTTAAATAGTGAATAATAGTAAAGTGATTTATATTCTTTATAAAGTTTATATTTCTTTTTATTAAATATAGCTCATTTCAAATCATTAGAGAACCAATGTGGGAAAGACTTAGGTTGGATATACAAATTGGAACATATTTTTCGATAAGACTAGCAATTTCACTTTGTCCAAAAATTTATTTAAATCTACCTCATTCACAATCAATAAAGGAAAATTAATTTCACTGAAACCTAATTTAACTTCTGAAAAATTTGATCTATTCAAATCGAATAACTTCCCACTAATAATACAAGAATCAAAATGCGAAACAAGAAAATTTATACCCAATGATTGATGGTAAGAATCACATATATACATTCATCATTTCGATTCACATCACTCTCTTTGGTGTTAGTAAAATATAAATGAAGAGTATTTCCAGAATCATTCTTCAAGTAATTACGTTGAAACAAATTTTAAAGCATACACCAAACATTGAGCAAATGAGATGCATCTCTCATTTCTACTCGTCTAGAATAACATGAAAGAATATCTCTTGTCCTAGATCAATCATAACCTGGTAAATTAAAATCGCCAAGAAAGCAGAACTTTACACAATTATCCTCAGAGACCAGGTAACTAAGAGTAGATTACACTGTAATACAAAAATATTCATAATACTCAGAGTAGTCCAGCCAGACAAATGCAGCATCAATAATAAAAAAGTTATTAGCAGTGAACACTTTTATATATAGTAATTCTAACAAATAACCACTAATGGAACTTTCACAAATTTATTTTTTTTTACTAATAGCAATTAATACACCTCCACCATCGCTTTTCTGACTATAGAATAAAGAACAATCTTGACAAATAAAATTATAGATGTCCCTTAATACTTCTTACAATTTGATAAAATATACTAATAGGTATAGGGCTAAGTATTTTGTATCGTGACAGTGATAACTCCATGTGTGATAATAGATACACATGAATGGGATTCATAATAATTTGACTGATGAACTGGAGCGAGCTCACGGCACGTCCGCTCCCCAGAGACATCTGCAGAGAAACATTGTTATTCATTTTATTATTTGTACGCTTGTGGTGTATCACATCACATCCTCAATTACATGAAAGCATCTCATATCTATAAATAATTATAAAACAACCACTTTCATGCCTGTCTCTGTCTTTCTTTGTCTGTTTGTCTGTCTTTGTTTGTGTGTCTTTGTCTGTCTGTCTTTGTCTGTGTCTTTGTCTGTCTTTGTGTCTGTCTATCTTTGTGTCTGTCTATCTTTGTGTCTGTCTGTCTATCTGTCTATCTGTCTGTCTTTTTGTGTCTGTCTATCTGTCTGTCTTTTTGTCTCTGTCTGTCTGTCTGTCTGTCTTTTTGTCTCTGTCTGTCTGTCTTTTTGTCTCTGTCTGTCTGTCTTTTTGTCTCTGTCTGTCTGTCTGTCTGTCTGTCTTTTTGTCTCTGTCTGTCTGTCTGTCTGTCTTTTTGTGTCTGTCTGTCTTTTTGTCTCTGTCTGTCTGTCTTTTTGTCTCTGTCTGTCTGTCTTTTTGTCTCTGTCTGTCTGTTTTTGCTTCACTTGTAGAGAAAGTTGGCGCATCTTCCATGTCCCATGTGTACGAGGTTGAGGGCCGTCCATATTGCATGGGGCTCATCGCAACCAGGTGACTCCTCAGAGATGCAGGACCAGCTCCAGAGCTAAGGAGGACCATTGCTCTCCCTGTGATGCCTCCAGGTCTCCAAGGTGTTAAAATAATCTTCAAATAGTGGTTTGACTGTACAGCAAACAGGATGTCTTGATTGGAATTTCCCTTTCTCAAGGTGTTTAATGCTGCCCTACTGATGAGGAGGGGGTTATCAGTCATCTTCTGACACTATTGTTATAGAGCATTTTTCTGTCTTCAGGAGGTGGAATGTGGCTTAGAACAGGCAGCCAGTATGTACATGTGGATTGTATGGTGCTGCCGACTGTATGGATCGTCTCGATCAGTGGGTATCTTATCTTTTTTGTGTGAGGACTCTCCAATCATACTGGGGAACAGTATTCTGCAGTTGAGGAAACCAATTCAGTGTAGTGTGTTTGCTGAGGAGCCCCAGCTGGTGCTGCACAATTTAAGTAGGATGTTATTCCTGCTTCTCAGCTTGGCCGCATCATCGATTTCATCCGATATTCTTTGTAGGACAGCTTTCAATTCAATGTGACTCCTAGATAATTTGAATTCGGAGTTTGGTTAAGTCTTCATCCTTCGAAGTTAATGTTGATTACACTTTGACTGTCTTGGTACAGATGTGGAAGCACATTACTTCTGTCTGTGTTAGTTGGCTGTAATTTCCATTTATGAAGATATTTACTAAGAGTAAAGAGATTGTCTGTCAAAGCTGTTTCTGAAACCTTGAATGTACTATGCTGGGTGGCTATAACTCTCTCATCTGCATATCCAAACTTCTCAGAAGCAGTAGGTGGTATCTGCCATATATAAATATAAGAATAGTGGGGCAAGTAATGACTCTTGAGGTACTCTGTTGTTAAGTTCCTTCTGAGTACTTGTATATTTCCCAATATGTACATGAAAATCTCTTCTGGAGTGCATGTTGTCATGTAGCCTAATTGTCTTTTGGAGTGGAATTATGTGTAGTATGTTAAATTTAGTTAAGCAACCCACGTCTCCACTCTTGTGCCATGTGCTGCACTGAAGCCTATAAATGCAACTGACGTTTTCAGCTTCATCTGGTATCCATCTACGCAAGTTGTTAGACGAGAATTGATAGATGTGATCAACACTACTTGTTATATAAGAAATAAGCAGTAGTTTTTGTCTAATGTATTGGATTCTTTATTGAGGAGTATAAAATACATAATAATTACAAACATCATTGGCAGTCATTCTGCAGAGGCAAAACCTGTACGTAGTCCTGAAGATGGAAAACACGATCATTTGTCAGCATGACTTTCCAATTACAAATTTTATTCTAGAAGTAAAAATTACAATAAAAATAGAGAAACACATGTTTCTAAATTAATGAAAAATTTTGAATTTTTGAAACAATGTATAAAATAATATTAGACTATCCAGCAATAAACTAAGGGAAATTATTTGTATAAAGAAACAGAAATTGAGAATACGTTTTAATAGTTAATTACAAAAATTAGATTTAATGTAAGAAAATTGATGTAATTTTTTTATTTCCATGTTTCATTTAGCATAGAGACTAAAGCTGTTTATTGATCTTATAATAGCTTTTTTTAGTATTGACTTATGATTTTGATGAGTTCCAACATTGAAAAGGGTTTTCATATCATTTGATACTCTATTGAGAATAAATATTGAGGTAAATAAATGTGCCTTATGGCCTACTGTTTTTTGAACTCTAGGAAGCATAAGATATTTCTTTCTTGTGACACTCACTGTTTTTATAGTCTTTCATTCTGTCATACAATTTTGCAGTGAGGCATTCTAGATAGTAGGTTAGTCTAATAGTTAGTATAATAAATAAATAATAAATTTATTGTCAAAAACAGTACAAACTGCATATGACCAAGTGGAGGACAATAAACTAATTTACTCTCCGGAAGCAAGCAAGGGACCATCCCATCAATTCTGATCAAGGGCCCTAAGGCAGAGGTGGAAAAAAACAACACTAAATTCACGATTTATTGTTACAATAAATTTAAGTTTTCAAAAAATAACTTATCAACAATATATTTCTTATGCAAAATTTTATGGAGCTTATTCTGCATAGCTTGAAGTCCATGTAAGTGGGTATCATGTACTCCACCCCAAACCATTATACCAGAATCAATAACCACAGGAATAAACCATGATAAACTATTAGGAGTTGAGGCATGTTGAGACAGGCACTTGTCTAGAAAATAAATATAATATAGATCTACTTTGTGTCACCTTGATAGCATCGGCAGCTTTTATATGTACATTACTAAAAGTTACTCAGTACTAATTTGTTAAAGAAACAATGAAGCCACTTCATTGATGAGTTTGATAGTGGTGAGAGTCAGGACTTGTTTGATACTGCTTTTTTCAGTTTGAAAACCTGCTTGTTTTTTTTGGAAGAGCTTCTATTGTCGGCTGAATGTGGTTCAGAAGTACCCACTCAAAACATTGATTTGCAGTACGAAGAAGTGAGATAGGTCTAAATGTGGGGAGTTGGGTGTTTTCCCTGGTTTGAGTACTGCAATTATCTTTGATTGTTTCCATTCCTTAGGACATTTTTCTTCTTCAGGACGTCTGTGAAGAGAAGCTTTAATCAGGTTAACTCCTTCTGACCCAGATTCAACAAAAACTCTGAAGCAACACCGTCAGGACCAGGAGATTTCCCGGATTTAGTGAATTTCAGAGCTGCTTTTACTTCTGCATGTTACTTCTCTTATAATTTCAGAAGATTTAATGTAATATCTTAACATCTTTGTATTCAATATTTAACCCCTTCTGCTGACGTTTAGTAATGTTTCATAAAGGTCACTGGCAATATGATCTTGGCGGATAATTGTAGTCTTCTTTTTCGGAGGGTTTGCTGTTCCACGCTTCCTAAGCAGAGACCAGCTTTTACGACTGGAATGCTGGAAGTTCATATCTGCCATTGTGTCTATCCACTGATTTTTCCTTGCATCATCAAAGGAAGAAATCAGTCCTTGCTCCAGTTTTCCTTCGGGTAGAGGCGGATTTCTTATACAGGTTCTCTAGACTTTGTCCAGGGGCATGTTTATTGTAATAATAAATCACGAATTTAGTGTTATTTCAATTCTTATGTTTTTTAAACACTTCACTCAGAATAATATATAGTTCAATAATATTTTGTACATGTAAATTTTTTGCGTTAAATTACAAACACATTGACATTCTATTAGTATTAGAACTCGCAACTAACTTTTTATCTTATCTAGGAATTTTTGCTGAATTTTTTGAATCCGCCTCTGCCTTAGGGCCCTTAATCGGAATTGATGGGATGGCCCCTTGCTTGCTTCCGGAGAGTAATTTAGTTTATTGTCCTCCACGTGGTCATGCTTTTTTGACAATAAATTTATTATTATAGTTTGTCAGCTGTCTCGAAGCATCAGGATTCTTCATATTCCTGCCATAGTGCTCTGCATTTCTCGGTCGAGCGTGGGATACATTTCTTTTGGAACCCCTAGGAATTGATTTAGCAACTGCAGATCTTAATATACGCACAAATCTTTCGAAATTTTTAGCTTTTGCAGGTGTTCTAGCTATTTGTGCTTCAACGTAGTGTTGGAAGATGTCCCGTTTGGCTTTACGAAGGTTTTGACAGGCGACTGGTCTGCTTTCGATAATAGGGAAAGAGATACCTATTTTTGTCCCCACGGGTTGACTAAGAGGAAATTCACTAGTAACTTCCTGCGACGCTGTTGATCTCTCATGATCATCCGTTGATACAAAGCACAAGTCAGGATTTGTTGACTTTTCCACCTTACTGAGTGAAAACTTGCAGGTTGTTTTGCATCGTAAACTAGATGCATACTAGTCAGAAGCGTCCAGTTAAACAGGGCATCCCAATTTCCATCCTGAGTCTGATATCTGGTTTCGGTATAGTGCGAGTGGAAATCTTCTGTGTAGACTACAGGATGAGAGTGCTGCTGAAGGACAGGGACATTCCAATCGCTAGGCGGTTTGTTAACATTCACTATAGTTAGACAGTTTATCCTTATAGCGACACTAAATTCATCTTCATCCGCCATAAATGTTTGATTTGCAAGGCGTGGGTGAACCTACGCTACAAGTTCGAATTTATCATGGGTTTTGTATGCAACTACTTGAAATTTTGGAATTAACAGGTCGTCTATTGACAGAACATCCATTTTTTGGATTGCTACTATATTTTTAATTCAAGTAGCATTCAGGAGATTGTGGATTTTGAGATGCCCCCTATATTTAGTTGGAGATACGGAGGCAGGTGTGGCTCACTAATTTCTGTCGTTTCTGGGTCTGAAGTAATTGTAGCATGTACCAGCACTGCAGCTGAAACATAGAAGAAACTCTGAAAATGTACAACCTGCTCAGACGTATTACTCTTCAGTACGAGTCTAACCTACTGGCCATTAAAGTGTGTTAAATTTCGCCACGGTACAGTTGATGCTCAAGTTTCTTGGCCACTAAGTCAACTTCTGCAAGGACCAACAGTTATGGCGCAAAGGAGGATAAACAAGTCACAGAAGATCCTTTGAATTCAACGACGGCGGAATAAATTAATGTGATGCTGATGCTGGAACAGGGTTTGTTCAGGACAAGCAAGAATGGGATGTGCTCCTGACTGAGCATATCCATAACCCATGCCCTGGAGTTAGCTGAAGGTGACAATTAAATGCTGTCGATCAATGAATGTATTTTGTGTTAATGGTGTGTTCAGAATATAATTTATTTTCTCGATTGTGTATCGTTTCTTATTCAATCCTACTCTACCACGCTCTTGGGGTGTCAGGTTAGCTGACACAACCCTCAGTGCCTATATTTGCGCATTTTTACACTTGTTTTCACCTTATCTACGAGAATCAGTGTCTGCTTCTTCTAATCTTGGAGTAATCCAGTATTTGAGGCAGAGATTGAACACCTACTTCGGTAAAATATTCTTTCATATACTGCAACCACTGTTTATAATGTTATCGGGGGTTCCTTCCATGCCCTTGGTCAGTTTTTATTGCCAAATAGCCCCATAGCAATTTCTTTCGTAATTACATTCACCATATTTTGCAGGATTCTTTCATCCACTTGAGTGTGTGCAGCTTTCTTCTTTCTCTTTGAGGGGCCCCTTTTCTGCGTCTGGTTTCTTGAGAGTTCTCTTTATGCAGACTTCTGCCATTAACCTTGACCTTTTTATCTCTTCCATTTACAAGAATTCGATAACTACAGTTGCTGTGTCTGTTTTCTTTTGTCTGATAAGCTAATTTCCATTCAGTTGATTTAGTGTTAAAATTGCTTGCCACGGCGACTCCATACTTTAGCTTTATGGCCCCGCGCACATGGGACCCAGCGACAACACTGCGGAGGATCCGTCCACGAATTGGGTACTTTGTAAAGCACAGGATCTTACTGGGTGTCGCACTGTGGCTGGCCCACGTCCAGCTGGGAAGGTTTATGAACCAAGCGCAACCGTGTGTTGCCAGAACAGAAGACTAAAGGTACAATTTTGCTGGTCCCTCTGACTGCTGTGGTTGAAATCTACTACCAAATGTTACTTTCATCCATTGCTTTCTGTGCTTCTTGCTGAAACTGCTTACAGCAGTGGTCAACTTTGTTTTGGCACACCACTCATTCTGTTGAAGGCCTTTGTGAAAGGTCACTGTGTTAAATTATTAACTCTGTTACTATATTCCGTTTTTGTAAGTAAAAACTAGCCGATCGGCAGGTCAAATCTGACCCAAGAAGTTTTTTTTTTTAATATACAGAGAACAAGTTACAAGATCTCATTAAATTGACGTATTTAAAAAAAAATTGTATGTGATATTTTCTACCTTTTTTGCTGATTAGTCAATTCATTTGGAATGTTTTAGTAGGATTCGGCTCTTCAGTTCATCTTCGGATCAATGGAACACATCAGTGAACACTAACTGCTTCACGGGACTCGTGCCCTTAATACTAGAGACAAGGCAGTCTCATCAGAGGAACGAAATAGTCTTCTTTTGTGAGCATATCAGTATGTGACAAACATTGCTGACGGAGCTATTTCTAGTAGAAACACAGGTCAACATGCTTCATTAAGGACTTCTAAGTCGCATTATAACAAAATGAATCAATGTGTTAAAGTGCCTAGTAATTTTTTCTGTTGACAAATTTAATCCGTGTACTTTTTATAAGATCTGTCATAGCAACTAGGGTATTGCAGAGGTTTGGGCAATTACTTCAAAGAATGTAATTAATTGCAAATCGCTAATTATTTTTTAAATTTGTAATTTTTAATAAATTACAGTAACATTTACTTACTGTAATTAGGAAATATAATTACAGTTAACGATGAATTACATTTTTATGAGAGTGTAAAATACCTTCATTAATAACATTACATACTAGAATTCTCATTGGTTAAAGATGATGTAACTATCTAGTGTAATTGATCAAGGGGAAATAATAAGGTATGCCCCAAAAGTTTGGAGGATAATTTTTGAGAAGAGATTTTTTGCTTTTTAACGGGAAAATCATTAAGAATCTTCAAAGTATATTCGTTCAGCATCTACGCATCGCTGCTACCGCTTTGTCCAGTCGTAAAAAAGAACTTCCTGTAAGGTGTTACCGTGAACGTCCACAAGGCAGCGCGTCGAAGACACTTTTACCCTGTCCAAAGTCCCGTGATGGCGTCCCTTTAGCTTCTCTTTATTCTCGGAAACAAAAAGTCCGTGGTCAGAGGGCGTTCCAACAACTCGCGACACTTCAGCACCTAGATTTCCTTCTGTTTATCGCTCAGCACTTCTGGGACCATCTTTGTGCACACTTCTGTCATCCCTAATTCGTCTGTCGAAATGCGATAAACATTCAATTTCGGCTTATTGCAATCCTCTATCATTCTTACTTAGGTGTCAATCCTCGTTCTAAACGTTTCTCATTTTCGTCCATTTCGAACGTTGACGGACGGACGGACAGACAGACAGACAGACATTTTCTCGACCCTCCCGGAAAATCTTGTCACTAGCATATTCTTGTTGGAACATGGCTTCCTCTCCGAAGGCTTCCCGAATCACAACCCGGTGTTTTGAGTTTAATGCAAAATTTTATTGCGTATCGCTGCTCGATTAGCAGCTGCATCTTGAATTTCGGCGCATCACTAAAACACACTACGCGCGAAACACGATCCTCACTTTGTCCCTGTCTAGAGGTGACTGAACCATGTGCATTCGTTAGCAAAGACACTCCACCATCGTTGCCGCCGAAAATCGCCTCGCTCTAGCCTTTCTGGTACTCTGGAGAATTTGATGCTGGAAACTTTTGAGACAGACCTTGTAGAACCATTCATGTGAATGAGTTTTTCATATTCATACGAATAAATTCAAATGAATAAATAGTGTATTGTCAACTGCCTCAATGTCAAAAGGTTTGTTATTCTAGATGAATATAAAAATCTTTTCATTATAATAAAGCGGGGTAATTTGGGTGTATATGAATGAAACATAATGGTAATGATGAAAGTTGAACAATATAATTAAAAACAAAGTTTAATTTTTCTTTAGTTGTGATAGAATAAGAAAATTACTTAAAATAACAAAAGATACTGTAAATTTATGTATATTGAATGTAAATAAAATCCAATTTCATCTTGTTCTAGAATGTAAGTAATGTTTTAAATGGTTCAACAAAAGAGCAGACCTTATGGTCTGAGTCTTGCCAAAACAGACACTTCATTTTTATTATTATAATTGTTATAAATATTATTATTTTTGTTGTTTTTTCTCAGGCGTATACCTGGTGTATAGACCAACTGAGGGAATGATATTTTTAGCAGTTGTCGCTATCTATAGTTACAGTAGGAAATTTTTAACTATGTTGCGTATATCAAGAATAATGGATTTCTGCATGACAATTACGGTTGTTTTTTCAACCGAGACTTTGTCTAACAAGGGGACCTTACGGTTTCGGAAATTCAGTTCGGGATGAGACTTCGCAGGTTAGTAGTATACCTCAAGGATGTCCACCCAGAAGAGTTGTAAAGCGCACTAGCCAGAAGATTCCAAGAAAAAGGGCTGTAAAGTTTTAAATGCAGCTCATATACTGGCCGATTTTTACATTATGGCAGCGCTGCGAAATGGCAGAGTCTGTAGCGAACTCGCTTGCCACGTGGGCGATCCAGGTACGATCCTACCTTGGGGTAACTTTTTTTTAGAAATTGTTTTAGAAATTATAACAACTTTTAAATAAAGTTAATGACCTAAAATATTATCAATTAAATTCTAAATAAATATATTTTATTTATGAAACGACTTACAGCTAATTAAAATGTGAAGTAAAGATATATATATTTTTTTTAATGATTAATTTTAAATGCATTTTTAATGGAGGTAAATTAAAACTTGAATTACTATTGTCATTAAAAAGTTATTTCAAATATTAATATATTGTAAGCTGTGGAGAGATGAAAAATATTAGTTGTAAATTTCAGGAACCGGTTTCTATGTCGAAGAGTAGAGTATAGCTGTTGACCTATTGTACATGGTCAGGAAATTTTAAACCCTTATGGAACTAATCGAACAATGGTCCTTACCTGCTACAGTACGATATATACAGTTTTACCCACCCTTATTCCTCTAGAAACTCGAACTGACGTGCCAGTTCATTCTTGACTTTTGCAGAGATTGGAGCGTTCTGTACTGTTATTACTGTACTGTAAATAAACTTATTTATGATTTTTGATAATATTACTAGGTCATTAACTTTATTTAAAAGTTGTTATAATTTCTAAAACAATTTTTGAAAAAAGTTACCCGAAGGTAGGATCGTACCTGGATCGCCCGCGTGGTAAGCAAGTTCGCTACAGACTCAGCCATTGCGTTGTGCTGCTGTAATGTAAAAATCGACCAGTATGAGCTGCGCTTAAAACTTCGGAACCTTTTTTCTCAGAATCTTCTGGCTAGTGTGCTTTACAACTCTTCTGATTGGACACCCTTGAGATACTAACCTGTGAAGTCTCTTTCCGAACTGAATTTCCAAGACCGTAAGGTCTCCTTGTATGTTTTACTGACGTAGTTTATGTACATTCTTGTAATTGAAATGTTATGTGAAGAACTTGTGTGCGAGTTGCTGTATTTCACGACTTTCTCTGCATAGATCTTTTGAATAATGACATTATTGGGGATGGCTGCATCAATGACGGTTATTTATTTGTTTTGTCTATGAGAGTTAAGTCAGATGTTTTGTGTTATGGTCTGTTGCATTGTCAATTGGTATGGTTCTGTCGTAGTAAAGTTTGTAGTTGTAATTCTTCAACACTGGTTCGGGGGAGTAGGATTGAGGATCAGTTTTCAGGAGATTGATGTAAAATTGAAACTACTTGTTTATGGCGGTGTGGATAGTTATGTTGAGCAAAAGTTGTGCAACTGGATATGATATGTTTTATTATTTCACTGTTGACATTACACCTTCTGCATGTCACTGTTTGTGGTTGGATCTTTAACTATGTGCTTTAAGTCGTTTCTTGTCGGTATGGCTCCATCCTGAATCGCCGTTATAAATCCCTTAGGTTCTGCTAATGTACTAGCATGCTGAATCCATTTGTTTGACCATTTTCTTCATGCAGGATGTTGTAAATCCTTCCATGCAGTGGTTCCATGGTTGTTTTTTCTTTCAGAGTTGGAATTTCTAGTAGAGATAAGGCAAATTTGAGTGGGGTGTAATTATAGTCTAATTCGTTCAGGGCTTCTTGAATTTTGCTGGTTGTTGATTTTTCTACAAATATTTTGTGATGGAATGAACTTGGCTGTTGTGTAGTGCAGTTATGTATATGCTTCTTTGCCCTAATTTTCTAGTAACTGACATTTCCGTACATGACCTAGGATGTAAAAATCTGTACTTGGTCATTGTGGTGTGAATGAGTCCCTGCAAATTTTTGTAAATCGGTGCCAGTAAAATACCAAAGCTGTACACTAAGGTCGAAATTGCATAAGTGAGAGCCTGCATGAGTTTTTTTCCATAAAATTGTTTTCATTATAATGTGCATACTGTCTTTGAATTTTGAAGTGATTTGTTTTTTAATAATTGTTTCAGCAATACCTCGAGTTTGCATCACGCCTCTAGATATTTGTAGATTTCATCCTCGGCCAAGTTCCCATCTGACATTTCTTTTCAAGTTTTTGGGTTTTAATTTTACCCCTTTCAATGTTGAGTTTTCTGCATTTGTCAAGTCCTAATTCTATTTTTATACTTTTCGAGAAGTCTTCAGTAATTTTAAGGAGAGACTATCGATGGTTATTAGAAGCAGCATACAATTTGATATCTATGTACAGGAGATGGTACACTGAGTGAAGATTTGTATCCAAACTTCGTCTCATAATTTAATACTTTTATCGTTGTGAATGGTCACACCAACTCTTATCGTGGAGTCCTGTTAACATAAAACTATGTTCTTAGGTTGTTTACAAATCAGAATAACATCCACTTTTTCTAGAGCTATCTGCGGAAGCATATCTAACGCCCGTTCGCTCTTCGACAAGTTAACTTGGAAAACTTCACCATTTCTAGTCTTGTTTATCTCCACTGTGACGGAGATACACTTGCTGCTCAATGTGGTCACATTAAGTATTGTTGTCTTTACATAATTGCGCATTCTATTCTCCCGTTAGTTTTTGGCCGTGTGTCCGTCTTAGCCGCATTTTGCAGGTGTTCCTGTGGTTGGGTCCTTTGCATGTAGTTGTGTCCGTCTTCCAGGCACTTGTAACAATGGTCTCCTGTAATCTGACCCTTACTGGACAGTACCCAGCTTATCTTAATCTTGCCGCTTTCTAGAAGTTTACGGGTTAAATCCAGTGGCAACATGATTGCCTTGTGCATTTCCCCGTATCCCTTCGACAGTTGGCAGCTGCTTGAGTGGTGGTCTTTTACACAAGAGGTCTTCATCAACGTATCTGCGACTTCCTCGACCGTGGACAAGGAGTGACCTCCGCCTTGTCACCAATGGCTTTGCTTAGGGCTTCGTTTAGGGAGAAATACTGGAGTTCTTATCTATTACTACACCAATTTCTTGCTTTTGTATCCTAAACGATCTGCTGCTTGGGGTCCACTCTGTCCTTCACCTTGATAATGTCTGCGTGGGACACTCACCGAAACTGACTTCATCTTACCGTTAGATGACCTCTGAATAGGGGTGACATCCATTATTTCGCATTGCTCTGTCTTTCTAAACGCAACTGATCTTCTACCCTACTTCGTCTCCCATGGAAATATATTCTCTGGATAAAGGTAATTCCATCCAGAGAGTTTCCTTTTACAGAAGACCGAAGTTAGTTTCCCGCGTGTTTTGAACAGGCGCCAAAACCGGCCGTCATATAAAACCCATGGCCTCCGGTCAGTGTTGCCATCCTAGTTTCTCCTACGCAATCCAAAGGCGAACGAAACCCATTTAAAAGGGTCCATGAGCTCTTTTCAGTGGGTCCACACACACCCTTTAAGTTGGAACATTATTTATATGAATTCTTTTTATGGTAAAATAAATATTAGTTTTGGTTATGCTATAATACAAATAATATGAATAACACATTATTTAATAAGAATTGTTGAGCCAGTTTCTGGAATATACAACTCTTGCAAAATCTTTCTTTAGGTTATTAATTATCCGAACTCTTGTTCCTACTTGGGTCAATTAATCAACTCGCTTCTGCGTATCAGAATGTAATAAAGAAATTTGAAACAAATTCATTGTCGTTTCAAAATTATAATTCGACGATTTATAAAAGTTATGAACAGTCGAACTTCGTCAGCTTAGTGATATATGAATATAATGTAAATAACCTTTTTAGCAGTCGTTATTGAACTCTAGTGGAAAAACAATAAAATATATAAGAATAACCTTAAAAACTTTTAAAATTCACGATACCCATTGGTACCATTGTCAAGTGAGATAAAATATTGCGAGTAAAAGCTCAAGTCAAACTATAAAAATTATATTTGATCGATGCCCTTAATAGGATAAAATTCCTGGAACCTATCGTAAGTACTAATACGACTTCAATATTTCTGAAAAGAAGCATCAAGCTTGTAAAATGTATATCTCAAATTTAACATGATCGCATTTCTCAGAAGGATCGTTTGTCTTTTTGTAATATTATTTTATGAATCTATAAACAATCATACATCTGTACAAGTCGTCATACATCTGTAAGTGGTAATGAATCGACATACTCCTTTGACTGAGTGCTCGTACCATCCGAGCAATATTCTTGATTGTTCACACATCCTTTTAAATGAGTCCATGAAAAGGACCCTTTTACCCGTTTAAATGGGTCCACCATTTACCCATTTAAAATAGGTTTTGTTTGGCTTGGGATATGCCACGCGTGAAAAGTTATGTGGCAGTGGTTACCCGACACTTTAGCACGATATACGACACTACATACCCTTTAGCTAACTACATGTTGAATTGCGTGCAGAGCTAACACATACCTTTGACGAGCAGTTGTAGTGGAGATACCTCACCATTCGCTAAACGTCTAGGTCCAATTTTCCAGGAAAAACTTGTGTATTTTGAGGAGCACTCTCCCAGGTCGTCACGCTCGGTACATAGTCGGACCACGTCATATAGGTGGTCCGATGGTCTAGGAGTAACCTTCGTGCATGGAGAGTACAAGGTCTGGGGATCGAATTATCATTTTAAAAATTACGTAATGAATTGTTAAGATTTTATTTTATAAATATAAGAAAAAAACACGATATTGCTGTTTTTCTTCTCGATTGTTAATCGATCAAATTGACAATTGATATTGAATTATGATTGTTTTTGTTATGGATTTTATTTATGTATACTATCCTTATTGCTGATGACTCAGTTTGTCCGTTTGTTAGTAACATAGTATGTAATCGTGTTAAATAATAATTGCTGTTTTTATAATAGTTATAAATTTTGTAATATATATAGAAGTTTCCCCTCGTTCTTCATCTTGTATACAAATCTAGTTTTTCTCTGATTACGATGAAATTTCACACCCTGGGCTTCAAAGCAAGAGTAAGATCAAAGTTTATATGAGATTTTAAAATACTAGGTAATTTTTCCACTCTTTAATGTATTTTAGTACTTCCTGATGAAATTTGCGCATTGAATGTTATAAACATGAGGAAAATTGTCTAATAACGAACTAATTTTCTGCGGGAAATGAAACAATGTGCACATGTGTAAAGATATTTTTATAATTTATTGCTATAAATAATTTTTGACTCTGAAAAGATAAGGGAGAGTTAAGTGTAAGAGGTTCACATTGAGAAAACTTAAGTTTCGTTATTCCTTTATCAGTTTGACATGGTGTATGCTTAACTAGACCGTCCAATTTTTTATTGATAAATTGTTAAAAATCGACAGGCGAGATAAGTACAAATTGCCTAAGCTCAAGAACGGTCGAATCTGTTGAGAATAAAAAATCCTTTCCGACTAACTTCTTGCACTGTTGCTCAGTGACGCGATGTTAATCATAGCTAGTACGGATGCTTTGCACAAGAGACAACCTTTTAGTCCTACCAACATGCATGGTACCAAATGCCGCTCAGAGATGGCAGAGTGCAGGTAGTACAGTTTTAGTTCCAATAGTGTATACGTATTTCACTGACCACGTGGAAAGTAATGGCTTGCTAATGGCACAAATAAAGATGTGGTGGAACAAATTGAGTAATCCATATTCTTCTGCATCAATGATCGATACAATGAAAGAACTAGTCTCATTTCTCCCAAACATTCGGTCTCTTCAATTTTTTGGGACGATTCTTTTTACAACTCTAGCAGCTGATCATAACCTCTCCAAAAAAGAAAAGATTGAAGAACTTTAAAGAAGCTAGATAAAATGGACTTGCGCGTGGAAATATTTGAAAATGGAGAGGTATGTGTTGACAAAATTATGCTATTCTTCAGCAAATCTAGGATTAGAAGAATGAGCAAAGAAAACTGGGAGCATGACCAATATGAAATTCTAGATCCGCCCGTACTTGCTATTCCTTCCGTGCTTCTTTACGAGAATTAAATCGAATAATTGGGGCCATGTGTTTTCCCTGCCTCTTTTGTACCCTCCGCTAGTTACTGTTCACTCTCCATTGTACCCTTTTTTCGAGTTAGGGCGAAAATGCACGGCCTGTCAACATTTTCTCTTTGTGTGCTCTGTAAATTAATTTGTCCTCGTGGTTTTACGCAGTTTATAACTGCTTTTTAAACTGTAAATTTATTATTATTGCATGTGAATAATGAAAACCCGATTTGTTTATGAAATTAAACTTTTTTTTAATGCTTGAAATATTATTAATCACAGGTTTGAATCTCTTAAATATAGAACTATGGCCAGATAAAAATGGTGACGAGTCGGGAATTGAAAGCGAAATCTTTAGCTTTGATCAGAGGTGTGTTATTCGCTACAATACTCGTTAATTTCTTAAATGATTAATTCCAACCTTTTTTTATTTTTCACTTATAGACCCGATAATGCTGTTGTTGGGGATGTTTTGGTTCTAACCAAACCTTTGGGCACGCAAGTCGCCGTCAATGCACATCTGTGGATAGATCAACCAGAACGTTGGAACCGTATAAAATTGGTTGTTTCAGAAGATGATGTACGCAAAGCGTATCAGAGAGCAATGGATTCTATGGCTCGGCTTAATAAAATTGGTGAGTAGAGATAAATTATTTTTTTCGGAAATGTGTAAATTTTGTCACTTTTCCCGTGACTACGCAGCTCTGTGTTTTTTAAGTTTGTTAATTTGTGAAATAATTTCCATGGTTAACGTCAAGATCACATGTAAAATATACATTTTGTTGGCCAAATTATTTTACTAAAATAATATTTGAATGACCGAGCTTGTAGTTCTGATGCTGTGTATTTAAAACGAAATTAACTTCTGGTTTGTATTAAATTGTAAAAATGTTAAAACTACCGGTGTATGCACAATGATACAAAAGTTAACTTTGCTGGATTCGAATCGTGGACCTGTTGGTCAAGAGTAATTGCATAATCTTAAGTACTTCGTCCAAGTAATTAAACAGTTATTTTTTATCGGTTTATGAGCGGACTATCATTGTGTACAGACTTTTATTAATTACGCAGACTACGTTTCCATGTATTTGCAGTATTATACAAAAATCTGCTTTGAACCGTATTACGCTTGTAAATAAAAAATAATGTAGTTAACATATTGTCGCAGAACGAATCTTTTACGTGTTATGAATTTAATAAAAGTCTAGAACTTATAACTTTGATCTTTAAGGCGCCTCGGCTAATTAATCTCAGGGTTCCACAAATTTCTAGGGTTCGCATTTTTTTACGAAGGGAAAGACCATACTAGGGTTCCACTACAGGAAAACGCTATTGACAAATTGAAATCCATTAAATTTAATTAACAGGAATCACATACAACAAAAAAAACCTTCATGCTATCCCCCAAAAGAAAACACATAACTGGTAACCCATGTAAACATGAAATACACTAGTATTTCCGCCGAATTCGGCTTCTCAACGACAAACATAAATTTTAAACAAATTGAACATCTTGAATAAACATTAAGATAATCTCTCCTTTGACAAATAAAACAAACACTGAACTTACAATAATTCTTGCTTCTTGAAATGCAATTACATTGATATTGTATTTAAAATATATAATTAAGTGGAGTTTTTTCTTGCTAATTGGGCCTTCTTCATTAATCATAAAGTCCAAAGTTCTGAGCCCCTCTGAACAATAAGACCCGCACTCGTCTTCTCGCAATAGCGCATGACGATATGTGTCGGATGCCACCATCAATCGTAAAATACCTCAACCTGATGACCAATCAAGCAGTGCAGTGCTGAATGGAGGGTGCGTCAACCCCATGGGAAAGCCGGCCTAGACTCAACCTCAGAACGACTTCCGGTTAATGACGTCACTAGCGCCAGCAAACTGGTGGTGCCTTCCTCCCGCAAGCTATGCTGCCTAGATGCCCTCAAGGGCGGCGTGGACCCAAACCATCATGGTTCAATTTCAAAGGCGGTCCCTGGATTCTCGGAAGCGCCCGCGGAATGGATATATTTTTCGTACGAGTTTTGTCGCGTCTCGGATTTAGAATTTGCTGCCGAAATGCTAGCTAAAGACTGATGAATTAGTTCCGGAAATTAGCGAACTCGGAAATCTCATCGGACATCATGATCTAATCAGATAACTTCGAAAATAAGACTGAGACGTGGCTCTGCTCACAAAAAATATTACAAGTTTTCAAAAAACTTCGCGCAAAAAAATCTCGTGTCTCTGATTTCGTCTCTCTGATCTGATACAACAAGGCTCAAGATACAACAACAAGAAGCAGGCTGCAACAAGAAGAAGGAAATTTTCATTTGCCATTTTTTTAATGGACTTCATCCCTTCCTACACCTCCTTTTCCACTTCCAAGATCTCTCAATTTCGAACTTCACGTGACGAAAAACTTCCAATGCCACAACTGTTCCCCCTCCCGTGCCTGAATTCTGATTGGAAATTTTGCATAATTTTGAACTATTTCCAACCGCTCTTTTTCAACGTTTTTTTTCTTGTGACAAGTCACCGCTTGCTTCTTTCCCCCTGTGTCCTTGGTTATACGGCCGGGACGGGTCGTTTTTACTCACACCCTCGCGTACTTGCCATTTCTAAGCGGCCATAAATTTTCTCTTCAACAAAGAGCTCAACGCGGGTTCACTGCGCCTCGTCGGATGCGAATGTTTCCTTCGTCAAATCTCAACGGTGGACTTTTAAAATTTTAGAGAGTAGGAAGACTTTCCTCCCCCACTCTATCGTTAGTTCTTCGAATTTAAAACGCCCGAACGACGGTGATTTCTTCATTTTAATTACCAAATTATTCAAATCTCACAATATATAACCTAAAAACTATTACTTACATGTCCTTAGAACCTGTCGATAAATATCGAAACACTTAACTTCTATCTTCAATAGAAATCCAACCCGTTACGATAAAACGTTTTGCTTCATATTGGTCAACGCAGAATAAGCAAAATATTGGTATAACTAGCTTACATTTGAGTTTTCCGGGTCACCTATTCAAGATCAACATCGGTTATCTATAATTTTAAGGACAAGTCCCTGTGCAGCGAGCTTTCGTTACTTTACTTTACCACACCGCTTGCCCGTATCTTACCGCTTGCCCTCGTCTTATCGCTTGCCCTCGTCTTACCGCTTGCCCTTACCTTGCCCTCGTCTTACCGCTTGCCCTTACCTTGCCCTCGTCTTACCGCTTGCCCTTACCTTGCCCTACCGCTTGCCCTTACCTTGCCCTACCGCTTGCCCTTACCTTGCCCTACCGCTTGCCCTTACCTTGCCCTACCGCTT
>NNCF01133220.1:0-19196 GCA_002313205.1 Laupala kohalensis | reverse complement strand
CCTGACGTGCTGGGAGCTTGCTTGGCGCATTATGAATCCCTTTCGTGTGCGTAAAAATTCTCGCTTTGTGTCCTTTGATATGAAATTATGAGTAACTGTGGGTGCATGTACTTGAGTTTTTAATTGCGGATAATTTCATCGTTATCATGTAATTTCAAGAGGAAAGTTGGCGTACTCGCCTTTTTTCGTATAAAGTTTTGTGCGCGATGTTTGTCTGAAAACGTGATTCGTTTTCTGGTCTGAATGTGACATGTCTAGCTGTGTATTTCAAATTTTTCTTTCTTTCAGTGTTTCTTCTTGATGTGTCTCAGTGTATTTTTGTATGTTATATTATGTGTCATCCTTAGAAAAAAACATGACCGGTGAGGACGCATGTGGCGTGCCACAGTGTGTTTGTACGGTTTATCACCCAGATTGACAACATGATTTTACCACATGTATGCTGTGTCATAGCACTTATTTCAAAAGTGATTTTATAAGAAAGGTTGAAAAGGACAAAGGGTTTTTTTTATCACAAATTCTTTAGCGGTATGCACTGAACAGACATTGAAGAAGTTAAGGAATATACATATCTAGGAAGCAGGGTTACAAAACGTTGCAGAGAGATGTGTGGAGAGCTGCTGCTAACCAACCCTTGGGTGGAGCACTGAAGAAGAAAATACCCTGAACATAACCTAACCTACAGTAACAAACATAGTAACATTTTTTAAAACGATTTTAGATGTGAAGACCTTTTTAAAATTAAAATTAGAATTAATTAGACAAGAATTACTTAATATTGAGGAAATTAATAATGAGAATAACTCTTAAAATGAATATTGATGATAGTGATGAACAAAGCGATATTCAACTAACAGTAATGTTATATGATCGACTGAAAAAAGAGATTGCTACATTTCAAAAATTAAACCAGTTAATTAAGCATAATGATGATATTATTGATAGCAACAAATTTTTGAGAGATATGAAAATCAATTCNATTCCGCGCACTTTCGATCCATCGGACCAGCGGAGGATGGGGTTTGGCAAAATGCTGCCCGACGAATTTATCTACGCAATAGATCCTATTTATTCATTAGTAACGAGATATTTTGAAACTCGTTCACAAATTTATGTTATTTCAAACAGAAAATAATAACTAGTATATATTTTTTTCATTTTTTAAAAGTATTTTTGTTATTTAAAATACTATCTAAAATATTTTAAAAAAAAAAAAAAATATATATATATATATATATATATATATATATATATATATATATATATATATATATATATATATATATATATATATATAAAACATTATAAATGACTCCGATATTATCTACATGAAACTGCTTAGCATGGTGGAATCATTATCGACTATCAAATATGTAACTAAGGATGACGTAAATTGAAATGGGTGCCATAAATGTAAGGGCTTCAATCATAATGCAAAGATCTGTAAGTGGTGCAAATACTTTCTCATATACGTATCTCCGTCTGCAGCATAGAGGGAGAAAAAAATTATATAGTGAAAGGGTCATTTCTGGCGTGGGCCTGTATATTTTGGTCGTCTTCCATTGCTCTATTCATGCTCAAAATCGCTAGATGAACTTATTACAATCCTTTATTTGAAATTTGAAAGTAAAATAAATATTCAGAATATTATTTCAAAACATATAGCGACATATCAGTCTTATAAATATCGTAAGAGTGTTACGTAAATGTAATTTCGTTGTAGACATAAATTGACGTATTTTCGTATCTGCAGTGCGTTTGCTGTCCTATGTATATTATCATTGTAATATCTTTCACTTCAGTTTACGAAAAGTGTATTTTACGTCTGCTTGGTCCATTTACACTGCTAAATATTCTACAACCACACACGGCACAGAGCTAGTGACCCTGCGGCGCGGGCGTAACCCAGCACGCGCTCCCTCGCCGCACCGAGCCGGTCAGTTGCCCTGGCGCGCAACCAGGGATTAGGTTATGCCACAAACCACTTTTTCTGAACCAGTGATAACCAAAACGGATATTTCAGTCGAAATCTCTTTCGAATTTATTTCACAATAACAATACTTTCTATATACTAACGTTTATGAGAAAGTAAAAACAATAAAAATTGTGTCAACTGCTCCAAGGCAAATTGATATTTAGAAAGAAAAAGGAAAACTATCATGAAGCCAATGATATCTGTAACTATGAAACATACAAAATAAAGTGGAACAACATTGTCAACATGATAATCTATTTCATAAAACCAGTACTAAAACAAAGTTCTTCCACTGAGAGAACGAACCCCTAGTAAGTTTATACTCCCTTAGTAAGTTTATACTCCCTTAGTTAATCAACTACTGTTATTCATATATTTTTTATGAATAATTATGTAGTTGGATATCCGTGAGGCGATACTAGTATTAATTTTTAACAATAAAGAAAGATGTGTTTTCTAATAGTAAAATATTTATTCAGATAGTCCTTTCTCCAGCTTAGCTGGCATCTTCAGTCTAAAATAAAATGAAATACAAAAAAATAATATGAGAATGCAAAGTACAAGAATTTATTGTTAAGTTTATGAACATTGAAATTTGTTAAAATTATGAACATTGAAATTTGTTAAAATTATGAACATTGAAATTTGTTAAAATTATGAACATTGAAATTTGTTAAAATTATGAACATTGAAATTTGTTAAAATTATGAACATTGAAATTTGTTAAAATTATGAACATTGAAATTTGTTAAAATTATGAACATTGAAATTTGTTAAAATTATGAACATTGAAATTTGTTAAAATTATGAACATTGAAATTTGTTAAAATTATGAACATTGAAATTTGTTAAAATTATGAACATTGAAATTTGTTAAAATTATGAACATTGAAATTTGTTAAAATTATGAACATTGAAATTTGTTAAAATTATGAACATATGAAATTTGTTAAAATTATGAACATTGAAATTTGTTAAAATTATGAACATATGAAATTTGTTAAAATTATGAACATATGAAATTTGTTAAAATTATGAACATATGAAATTTGTTAAAATTATGAACATACGAAATTTGTTAAAATTATGAACATACGAAATTTGTTAAAATTATGAACATACGAAATTTGTTAAAATTATGAACATTTGAAATTTGTTAAAATTATGAACTTCTGAAAGTAATTAAAATGTAATCAAGTTTTTAAGTGTATTGGAAACAGCAACAAATTAATGTAGAAAGTATCTGTGAATAAGAAATAAAAGCTACAACTAAATGAAAATATAAATGTAAGTAAGTTGAAAATATAAATGTAAGTAAGTTGAACGTACCTGACAATGACAAGTATCAAAGGGCAAATGTGTCGAAGGGTTCGACGGGACGCTATTTAAGAACTACAGGTGTATATCGGCCAGCGTTGCATCAGTCACGTGCGTATTTTGCCAATGCTGTATTCACTCGTCAGCTGTGGAAGCTATTACAATCAGAGTGATACGCCCGGCAACAACGTGCGTGACTGAAATCCATCGCTGGTCGCTAGTTTAAAACGGTTATATTTATCACTTGCTGGAGGTCACATAAATAGTTTTAAACGTATTAATTGAATTGTAATGTGATCACGGCATTTTTCAGAGTGCGCCAGTACAAATTTTATTCCTGAATAATGTATCTGGTCGTTTTTAGCAGTGTTTTCGACAAAAAATTAATAACTCCTTATATTTTGCGTGTAAATGCTTGAAATGAACAAATGTCACAAACACAGCAATGATAATTCGTTGAATAAGAATTATTTTTGTCACCCTTAGTTTATTTTATAAAAAATAATGAAGTCTACGTAACAGCAAAAAACTTAAAAATATCACTTTTTTAAACAATTTCTGGTTTAAAAAATTAATATTCATTCATGAAACCAAAATTTTCACTTGTGTATATGCAAAACAAAATTACAAATCCAATGGTGGTAACTGTTTTTCTGCGATTTTTGTTGCACTCTTCACAATTATTAGAAATCAGGGTTCTATAATAAACAATCCAATACTAGGGTGCGGCACGTGGAATTCAAATGGTGCCACTCCTGATTTACATCTATAAAAACCCATATCCATCACTCTTTCAATCAAAGTAACACGAACACATTCTCTTTAGGGAGACGTTCTGAGTCTTGGTGTTGGCGGATTAAAATGGGATTATTTTCTTCAAATGAGAGTAACTTTTTTTACTTGCTGCAAGAGGCAATGTGAAGGTTTGGTATTGGCATATTGAATCTGGTATCAGAATGTGAGGTTCTGGGTGTGTTTCAAAGAGAAAATAAGAACGGAATAATGGCGAGATTTTGTTGTTTCGAATTACTTGCTCTTGGGTGAAGGCAGTCCCTCAAAAATTCCAATAAAAAAGTTGAATTTTTTAAAGTTTAAAATGCATTATGAAGGCTGGAAAACAACTCGTGTAAGAATAGCTGTAAAATAATTTTATATTGTCTTTCTAATTTGCAAGTATTTGTAATAGTCCAGGCAATTTGGAACCAAAAGATACTCTACCTGTAATGTTTAGACAAAGTTTCCATTTTGACTCATTCTTGTGCATTTTTGGTCGCTGAATCGTTCAGTTTAACGAAACAGCTCCAGAGGCATTTCCATTTGACCCTCTTCTGGACCTCTTCCTTTGCTACTGCTCAGCTGATATTCCAACATTTCATCAGTTCGTTGCCTATCTTTTTCTTCCAAGCTTAGGTCGTTGCTGATATCTCTTGGGTATCTACCCTTAGTTTCCCCTTGTCGCACCCTATATTACACCATATGTTGGTATAAATCTAGATATATATGCAGTCTCTAGTAAAAGCTGAAGTGCGTGTGTTGAAACATTTGTAAGTTTTACTTCAATTTATGAGACCAATTCGTTGGTAATGACAGAGTTTTCGCTCATGGTATTGTATCTTTGCTCTGTCACGCCATACCACCCTACAATAAGTCAGTATTGGTAGTATCACTGCTTTGTATAACCGCCATAAGGTGTCTTTCCCGACATTGTTTTGTGAAGCCAGTTCCGGCAGGTCCGCCAGGAGCGAGATGGTCTTACTGACCCGCCTGCGCATGAGACATTGTCCTCTCTCTCATCGGTATCTCTTGCTATTTGATGATGAACCCGTTTGTAAGGAGTGTAGCTCTTCTCTGAAAGTGTCACCTACTAACTGATTGCAGAAAATACACCAGAATACGGAGACAAATTGGTTTGGCTGCAGATTTACCAACAATTCTCGGAAATGATTGTTAATATACTATTGAATTTTATAAGTAGATCGGGACTCCCACAAGTTCTCGGGAGGGTTTACATTTGCATTATCCTTCCCTTTCGTCTTTCCTTTTATCCTTCCTTTCCGTAATTTGAAAATTATGATTTTCAGATTTTTTTTCCATTTTAGATATAATGTATTGGGCAACTGTTTTTCTTTTCTCTTATCTTTGTATTTAGATATTTGTTCAATTCAGGAGGGTTTTTTAGTGGGTATGGTCGAGATATTCGGCGAGTGCCACACGGGGAAGAGTCACTACGGCTCTTCTCTATGGTGCGAAACTGCATTTTTTCACCACTTGCAAAAGCTCTAATGACCTTGCCATTGACGAGCCCTAAAGCCTCACAAAACGTTTTGTGAAGCCCACCCTTCGGAGGCCATATGCTAATTATGTCACTTTTTTTCTACGTATATTATGTGTTTGGTGAATGTTAAATTTTAATCGAGGATACCCCTGGGTATCTGACCTCTGACCGCAAAGTTAACTGCCAATCCTCTTCTTTTATAATTGAGTCTCTTATATTTCCCATGTTGCTTGAAGCCTAATACTAGGCCTTCCGATTTGACAGGGATATATGGAACTGGACAGTTGTGCAAGCTCTCTGAAATACTGTAAACGCTTTTCGACGTTGTCTCCAATTCTCGACGACTATTTCCTTCAATGAGGAGGGTCACGTCATCAGTATAAGCAATAATGTTTATCCCACTTGTATCCATAGCCTCTAGTACCACCTCCAGAACCGCATTCCAGAAAACTGGTCCTGTATGGCTACCTTGTGGCATAACCCTGCGTGACACTGCGGTTAATCCTCTCCCCTCTTGTTTCTAGCATCACGAACCGGTCTGTAAGGTAGAATTTAATTATGTTTAATAAACTCTGTGAAATGTCCTTCCGTTCCAACTGTTGAATTATTACAGTCCTTATCGCGCTGTCAAAAGCTCCCTCAATATCTATAAGGTCGATTAGCGCGTATTTTTTAGTTATATTTTTGTCCCGCCTCAGATGTTCGTGTATAGCCTGTTTTGTGCATCAGTCACTTTAGGAATATAGTTTTTACCTGTTTGACATGATCGACCCATCTCCACGCAGGGCTGGCCCTACAATAGGGCGAACGGAACGACCTCTAGGTTCCAAATCCCTCGTAATTAACAAAGGGAAGCAATATTTTTAATTCTTTCTTTACTTTTCGATATTTTGCTTGCGAGCATGTGCGAAGTATGTAAATGACCTTTATCGCTGAGTCTCGGGCGGGGCATCACTTCCCGCCGCGGTACCATTGCTTCCACCGTTCTTGTGGGCAGCATTGTTGCCGCCGCCGTTTGGGTTCACAAGTCGCCTTCTAAGCACTGTCACTGCTGAGCGCGTGGGTATATTCCCATGCTTTCTGCACAAATTTCACTTGGCGGATATGTTCGCGTAAGTACACTTTATTTAATTCGTTTGTCAAGGTATACTTTCAGTATCTACGTTGCAATTGTTACGTCTGTTTATTTTATTAATTTATTCAGTTTTTGTGTTCTTGCTTATAATATAGTAACTTCACTTACTATGTATTGTTATAAAATCTATGTAGTAACTCTTCTCACTGATTGCAAAATCGGATCATAACACACTTTTATGTCAAAGTTGCTGTCATGTTTCGATCTCTAAACATTTTTTGTTCGTATTTGACAATTAGTTATAACAAAATTTACTTCCATCCCGCATACAACAGCTCTACACATCAATTATGAAGTAGATACTACATCAACCCGGTCAGGCATGGATATATCGCACAGATAACAGCAGTGTGTGGTAAGCCGGACATAGGGAGAGAAATGGTTTGTGGGATTTAGTGGCTCGAGTAAAGCAAGTAACGGAGAAGAGTGGAGAGAATGTTTTTGTGAAGAATTGTACAAGGCAATTGGAAATAGAAGGAAGGCAGTATTAAATAGAAACAGAATGTAGTGATACTAAAATTAATTAGGTAAAGAGAAAATAAACAGGTAATGGACTTCCGACCGAGAAACTGGGAGACATAAAATGTACATGAATAAAATACTCAACCATTTTTTCTTTCCGGCTTTGTGCTTTTTTTTGCATCAAGCAGGCCGCAATATTCAACCGTTTTGTTTCATGAAAAAACATCTGACTTCTCAATTTGTCCATGCCATAGATTTTTGGTCAACTCTCTCCAATAGTTAACTAGTAAATTTAAGTCTTTACCTTTACCCTTCTGTAAGAGCGCTTAAAACGCGCATAATGCGCTAACGCCGGTGGTACAAATTGTCTTTCTATACGAGCGCAAAGAAAACTCGCTGAAAGCGCGAACCATGCTACACGGGCGCTGAATCATCGGACTGAAGTATGGAAAAGTACATCGCCATAATCACTATTTGTTTGTTCTACATTTTTTGGTAATTTTCTATGGTTTAATTCTCGAGTTCGAATGTAATTCACTACGTTTCAACAAGTTCTCTTGGCCATTGTTTCATAACAAGGAAATGATAAAGATTTGTTTAATCGTGTTTCTTCTTTGATTCCCTTTTCGGATCCGATCATGGAAGGACATCCATCTATGCACACGGATCCATTTTTTCGTTTCAGTACTCTTCTTTCTCTGAAATAAGTTATTAATATCTAGAAAATCCTTTCCTCTAGTTTGATCGTACATACGGAGATACTTTTAAAAAAGCTTAATTAATTGAATTCTCTTCAGTATAATATCTGACAAAAATAGATCATTGTAATGTTTCTGAAATATTGTTGCTAGAATCTAGTCAAATTAAAATATTTACAATTTTTCAAAATTTGTATTGTTTTCAAAATTACGTTTTGTAGTTCCCTCGCCACAGTCGGGAGCTCGTCCGGCAGGACCTCCATAAAACCCAGTGCAGGCGGTGCTGTTTTCAAAGACGTTTTTTTCACTTACATAATAGGTTTGTTTTACTACTGTGGAGTTATTTTAGTGGGACAAGGGATATTAAAGTTACAACAATTTATCAAAATCCATGTATTTGAGTGTTAAAACCATATGCATAATATTATAAAAAATGTTAATTGGACATTAGAACTGATAAAAAATACGATAAAACCAATCTTGATAACTGCAATCTTAACCTACATATTTTGAAATAAAACAAACTTCTTAAGCTTCAGGCTCATACCAAGTTTAGATTTATTCGAATGAAAGATTTTTTTAATAAGAAAAGGATGGAAAAAATTAACAAAATGATAAAATTAAGAATATAATTAATTGCTCCTATCTGATGTTACCCAAATAATAATACTCTTTCCACACACAAGCGTAAGATTCATTAATTGTTATTTGTTACGTTAAATATAATAAATCCATAGTTAAAAACGATACATTCATTAAAAATGTAACTATCAATCGGATATTAACTGTATTATACGACCTTATTGAACTATTCACTACATACATTGCGATAGTTCTTCAGCTCACGGAGTAGAAAGACGGAAGATTTAGAAATGAACATAAATTGTAGGCTACAGTTATCAATTTGATGTGTCACCTACTGTACGAAATATATTTTTAGGGAGAATTTTTTTATGGATTCGCTCTAAGTAATCTTACCGGAACGCTTTCAACTTTACTCCGCCATTTAGGCTACGAGGTTAGGAAGATGAGGTGGAAAATCAAATATTGTAGGGACGTCATAGTTTTTTTAATGGTTCCTCCTTCCTCAAAAGAGCTTTTTTCAAAATGAACACTGCCGATTGTTGAATATTTGGAAGGGGTGAAACCTTTCCTTTTCATAGCTATTATCCATTTCTTTTTAAGGTCACCTTGAGGAAACCTTAAAATAAATCTTAAATCGCCGTGTCGTTACATTGTTCAGTAAAACATCAACAATCTACTCAACTACAACAATTCATGATTTACGAACTTAAATAGTTGCAAATGTATAATTTTAAAAGATAGTGAAGGTTTAACAGTTAAGATCAATGCTCTTGCATAGTATTTTCCTATGAAATGATACGCCACAATTCTTCACGGAAGAGTTATTACATTTGAAGGCTACACATGTGAACATTTTAATTACGATTATAATTGTCTGGATAATGTGAAAGAAAGGAGAGAACATCACAGTGCACAATATTAATTTCTGTGAATGTGACACGTGTCTGTTGGTGCGGCGAGCGACGCAACGTGTTATCAACTTCGTGCGATACCCCCGACTGGAGTGGGGGGTGACTTGGTGGCCGACTCGTTCTCCCGCTGATCCCCGTATTACTCGGCTTTCCAGTAGGTAGTATATTTCTATGCGTGACTCTTGGGTAAATGTGGCTCCAGACATTCGTCATTCGGTGAATCCCGAATGGCGAACATCGCTCGCTACTGCTGGGCTTCCTTTTATGCGCCCAAGAAAACCGACACGCTGCGGGAAGGAGTCGTTGAGTCTTATCGCGTCCTTGCGGACCTCAACTTTATCGTTGTCCCATTTTAACCCCAGTCCATTAGCAGAGCTACTCACTGAAGGACCCCTTCCTCTCATCCAGCGAACTGGGCAGAGAAGTCGGTCCAGGGGTTGCCCCCGGGGCGGGACGTGGGAGAATACCCACGAGCATCGAGGCGGGAAACCCACCTCTCCCAGCATCCGCTCTGGTGGACAGAGATGTGCCTAGCCCACATCTCTACCGCTATCTGCGCCAACGGTAGACGAGCAGCAATCGTGCTCACCGATCGGAGACTTGAGCCTCCTTCCCGTACCCCACGGGACTGCCCGGCAGAGTCCAACCCAAAACGGGGCGTCAGGTGCAAGCACCTGAGGGCTTGTGCCCCTCCCTGCCTACTCGGTTTAAAGTACTGAGAAACACTCGGAGGGTTGTCAGCCCTCCTACCACTTACGAGATCGCGTCGGGATTGATCTGTTGCCCAGGATGTCGGCCTATGATTGGATACAAAAACCGAGGATAGGTTAAGGCCCAGTGGTCCGCGTGTCGCATGTACCTGTCGAGTTGGGAGCTCAGCGCGGTAACTTCGCCGAACTATACTGCGCGGTGCCCATCCCATTAGGTCACAACTTTATAGTCCTACTCTGTTAGAAATGTTGCCCTGTCAGCGGTGGATGGGTGTCCGCCGGGGTCTCTTGTGAAGTTCCCTACTACTTTGTATACCGAGATCCAGGGTTGCACATAAGATCTGGTTTGAGAGCCCGTCAAGTAGTTAATCCATGCTCCCCCGCGAATAGATGGGAGTGCTCCTATCTGCGTCGTGGCTGCGCCGAGCCCCTTGTAGCGGGTTGGTCTACTCGTATTAAACAAGCTTCCTTATTAACGGAGACAAGTCGCCGTTTGGAAATTTATGCGAATCTTCCTATCGCTTATCTCTCCAAGAGAGTCGATCTGTTACTCAGTGGTCTGGGGTGGGGTATGATGATCTCTTGGTTAAGAGCGAGTGCCAAGCGGTCCACTCCACAACACCCCCCCCAGGATTACCGCCATGGCTACGGCAATTTCCTTTCGAATCTCTCGAGTTAGATGGGTTCCCCTGTCAAGGTTTGACGAGCAACCATTCGGAGATTCTTATCGAATCGGCCTCCCTCCGTCGCATGGTCTGATCCGTTGCCCAGGGATCTGGGATTGGGTACAGGGACCATGCGGGTAGGGTGAGCACCGGTATTCGTGACGCGACAAAAAGCAAACAACCCATCCACACTATTCGCTCTGCGGCGAGCGGACTCACGGGTTTCGCCGAATGGCATACCTGGAGCCGGCTTAATCGGCAGAGGCGAGGATCGGGTTCGGCGCAAGAATGACAGGTACCGAATCAAGGATTATGAGTTTCTCTAGCGCCGCCGTCAACCAGAACTATCCACGCTAGTCTTACCTGAGAAAGTGGTATCGCGTACATTGTCAGTTTCGTCGATCTACTTGTCAGTGGATGAAATTATATTAATTTATGGTCATCAGGGTTGATGTCTCATAGTCGAGGTTATGGATGTTAAATGACGTTATTGGCTTTGTCAGTGAATGTTGGATGTGATATTTCAAGTGTAGTGGGTTTCAGGTTAATGCAGTTTATTGAAAAAGTAATTTATCTTTCCCCTCGGAGGCTGATCATAATCCAATTCTTGAAAATGAACCTTAACTAGCTACCAGGGAAGTAGTTCACTCACAATTGATATGTAAAATGATAACAAGATGCGAGTTCTTTCTCGATGCAGACATAATTGGTTCCTTACCTGCAATAAGATGGTGCATTAAAAACTCTCTTAAACATCTCCAGAAATGACCCTTTCAGAAACTTTGCTCATTAAAGTCATATTAAAATAAGTACAGACTAACTCAAGAATATTCATATCAAGGAAGAGTACTTTTTAGAGCATCACACGTTTCATAATTCTTGAGGAAATGTTCATAAGGAGCTTCCTTTTTTGGACNAAAAAAAAAAAAAAAAAAAGAATCCTTTCAGAACAACAGAAACCTGTGGAGCGCGTGGTCGGATTGACCAGGAAAGGAATTTGTCAACCCCTTACTGCTGTCCAATAACAAGCCGTTATCGCTATTTAGATCTCCAAGCACTTGCAGGTGAACGTAAGTCTGTTCTCGTGCTTCATTTCTTGGCACCGTCTAATTCAGCGTCATTGTCAGTTGCAATTTTTAGTATCTGACGCATTTGGTGTCCTGAGCTCAGTCTCCTTCCTCAGCAAACTTTTTCCTCCATGTCTCGCACAGTAACGAATTGCGCTTCATTATCACTCCCTGCGTCATCTATATCGCTGTCATCTTCATCTCCAGTTTCAGTCCAATTTTTGGCTGCATTTACCTGCATAGCAGAAGCTTCATAAAGATCCTCCAAAAGAGCAAAAATGGCCTCTCTGTCAAAGGATTGTACCTAAGATTGATATTAGACCTGTGTCCGACATATGATATTTCATACGCAACAAAATAACAATTTTCTAATGCGAGAGATTATAAATATGACACGGACAAAACTAAATCTTCATTTAAGAGTAGTGCTGACATAACGAAAATGGCAGTATATGTTGTATTAACTTACCGGCGGTCCATTGCTCTAACAGTCCCAGTACCCTGCAGAAGATTAACCACACTAGCTGTTGAATGCAAAGCGATAGTCACGTAACTGTGATGGACTTATCTCGATGGTATCGAAAGCAAGATAGTATATCAAGAAACAAAATATGGAGCAACAATGCAAAGCTGGAATGGAGCAATGGAGCAACAATACAATCGTACAAATCCTGTACCCATTCGTGACGAAAGATGGGCAGTGCCCGTCCTGTACTAGTTCGTCGGATTTCGACTTATTGTTACTAGATATTCATGTCTTTTTCTACTGGTTCTCTGAATCTTTCAGAAGTTCATCGTTAAAAGTCGATTCTACTCCGCCGATACTTTATTTTCCATTGATGTTTGAATAAAATGGTTGCAGTGTGTTGTTGAAGTACGTGAGTCAAGGCATTTACAAAATGAAATGTTTGTTGAATCTAGTGAGTATGCTGAGTGCAGTGGCGGCGATTAGGGGGGGNNTATTTTTTAAGGAAAGTTAAAAATTGCATTTTAACCGTCTAAAACTGAGAATTATAAAAAATACACCATTGATGTAATCGCCAATTGTCTTTCCTTTGATTTATTTCATTATTTAAATCATGCGTAGTGGAAATATGCAGAAAATGTCATGTTAATGAATATTGTCAAGATTTGTTTTGCCCCCCCGCCCACTTTTGATTCCCAATCGCCGCGAGTTTGAATGATAGTGATGAGGAATTGGACAATGTAGACACGGACGATATTGAAGATTTATAGTGAAAGTAGCGAAGGCTCTGACGAATCGGAAGAGGAAACCGAGAACATCATACTAAATATTTTTCATTCTAAAAATTAATTTTTTTTCAACAAAACACAGGTAAATTCAATTTTTCTGTTTCGTAATTGTATTACAAATATTTTAAATTGTCAAAATAAAAATAAATATAATTTTAGCGAGTCTGAGAAATTGTCATTGAGTGCGCAACTGGGGCAGTGAAAATAATTCAGCCCGAGCGGTCGCAAAAATTCTAAGAACATTCGGACAAATTTCTGTATGAAATATACGTTGGGAAGTAATGGGTTAATAGATGAATTTGGTATGAATACTTGTAACTACATAGCATTATCCACTTATTACTTTTGTTAAGTTAATTTGATAATGTTGAGAAAATATAATTGACTCATGGGTTGGTTATACAGTAAGCTTATTTAAGTAATCAAAAGCATTTATGTAGAAAAATTCTTCACGTTGTTTAAACATATACCGCTGAAGAAGGTACAAATTGAATGAAAAGAATCTAAATTGTTATCTTGAACTCAGGATGAAAGAACTCGTCGTATGGCCATTTTAAAAGAATAATTTCACATTATTCAACGTGTAGATCCATTACAGTGATATTGAAAAATGTCAGAATCAATTTCTTTTCAAATACAAGATCATATGACAAAAGTGAATACAAATTGTACGAAGTATTTCAAATGTACTGTATTTCAGATTCCACAATAATAATCACAATATCATTTATTACAACTTCATAATACAAATCCAGAACTCTTAGAGATTGAGCATACAGAAGATTAATGATCAATGTTTTACATTCCCATGTCAATAAAATAATTTTAAGTTGTTTTCTTTTGAAGATCTCTGCTTCCACAGAGAAACAGTGAGATTCAACTGGTTCAGACTGTGGGACTTTCACTGTGAACCATTGAATCGATTGCACTAAAGAAAAAAGTTAGATGATGCCTATATCTTACAGGACATATAAATATTGTACTTACAGAAGGGCACTAATGACCTAGACGTTGGCGAACCCTAAAGCCCCAATCTAAAAAAAGCTGCTGGATACCAAACCCTGCATTTCCGCGCGCCATCGTTACCACTGAGGCTGACGTCACACGAACAGTAAAAGTGTCGCATTGTCGACGACACATTGAACGCGCGTTCTTGAGAGGACACAGGAATAACACAGTCGTCAGTTCCTTAACACTCACAATACGAGGCATGCGCAGACTGAACCACGGCGCATGCACAGAGGAGACTCCGCCAGGGCATGCCTTTCCCTGGGTATCCCTTCAGTGTAGATTTCCATAATGTTCTGAGCACGAGCTTAGAAAAAAAAATTGTTAAACATGCATTAACACGCATTAATTTATTTTCTTTATTATTATAATTTAAATGTTTGTTCGTATTATAATAGTCGCTCCCCTAACAAAAAATTAATTTATCCATTATACCAAACAAAACTGTATTAACATTTTAAAAAGTTATCTTTGATGAAACATATTTTTAATTATTTTACATTTATACATGCAAGATACTTTCAATTAAATTGACTAGTGAAACGACAAAAATCTAACAGGTCTACTATTACAAAAGTCTAGTAGACCATGAAAAATAGATTACACTACAATAAAGAAGTATTTTATAATGTAAATTCTCACCTTTTTATTTTCTCTCCAACTCTTCTGTACTTTCAAAATCCGGAATCAATGACCCAGCAATCTCCAACCACGAATTTTTTTTGATTTATCCTTCTAGTCTTCGTTGGAAATATCCCACAAAAGCGAATGTTCTGAATTTCGTTGATCAACATTTCCCTCTCAACATGAAATTTTCGTACCATTTTCACTGAAATTTCAACTTGTGTAACTCAAAGTGCAGAAAACTAACCACTCTAGAATCTTATGTGTCGCTATTGACTTTGGTTTTTCCCTTGCCACCTAGAGTGCAATACCTTTTTACTAGAACACCCCTCCACTATTGGGTATTTCACTGTAATCCAGCTGGGTAGATGGCTGCAGGGTTGTCTGGTGAGCCAATATTCTGTGCAATTTCTCATTGTGAATCAACAATCGATTTTAAATATTGTAACGTACTTCAATGTCAATATATGCCAGAAATTCAAAAATCATTGAATAGATTATAAAACGTGTTTATTTTGTTTTTAATTATAAATATGTTTCAATTTTATATAGCGTTGTAGAAATTTTTTTATAAAATATTCATCACACACAATAATAGAATGAATTTTAAAGTACATAAATAATACTACTAAATGCTCTTCTCAACGTAGACCCTGTTGTGCTGAAATCGCTAAGCGCGCCTCGCTCGCAGCGCGGACGGGGCTTTTTAGAAATTCTATAATATTTTGCCATTGCATTTTATGAGCTACAACTCGGTGAAAAACTTACTTATACCGTATGCTTTAATATAATATAGGTTAAAACTCCAAATTCGATACTTCCTCACTTAACTTTTTCAATTCACCAACTCGTAAAATCACACACGAAATGTTTAATAAATTACCATTCAATTGGAAAATAAGTTACGACTTTCTAACTAACTCATGTCGTTTTCTAAAACATTCGTTGAAAACTATACTGTTAAATTTTAGAAGAGAAATATTCATAAATGACCGCGAGTTGAACGGAAAAGAATAATGCCGAAAATGTGCAAACTCATTTAGAATAAAGATATTTTTTTACTGGTTTCCCTAATTTTATACAAAAAATAATTTGCGTCTTATAATGAGAGTAAAGAAACGGACGACAGTCTGTTATTAGTGTGCCCTCTCGCGAACGCGCGTTCAATGTGTCGTCCGACATTGCGACACTTTTACCGTTCGTGTGACGCCAGCATGACACTAAATTTTACTATACATCCTCTTGGATTTTTTTATCTAAAAGAGTGGATTTTAACTTAGTGATTAACTGATTTAACGCCTTGAGCGAAGAAGTAAATTGCTCGCTCTCAGAACATATTTAGTCATTCGTGCAGTTAAGAAAAGGCATTCCAAAACACTACTCAAGAAGATGGCGATGCGTCGTAAAGGACTGGGCCAAACTTGATAAATATTCATGAAAATCTTGCATGTAGGATAACTTACAATCGTGAAAGAAAAACTTTTCTTCCATATTCTAAATAATTGTGGAATACATTATTACAATGTTTCAAAATTATATAACTAGTATTGGTGACTACGTGAACAGCAAAGAAGCGTAAGGAACATTCCTCTTCAGTTTTAATTGCAGTCCATGAGAGTTTATATTCAGTGTTGTACCAAAAGTACGAAGCAATCTTCATGAAATTTTGTTGCTTTAATTTCTATACCCTGAAAGAAATTTTATTTCAACATAGAACGTCACTCACGACATGTTTTACATAGAGTTAACCTTCATATCAAGCACTCATATATGCGAATAAATGTTAACAACGTACCTTCACTCAAATATACAAATTAAATTGACTTGTTAATAAATCTATTTTACTAGAAAACTATTTGCTATTGCCCTACATCCGTAAAGCAGTAGTAGTTCCTTATCCCGCTAGTAGAGGGCACTCATTTTAACTGTTGACTTCAATATAGACAATACACAGACCAGTTGTTTCTTTCACTAATTTAAATTTAGTGGGTAAGAATACGTGGCACACAAAGTAAACGAGGTTCACCGATCGCTTTCTTCGTCACTGGAATGGAATAAATGGCGAAATGAACGTGTGTATTGCTGTTACCAACATGCGCCATGACAATTTCTTGGAGTTCGGTTTTCTGATTGTCAGTTAACCGTTACTGCTTCACAATGATCTAAATTCTACTGGTTAAAACAGTAATTATTTAACTGGTTCAGATTTAGTGTATGACAAAACGTAATATAGAATTCTTCGAATAAAAGGATCCAGATTGGTTTTATAGAGCACAAACAAATGAAGGACTACGTGGAGGACATGAAGGATCACATGTAAGACAATAATCCAATTTTGTGGAGTTAATGTATACTTCCAATGTAAAACGATCATTTCTATTCTTGTTCAATGCTTTGTGGGGTGTATATTGATTGTTCAAATAACCAATCTATACGAATCTAAATGCAAGTCCTCTTGGCGTCCAACGATAAGCTTTGCTTCACTGTGCTCAGCAATCAGCATTCCATTCTGTGAACAAATTCTGCCTCTGAATCCTCAAAGAATCACAATCAAACTGTCCCAAAATACCCCGAAGTCTGTTTTGTCGGTTTCATTCCTAAGTCTCTAGGGGCTCGTCTAACCTTCAGACCACATCTCTCAAATTACCTCCCCCCCCCTTCTTCCACTCAGAGTAAATATCAGGTCTGTCAGCTTATGTCACTGAGGCCATAGAGTTTCTGTATATTTATCTTGTGGCAGCCTTCCTACCAAATCTACTGCCTAATGAAATTGCCAATAAAGTTTATCGGAAGATCATGAAGGATGGTGTGCAGAGCCAAGTGTTAAAATTATGGGGATGTATAAGGGGCAGTCAAATGAAAACGAGACAGACTATATAACGGGCATGGCGCGGAAGTTGGTAAGGCAGGTAAGTGTGTGTATAGAAGTGCCCTCTATTGGGAATCAGGAAGGAACAGCACGAACGTTCACCGCTGTCATTTGTCTGTTAGACGTGCTCGAAGTGAGGTTAGCGAGTCGTGTGTGCGTCCGAAATCACTTTGGAGACCGGGAAAGAAGAGCGAGTTGTTGTGCGTTTTTGACTGCGGAAGGGGTGTCAGGAAGTGACGTTTATGCCCAAATGTCAGCTGTGTGTGGCAAACACAGTATGTCACGTGCGCATATGTTTGAGTGGAATAGACGATTTCGAGTGTGTCATTGAAAGACGGCAGTCGGCCAGGACAGGCTCATTTTGTCATTACCTCTTCTGCCATTGCCGCGGTGGATGCTACCGTCAAAAATGACTGATGGCGGATGGTGGGAGACGTTCTGCTCATGTTAGACATCAGTTACGGTACCGCTCACGTCACCTTGACAGCATCTGAAGAACCGGAAAATCCGTGCGCGGTTAGTTCCCCACATCCTGACGGAGGAGCAGAAGTTGAACAGAATCTCGGCATCACTGCAGCACCTGGAACGGTATCACGACGAAGAATATAGTTTCTTGTCCCGTATTGTCACGGGAGATAAAACATGGTGTCATCATTTTGAGTCGGAGAGCAAGCGTCAGTCTACAACGGAAGCATACGGATTCACCCCCACCGAAAAAATCGAAAGCCGTGCATTCCAGCTCCGGGAGAGTCATGATGACATTTTTCTTTGCCTGCAAGAGCCCACTGCTCATTGACTTTCTGGAACACGGCGCCACAATTAACGCATAGCGGTGCGTGGAAACTTTTCAAAAATTGAGGTATGCCATCAAGTTCTAACTCCCAGGAGTGTTGACGGACGATATCATTCTGTTGCGCGATAATGCCCGCTCACATGTTGCCATGGTTGTTTCAACTACGTTGCAGAAGTTTCGTTGGGAAGCCCTTACACATCCTCCATACAGTCCAGATCTCTCCACATGCGATTTCCGTATTTTTGCAGCCCTGAAGAAAGACATTCGTGACCGTCGATTTGCTTCGGTCGAAGAGGTGTTCGCCTGGGTACCATCATGATTCCATAGGCAACCGCAAACATTTTTCCATGAAGACATTGACCGTCTTGTCTCACAGTGGGATAAATGTATTATGGTGATTACTTTTGAGTTCATAAACAGTTGACTTACTTTTTTCAATCTGTCTCGTTTTCATTTGACTGTCCCGTATATTATGAAGTTTTTAATTTTTGTGTCTTAATGTTTGTTTCAATCTCTTGGATGGGAATATGCATTTGCTGGGATGTTGAAAGTGAGAAGGCATATCATTGGGGTAATTAGCGTTTTTAATGTTTTTTGTAGATATTATGAACAATTTTGGATGTACATATTTCGAACCAGTCATTTGTATTTAACGAATATTCCAAGATTCCATCACTCAGTTTAGAAAGTTGCAGTGCAATGTGATAGAGCTATGAAATTATAAAATACTGGAAAATTGTTTTCTAATGATATTTCGAATTAAGGAAGAGTTAAAGAGCATTCCTTATGAGAATGTTTTTGTTCTTATGAACCGTATAGACGGGACACTTGAAAAAGTGTCCCCGTTC
>NNCF01133218.1:0-15051 GCA_002313205.1 Laupala kohalensis | reverse complement strand
ACTTTTCTGAAGTCTGACAGCGCTTGAATTAAGAATATAGAAGAAAAATCCATGTGTATCATCGTCGGGTCGATGATGTGCGGCGACGCTTCGTTGGGAGTGAGTCATCCGTCGCAGACATATTCAGATGAGCTGAAAAACGAATAACTTCATTATACGAATTTATTTTAAAGCTGGAATTAAACATGAAAAGGCTTTAGCATAAATGGGACACAATGAAACGAAAATACACCATCAAAGTGTAGAATAAAGCATAAATGTGTAGACATAACGCAGAGCGTGGAAAAGAATAGAGAATATTTGTGAATGTCATTATACAACAATTAAGAAGTGTGTGTCATATGGGGATAGTTCCGCTTTTAAAACAATGTACTTTCCTCTCATTTCATTGTAGTAATGGAACAATATCAAATATCACCTTCAATCTACTAAACAATAATTGATGTCCTATTAAAATAAACTCCGTATTTCGCGGATTTTAAATAAAAGAAGGGTGAATTGTGGACTTTACATTTGCTTAATTTTTTTCCCACATTTTATTCAGGAACAAAAGAGTATTTCCCACGACTCATGGCTGATAACGAGATATTCCATTTCTAAAGAGTATTTTCTAACATTAATTTCCATTTCTAAATTTAAATAATTCGATTTCAACTTTTCAATTTCATAACAAAATAGCTATGTTTGAACTGACACTCATCAATTATGTCACAAAATGATGTGTCAAGTGATTTTTGTAATAATAAGCGTTTATTGACGTGCTTTTTATTTCGTTCAAGTCCTCTACCCCTTCATGAAATATGTACGAAGAGAAAATAATTCAGAAGCACAGTACAAAACTAAACATTGGAAGCGTATGATCACGTGGAGGACAATAAACTAATTTACTCTCCGGAAGCAAGCAAGGGACCATCCCATCAATTCCGATCAAGGGCCCTAAGGCAGAGGCGGATTCAAAAATTTCAGCAAAAGTTCCTAGATAAGATAATTAGTTAGCTGCGAGTTATAATACTAATTATATGACAATATGTTTGTAGTTTAACGCAAAAAATTTACATGTACAAATTATTTTCGAAATATACATTATTCTGAGTATAGTGTTTAAAAAACATAAGAATTGAAATAACACTAAATTCACAATTTATTGTTACAATAAACACGCCCCTAGACAAAGCCTAGAGAACCTGTATAATAAATCCGCCTCTACCAGAAGGAAAAACAGAAAAACCCGGGCCGGGATGGGGCTACAGAATTTATGTACACAACTGTGCCAAAGTAGAGCACACACAAAACTAAATTAATACGAGAAATAAGACAACACAATCATNGCAAGAAAATAGTTTTTGAAATTGTTATAAGTTGTTTAAAAAGTACTACAGCAATGGCGTGATAAAGTACAAGACGGATTTAACTTTTATTAAAATCATTAAATTCTTTTACATTGTTGAAGCACTGGTGCAGGAGGTAGTTTTTAACCGCGGATTTGAAGATATTCAATTTCATAATATCTTTTATATTCTTGGGCAGGGAATTATATAGAATGATTCCCGAACGATATGGTCGTTTTTGGCAAAGAACGGTTGACACTCTAGGGCGATGAATATAATTACTATTGCGAGTATTGTGTTCGTGAACGAGACTGTTTTGTATGAAACAAGTGTGGTGCTTCAGTAATTCGGTCTTAACAAACACGACCGTTTCATAAATATAAATGCAGGGAAGTGTTAAGATATTTAATTTCTTGAATAAAGGTTTACAAGAGTTTTTGGGGTGAGATTTACAAATTATCCGAACTCTTCTCTTCTGAGTTCTGAAAGTTTAAATACTCTGACCCAGAAGGTAATGCCGTAATGTAAATGGGAGTAAACGTTTGCAAAATATACGCAACGGGAAATACGTGGACTAACTGTGTTAACTAAGATTCGGAATGCGTAACAACATTTGCATAATTGGGAATAAAGGTTGTCAACGTGACAAGAGGTTGAGGTTGTCTTGAATATGTAGGCCTAAGAATTTTGTATTCGTATCAGTTTTTAATTGTGTTCCGTTTAAAGAAAGACAAACCTGGGGTAAAAATTTAGTATTACTATTGTGAAATGACACAGACACTGTTTTGTCAGTGTTTACAATGAGACGATATGCATGGAACCAAGTCGAAAGGTTAGACAAAACTTTTTGAGCGTTGGCGTGTTTACATAGTAAATTAGTGTCATCTGCAAAAAGAACTATTTTGCAATCTGATGTGGATGATTTCACATTCAATAAAAATAGTATAGGACCGAGAATTGAACCTTGGGGGACTCCGCAAGTAAGTGGCTTTGTTTCTGAAAGACAACCCTCAAGTATTTTATTTTTAATTTAGGATATTTCTACCTGTTGATATCTATCTTTTAAGTAAGAAGTTATCCATTGATGTGGAAGTCCACGAATGCCTAAAGAATGCAATTTGGTAAGGAGAATTCTGTGATCGATGACATCAAATGCTTTGGATAAGTCAAGAAAAATACCCTGAATATTTCTCCACGGTCAAGAGATGTGGTAACATCGTTTAAGAAAGAAAATATGGTGCTTGTAGTGGAAAAGGATTTCCTAAAACCGTGTTGATCGTCAGACAGAATGTTATTTTTTGATAAAAAATCTAGAAGACGCTTATTGAACAATTTTTCAAGGATTTTTGAGAAAGTGGGTAGTAGAGATATTGGTCGGAAATTTCCAATATCAAGTTTCTTTCCTTTCTTGTACAAAGGTTTCACTTTAGCTCTCTTAAATATGTTAGGGAACACCCCTTAAAGAACTATTAAACATATTTATGAGCGGATTTAATATAGCGTGGGACGAATATTTAACAATAATCTCGGGTATATCATCTACGCCTGTTGAAAATTGGTTTTTAATGAGCTGATGATTCTCATGGCTTCACTGGCTTTAGTTTCAGAAGTGAACATAGAATTGGGTACGTGGATGGATATAATTGGAGGACATTGATTTGGATATATTGAGTTCGTACTACTTCTGCGAAGTAAGAATTAAACAAATTTGCGATGTCCTGAGGATTTGATACTATTTTGCAATCGTTTAGTAAAGAAACATTTTCTTCGCGAGTTTCAGAAGTTGACGTGTAATTTTTAACAATATTCCACATGGTTTTCATCCGGTTGTTCGATTTTGGTACCTGTCTGTCGTTTTCCATAACTTTAGCTGCATAGACTACTTTTCGAAGAATAGTCTTATATTTAGGAAAATAATCATGGAATTCGGGTGGTTGGTTATAGCGTTTTGAAAGATGATATAAATGGCGTTTGTTTTTGAAGAAATTCTTATCCCTTGGGTGATCCATCTATTGTATTTCTTTGTGTTAATTAACTTGCGTTTTATGGGAAAGCTAGAGTTGTAATGTTTTAGGAATATTGAGATAAATACATTGAATTTGTCGTCGGTGTTTTGGCAATTGTAAACATCGTTCCATGTTTCTTCACGCAAATAATTTATAAATATGGATTGATTTGTTTCATTAAACTCTCTTGAAAACTTGTAAAGGATTTTAAGTGGTTTTAGTTTATTATTAATTGTCAATACTTGAGCAAGGTGATCGCTGTATTCTGCGATAAACACTTCAGAGGGATACGAGACTGTTTCGCAAAGTTTCATCAAGTTTGATAAATCGATTAAAATTATATGTTGATTCTAGCGTAATTCCTACAACCTACTTCACGCAAGGTTTGATATTTTTGGGTCAATAATCGTTCTTCAATCCTCATTGATATCAATTGAAAATGTTGGCCATATTCAATTGCTAAAACAATTGTGAATCAAACCACTCTTGATAAGAAAAACAAAAAACTTGAACATAGAGAAGAGCTTGGCACAATAAACAGCAATTTCGTGCTCTCTGGAGGGCCAAGAAAATGAAGAAGACTGCTCCTTTTTTGTGGGGCTTTAGGGCTCATCAACGGCAAGTCATTAGAACCTTAAGAAGACTGTCGGCAATATTACATGTTCGTCAAGAATCTACGGTATGATAATTTAATCCAAGTTTCATAATAGTTTGTAAATATTTCTTTTAAATATAGGCTAATATTTGGAAAAAAATACATTACTAATCTTCAGTGTTTTCTTCAACCATATGTATTATACGTATGTTTCCCGATGTCGAAAGTTTTACCACAAACTTCTAATTTCTCTTTTATAGTAACACTAGCTGGTTATCGGGAATGAATTGAAATATGTTATCTAATACTTCTGCGATAAATACAGATATGAGTCAAGTGTTTAAAAAATTAACAATGAACACTTAAGTTGTTGGCACCGATCTCCTTGCCCCCCATCCCCCTCAACGTGCGCCCTTGCACACCACGTACAAACATCCATTCTTCTTTTCTCACTTCAAAAATGTGAGATTTTTTTGAAAAATGCCTCAAAAATCCACGAAGGTAATGGGACCAAAACCATTGTTTATCACAAAATTTGTTTTTAACGTTCTATCGGAAATTATCGAGGTAATGGAGATTCTACAGAATTTGAGGCGCAGCAAATATTCCAGAACATGTTGGAGTTAGCAGCACCTTGTAATCAAATGACTTTTGACACTCAACAACGAAGCCAATATAACACAAACTACTATAGCTAAAACCGCAAGTCTCATTATCCAGCACACACCCGATGTCAGAGCCATCGAATGGATATCCTTGACATTTCCTGGAACAAGGAAATTCTCAACGACATGAGATGAAACCGTCTACATCATCCTCTTTAAGTTGTAAATGAAAGGCAGCTCAAAATATATTTCATTCAACATCAGCGAGCATTTCCACTCATTCAAATACAACCCAAAACGCTTTGAACTTAATCATTTTTTTAAATTATTGTAGTATTTGTAAATGGGAAATATAGCGTGCTGTTGAAACTTATCTACTTGGGGCGATAGGAGGNAAGATGTGTATAAGAGACAGGCCAACAACTGTGCCCACTTGAAGGGGTTAGTAGGAGTAGTTAGAGTTATTGATGCTAGGAGGAGGAGGAGGTGGATAGAGGTAGGAGGGTTCGCTTTGCAATAGTCACAGCTGGGACATTTATATGAAAATTTCCTCTAGTCCCAACGGGAATTGAACCCGAGATGACTTGGTGATAATCAATTTAAAGCACATTTATCAATAAAATTCTTAAAATTAATCTTAGACGGAAACAAAGGCCAACATCAAGAAAATAAACTCGTATAAATATTTATGAAGTATTTTAAAAATTATTTTTAAAAATATATCTGTTTCTTATTGTTCTTTCTTTTATACACCAATACTTTTAAAGGTGGGCATACAAGGCAAGTGACGCCATACCATTCCAAACCATGACGTCCAAATGGAATGATGCTGAAAAAGTGGGCACATTATTCACGATCACCGCACGCCACGCCATTCAGCACAACGCCTCGCCTCGCCACGCCGTTGTTGCTAACCCCCGGAAGACGTACTGTTTAGAGCGATTTGTTCTACGCTTACAAGCAGTGGTGGATCTATGNCCCCCCCCCCATTGCACCTGAACTTTCGACAGATAATATTGAAAATGTTACCTATCCTTTAATGTGAATTTGCCATTTCAAACAATTAGTACATATATTAAGAACTAATAAATTTAATCAATTATTAAATTATCTATTTGACGAATTGATGTAATATATCTATTTGACGAATTGATGTATTATATTAAAATACTAAATCGTTATAATATTTAAAATAATATTTACAATAATATTTCCAATCGTATTTATGATAATATTTACAATTATATTTATAATATTTACAATAATTATTATAATATTTAGAAAATTTAGCCCCCCTCCCTTGACTGCGTTCTAGTCCGCCGCTGCTTACAAGGTCTCACCACCTTCGCCATTGGCTTGCCAGTCGTTTTCGTACTGTTCAGTGTGATGACGTGTTCATCGACTGGCGAAGAAGAGCTAATGGCATATCACATATGGGAAATGAGCAGTGATAAAATGTTGATAATAAATTTGTAATATGGGAATTAAGGGATATGATATTTGTAATATATTAATCTCGTAGATTGAAATATTGAAAAAATCCAATAAAATATAGGTACACATGCAACTCGAAATAAATATTTTAAAGAAAATAAAAACGAATTACAGTGTTGTAAGGAACAGAGCTGGGCAGTCTCTTAGTCATAATAAATAAAATACTGTAATTAAATAAGACATACCCAAAGTGATTCGAAATTTGTTTTTAATTACGTAAAATATATAACATATATTTAGATGCAATTCATTATTATTTATTGTGATATTATATATTATAAGTTACGATAATTGAGATGGTGAAGAATTTTAAATTCTTTATCATGATTTTGGGAGTCTGAGTGGTTCAGTAGGTTTAAGAAATTTTTTTAAAGTGTGCACAGCGCTGAGTTACTCACTGACTGAATGACGGGGATTCGATTCCCGGTGGGATTGGCAGTTTTATCACTCCTCAACATTCAGATTGACTCCCAGTTCAACTCAGCCTGCTGTAAAGTAAGTACCGAGTTTATCATAGGTTTAAACCGACCGGAACGAGGTGCTGGCTACATCTCCTCGTAGAGCCGAGGCCAAGAAATTGCGGAGCTCTACCCTCAGTCAACCCCTTTCGCACCACCTTAGGGGCCTGTTGTGGAACTGTTTGATTCTTGACGGTGCGATTTTCCCATTTGGCCGTGTATGCCCACCTTTCGAATACAAATTTTCCACCTCAATCAAAGCCAGACTCTTCCTAAACAATATTTAAATCGATGCACAATGGTCACAATATTTCTTCTCGTGTTCATAATAATAGTATATTAATTGTTAAGTAAGTTGCAATTCTTACGTGATACGTTTGTCTTGTTATTTATTTGTTTCATTAATTTAAATAACTAAGTATATTGATGAAACATAAAATATCTGACAGAAATGTAAAGGCAGGTACAGGATACGAAATAAGCATAAATCGCAATGAAACCTTCGTGTCAGGGAAGGAGTGTATGAACAACATACATGTAATAGAAGAAAGGTGACGTCAAAAGAACCAATAATTTTACTGTTTCAACAATTACAATAATTCTTTGAAAGTGCGACCAGCAACGGTAACACACTATTCGCAGTGACGACGCATGAATCGGTGGACGTTGGCGAATATTCCAAGCATATCAGATACCTCTCCAGCAAAACCCGACGGTTAGACCATTAATAGCCGTATTCCGTAAAACAAAAAAAGGCCCTGATGCGGAAAAAAAATTAGAAGTAGTGTTCTCTCTTTTGCAACTTGTTCACTATGTTAGAAGTAAAGAATCCTGAAAGTTCCCCCACTTTTCTGAGTCGCGGTAAAGCGAAATTTATTGGTTTAAAGTTTAGAAAAAGCTATTTTCTTTTTATATATTTTTTGATATATCACCTCAAATTATTTTTCATATAGTAGCTCACAATCAGAGCTAGCAGTCATGATATCTACAAAATATTTGCAATCAAAACCTAACCCAAATAAACATCGATTCGAGGTAGATACAACCATAGAAGTGAAAGAGTAAGTGTTGTTATAAGAAGTAAGTTGTAATGCAAGTTATAAGAAGTTATAAGTTGGTATAAGAAGTGTTGTTATAAGAGTTTTGTTCTTATAAGAATAAGTGTTGAAATGAGCTTTCCTGTACTTATTAGAAAACATCGACAATATCCTTTTTCTTGTTTGCAATGGTAGCAGAGCACAACCCATTGCTCTTGTCTTGATTACAACAATCAGTGTAATTGCAAAAATTTTCTTATTGCACTACGAAATTGTAGCAAAATCTCCGTTTCATATTCTAAGTTATAGAGGTAAGATGCGCGAATGTCATGTAACTCGATGGCAGTGGCTCAGTGGTAGCGTCTTCGGACCTCCATTTGTGCGGACAGAACGAGTTCGATCCCCGTTCGAAAAACGATCTAGGACGTAAACACGATACGGTGGGTCGGTGTTCTTGCGATTGAGGGTAGAGTACGACTTTGCTCCTTAATCGGTGTTTCACTATGGCAATCCCCCCTCCATTGGAAGGGGGGAGGGACATACTGCGGGACTTCGGTCGCGATGTGCCTGTGATGCATATCGACCCTCCTCGTCACAGTCTAAAATAACTATCGAGGGTGCCATACACCGAATGGGTCATTGGAGGCAGGTTACTCACGTTAGACACAAGCACGGTCTTAAGTACTGATTTTTTTCTAATAAAACACCACAAAAATTAATCTTCTAACCCAAAAGATAAAAAACACAGGAATCGTGTTGAAGAAAGCAAAAATGGGCAAAGGATTTAAATAAATAGAGTCGAAACAGTGATGTTGATCGAAAGAAGAGGATGCAGTACATATGAAATGTACAACGGGAACCTTGTATTCTGTGGAATGGGGACTCTTGCAATTTGAACTCTGACTGAAAATTAAGTATCTAATTTCTTGGAACTTAACTTAGAACTTATAAGTGTTAGCTTTAGAAATATTATCATTTGGAAGTCATAAAAAGTTTAACCATTAATATAAGGTGTCTTGAAAGCTTATTAATATGTTCATTGTGAACTTACACAGTATATTTAAGGGATAGATAGTTTGTATTTGTTATTTCTCTACAATATAATAATGATGGTTAAATACGAAATTCCTACCGCTTTGTTTTCTAGAACAAATCGAGTAATGGCTTAAAGATACTTAGTTTATTCTACCAGATGAAAAATCTGGACCAATAACATTTCTCATCAGTTAAAACACTTCTCGAAACTACAGAAAAATGCCTTTCGCGCGGTCACTTCTGTATGTTTTCGTATGATTTCAGAATTTTATCATAAGAAGATAAAACTTAAAACTGCCTAACTCACTTCGCTGAAAATACCAACCCTACTTACTAAATACCAATCCTAAGGTGTAAATTTACTCAACTCAATAATCCAAGCTCATATGTTAATGTAGTTTTCTTGAGAAGAAAATAAAATATATTGCACCACATTCTCTTCTAAAAAACTTAGAAAACATTATTTCTGTCGAAAAAAATCTCGCATTTTAACAAGAATATTCATGTTATGATAATTAGTTTTTAATAATTTTTATATTTTAAAAGTTCTTCTTTGAATAGTAATTTTAAAACAAATTTCTATAAACACTGTGAGTGCGCTTTTATTAATCATTACGCTCTTTCGATGTGTAGATATTCTCACTCTACTGCGAAAGGAAAAGTACATCCACTCCATTTGGAAATGTATCTGCGACCTAGTAGTAGTATTGTGAATTAAATACCAAAGCCATCTGGCTCAGAGAAGGAAGCTCGACCTCCAGAGTTAACAGAGATATCAGTTCTATGTTAAATTATGAAGGTTCTAGACAGATTATTGTTCCCTTGAACTGGATAAGACTTGAATTAACGAAAAAGAAAATTAAGTGAAAACCTATGTAATGGCGTAGTTATTTAAAATAAAAAATATAATATTAGTTGCAGGGTAGCACTGTAGATACTTTTGGATTGCTGATATATTATGAGAAAGTGTGTGAATATTTACGATTTTCAATAAACTAAAAAGTTTCTTTGTTTATTGTTTAAGTCACTGAATTGTGATGATAGATACTGTGACAGTGTTATATATAAACTTTATTGTCAAAAGAGCAGTTGCAAACTGCGTATGACCACGTGAGGGGCAATAAACTAAGTTACTACAGTGATACCAAATAATTATATCAGTGATACCAAAGTTTGTAAAATTCGAGACAGATCAAAAGTAGAGACAGGAAGAGGAAAAGGAGATTTGAATTTGTATCCAAATAGAAAATTGGGAGTCATATGAAGATGGCAAAAGGGTGTGGACTAGACAGAAAAAGACGTAAAATAGGATAAGAGAAAGTAGTATAAAGAAAACCACGCAATAACTGCAATAAAACATGGATGTTTATAAAAAAAAGGAGTGTAATGTTACCAAAAAAACTTTACAATTTGCATAAGTGTTCTTGGGTACTCTAGCTGATACATCTTCTCTGTTTAACAATATTTGCGGTACTTTTCCTAGATGATCAAGGGTTCTTTAACATTTTGTACTTGTAACAGTTCATTAGCCTTCTTTGTTCAACTGATGCTGCAATCTTGGAGAGAACAGTGAGTCAGTGAACAAATTTTTCGAAAAACTACAAAAATATTTCTTAACGCGGGGAGGTACGGCTAGCATTTCATAATTACAATTGAGTAGAATCCAGCGAAATAAATCACCTATTTTCCATATTTCAGAAATATTAACAAGCAGGAAATGAAAACAATACAAGAACTTCGAGTCTGTTTTGAGGAGAGCTGGGTAAGGTAGGGCAGAAATACCCACTTTCCCTTTCTTTCACGCATGTAATGCTTAAAAATAGTTTAAATTAGACTAAGTCAATAGAGTGTCATTTTACCATGCACACAAAAAATTGTTCATTTATCTTTAACTCCGTATTTTCAAATTTTCGCAAATATGATTTTTGCTAATTATTATGCCATTAGAAGAGATCACTGCTTTTCATGCAAAAATAAGTTTTCCCAAAAACTTAATTTAAGGATAATAGACAAAAATTACTTCACAGTGTAACGACCTGGTATATTCAATTAATCGCATTCTGTAGTCTTAGTTTTAATACCAAAGTGAATAATGTGTACATGGATAATCAGGACTTGTTGAGCACTTCTTTGACAAAGGTTTCTGTTTAAGAAACAACCTCCTTCGTTAAAAAGTAAAAATACTTAGATTAGTACCAACGCTGCATCAGTACCACGACTGCAAGTCCACTATATCAAAACCTATATCTACAAGGAAGTGCTTCAACATATCTCTTAGTCGACTATTAACGATCTGAAGTGAAGGAAGAAAATGCGCAAAATGAATACAGGAAAGAGAAACAGTCTGATTCGAGACGCCTGCATACGTTAGCCTCAACGGACGCAGATATTTACGCCATCTAATAGAGATCTTCCACCTCTTCCCGGTAACCAGGTCTAACCAATAAATACGCGTACAAAAATACTTCAATATTTTAATTAAAATACACGTTTAGTTGGATTATCGCACTAAGTACCTCGTAAAAAACACGGTAAGGTACTTTATGAATAAATGAACGAGAGGAAATTTTAATAGTGTCCAGTTTTTTTGTCACACAAATTTCTTCAGTTAATGCATTTTCAAGTCTTAAAACAAATTTCTAAACATACTGCGAGTTCACTTTCATTAGTCATTACATTCTTTCGTTGTGTTGATATCCTCATTGTACCACGGAAGGATAAGTGCATATATTCCATTTTTCGAGTACCTATGTGGTAGAGATCCTACCTTATTGCTGAGTACCTACCTACAGAGTCCTCCTTATAGGTACTCAACCCTAGCAAAGGGTAACTTAAAAGGACCTTACCTTATTCCCTTATGCTAGGAATCTCAACAGCGTCATCTACCGCATTAATGCGCGACTCTCGAAAACACTCAGTTATTTTAGGGTCGATCTGNTCAGATATTTCAGGGTCGATCTGGATGACAACAAACTTTAGTGAAACTCAATTATTTTGTGATCCATAATGAAAACCCATTATGTATGCATATGAATATCTCTTAATAACCCGTTTAGTACGATAAAACATCATTACTTTTCAAATTTCTAATTTTTTTTCATCCCAAAATTATATATCAAAATCTAACTCAAAATTTGGTCGACAAGAATCGTTTTACCCTCTTCATTATTTTTTCACAAGATTTTGATAAAAATATAAAAATTTCAATTTATGTCGATTGCGGTCAAGAAATAATTTACATATTGGGTAACACATAATTGCCGTGAAACGTTTCCCCCATGTGTGTCATTGTTAGTTAAGTCATTATTCCTACTCGATATGAGAAAAATATTTTACTAGACCAGTCACGATACACAGTTCTGTGAAAACTGTTCATACACTGAAATATTATACCAATATGAAAGTTTTTGTTTTGTGTTTAAAAAATTTTAAGATTAGTTGTGTATGGTTAATTTAAAAATATATGTTTATACTTCATGATGTATTTTAATTCAACTCACGATACCGGATAACAGACCGATTGTAGTAAATAAATCATTATTTTTAAAATATCGCTTCATAGATTTCTCCCATATTGAGCTGTTTTTTGAAAATATACAATATTCTCTTCTAACAAAATAATATTCGACCATACCTGCGGAAGAGGCTGATGCACTTCTCTCAGATTGGCTGCTTTGACTGCGTGTGACAGGACCCTTAAGTTCGACGCTCGGTCTCGCCATTTCGCAGGTCTGGTTCCTGGTCGTCCTTTGTGCCGTTTTGTTCTACGCACAGGCACAAAATATATAAATGTGTGAACCTAACGACTTATAATTCTTAATTCCCTTCACAAACTCTTAAGTGAGTTTGTACTGAGCAAGAATCTGATAACAGTGATGCAAAAGGTCGTACTCTTGACATACAGGACAACTAGAATATTAGACGAATCTTGAATGGAGAAGTTAAATTATCGCGTCTTTCTCACCTGATTCGTCTCATAATACTGATGCTCAACCGCGGATCCGAAGAGACCATTGGGAGTAGTACACTAAATATAATTTTTTTAAATAATTATTATAATCACTAAAGAGGAAACGCACATATATTAACGAGAAATGTATAATAATAATAATAATAAAATTGACAAATCTAAATGACGAACTTCTGTAATTTATGTAGTTGTTACTTCCACTACCAATTAAAAAATATAACAAACAAATATTTAAAAATGTCAAGTACTTAAAATAGAAATACAACAAATTCAGAAAAAATACAAAAGAAAGAAGATGTAGAAATTCACCTCATAATTTCAACTAATCGTGACATTTCCGTAACATTAAAAGAGCATCTCACGAGATTGTTACCTGAAATTCAGAAATCAGTTTTCTCGCAAACAGACTAAATTTTATTTCTGGACAAGCATGAGTCCGCTCCAACTTCCTGTTTTAACAGACGTAATAAAATTGTACAACACTCATAATAATAATAATAATAATAATATTAATAATAATAATAATGCATCGTCACTTGCAGATAAAGTGAAAATTAACTTTCACTTTACCTAAAGATTGATTCCAGAAAACATCCATATTTATAATTATCAGATTTTTGCATTTTTATTTTTATTGTTAACTGCCCTTTAACAAGATTAACTAACGATTAGAAATACAAAATGATAAATAATGCACTTATAGTTCCTAATAACGATCTTTTTCGGTTAATTGTGAACTAACTGAGAGAAAAATTACTGAGTTCAAAATCAACCCTGTGAACAGATAGTTTGTCTTCCTCATGAAACAATTGATTGGCTGATGAAATTTAACTAGTACTACGAAATACTGAAAAATGCTATTCTATTAAAAAATAATATTCTAGTATATCTCGCTAATACCAACTTGTTTTGAATTCCAATTCCAACGTACATTGCACACTTTTTACATCGATTCCCGTTTTTGATCCCTCAAAACTAGTTTACATATTTTATTTTTCCATTAATTACTTTAAGTTTCTAAAGAGCAATTGCATTATTGTTTTCCTTTTCTATTTAACCTATATGTGTTTTGACTTTTCTTTTTTACGTGTTGCTTTCACCTTTATTACCCATTTGGCTTCAGCAACAGTAAAAAACAAATATCCCCAATAATATGCTGATTAACATTTTTGATTTTCGTGAATATAAGATGGGATTAACATACAAATTCTTCCAAAATAGGAAATGGGATAACAAAATGGAATCTGGTGAAACAACAATAAATAATAATAATAATAATAATAAATATAATAATAATAAAAGATATTCTTAGTTCTGGTATAGTCTTGGACTTGGAATCAAATAGCAGAAAAATATCGAAAGAAAAAAAAATGATATCGAGAATTGAACAATACCAACGATATTCAATTCACTNTATCGAAAGAAAAAAAAATGATATCGAGAATTGAACAATACCAACGATATTCAATTCAATCCACTTTTTGGAGGTGAAGTATATTCCTACCTCGATCGCTTGTGTCCCTCAGAATAATCGATAGTTCGATAATAACTTGTACATGTAAATTTACAAACATATTTGCGTTAAATTACACACATATTAACATTGTATTAGTATTATAACTCGCAGCTATCTTTTTATCTTATCTAGGAACTTTTGCTGAAATTTTTGAATCCGCCTCTGCCTTAGGGCCCGTGATCGGAATTGATGGGATGGTCCCTTGCTTGCTTCCGGAGAGTAAATTAGTTTATTGTCCACCACGTGGTCATACGCAGTTTGTACTGTTTTTTGACAATAAATTTATTATTACTAAAGTCATTCCATCCTTTCTCATATTCGTTGCCCTAGAAAATTTTAACAAGATTTGTTATTTGATGTATAACATTTATGTTTTGGAAGCTGATTTTTTAGTTTGAACTGTGTTATGGCTAATCATATATCGTGGTATTCGCTTAAATCATAGGTTTCGAACGATTTCTGAAATAATATTCGAAATGTATCCATTTAGAATATTTGGACCTTTCCATTCACAACGAAAAAAAGGTGACCGTAGTTTACTCGTAGTTGAGAGAATGTGACTTCGCTCTGCAACGTAAATAGAGTGCCTAAGTGGCGCTTAAATCGACCTCTGGGTTCGCCCATTTGTTGGATAAGAAGTAACAAGTTGCAAAGCATGAGAAATGTCCTGGAATCACAATCGTTTCAAAGTGGGGGTAAAAAACTCGCATATTTCCTATTTTCAGTTAAATGCGCTCGGTTGCAAGTTGTTCTAAGCATTTCCGTGACCAGAAGTTTCAACTTCCATTGTCCATGAGTTACAAGTAAGGGTGTCATGAGTCAAAGTGTCTCTTCTATGTCATCTGTCAGGCGCTCATTTCTCCTCCTCAACCCAGTCGAGCGAAGTCGACTATCGTCAACTCTTGGTCGAATGGAAAACGTGCAAAGTTCTTTCAATATAGCAGTAGTTTATTGTGGGCATGAATGGAAAGTCCAAATTGCAGACAACAAATCGACATACCTTCTTG
>NNCF01133217.1:173530-185116 GCA_002313205.1 Laupala kohalensis | reverse complement strand
GGCATAGCTCTGAGCTTCGCTGGTACGCGCAAACCCTCGCCACCCGCACGGACAGTGCTTCGTTAAGGTGGTGTTCCCTGGGAGGGGCTGTCTTGTCATTACACATTATTAATGCTTGTAGTCCTCCTACGATTTATATAGTTTTATATCTTATTGGCATCATCTTCCATATTTGAGATATCGTTCTTGCAGTGCACATAAGTCAATTTCATTGTCCAATATGTAAGTTAATGAATCTAAGTGTCCTTGGTATTCTCTTCGTAGGTTTTTTGTAATATTCTAATCACCATTGATGATATTTTGGCGTATTATGTCTCATACCTTTTTATATTCTGGACAAGTTACATCTCTTACATGATCAGATGCATTGAGTCCTTTTCTTCTGCAATTTGCGCATGTTTTTTATTTTTTATTAACACAATCTACGTAGTCATGTCCTTTTATTCCGCAATGTCCGCAAAAAATATTCTTCTCTGTGCAAAATTTAGCCTAATGCCCGTAGCGATGACATTTAAAACGTCTCAAGGGGTTTATATACTATTCTATTTTAAAAGAACCCTATTCACTATATACTCTTCTGTTTTTGTCCATTTTTATTTTATGTCATTTGTTACTTCTAGTACCCAGTGGCGCGTCTGCCACTCGTCGTTTCCTAGTTTCTTTATTATTTTTATTTGTTCTTTATCTTCTTCTGTTTAACAGTTTTGTATCATATTACCAGTTTCTCTCTTTTCAGATACTCCGTATAATATCACTAGTGGTTTCTTAGTATTTTGTTTCTCTTGTTTTACTTCTGCATGTTCACTTAGTAATTATTGTAGCTCATTACTCATTATTCCTTCTTCAATGATTTGAATAATGAAATGAAATTTTGATCTTTCCTAAAACATAAAGTGTGTGTGTGTATGTGGAGGGGGGGGGGTAAATGCCCCAAATGGTCCGCGCCTCCCTTGAATCGCCGACACTGTTCTCACCCTCCTTTGATTTTAATAATTCATCTCTGGATCCCCGGAGACGATGGATTTGACTTTAATTCAGGCCATTTAATTATTTTTACGTCCCGCCCTTTCTCACCCTCATCACCAAGGGTACCGTATTTCCATGTTATTTAAACATCATTGGCTTATTAATTATCCACCTCAGCAATTCTGAAAACTATTCGTTGGATGCAAATCGGTTCTTTTCAATTATATTTTCGTTTTATGCCATTTCTACTCCCTTTAAGGTGTCACGTTGGGGTGCTCGCTATAAAATATAGCATCGCCTTCGTCCCAACGATGGAAGGTATAGTCCTCAGAGTTAATAGTTAGAGTGACTCTCTTGGCAAGGAATTCTCTATTCAGACTTGGGCGTTCGGTTTATAAAATATAGACACATATTAAAAGGTTTAATAATTGAAATGAGCCCGAAGGGGGCTGGTAATTAAACAGTTATATTGATGCCCTCTTGGGCAAATAATTAAACATTTATGTTACATATCCCCAGCGGGGCGAGAACTTAACATATTGGATTAACATGCCTGATGGGACCGAAAGGACGTCAGGGTCCGTCAAAATGTTCCAAGTGCTTTTAATTAACCGTCAGGCAGATCGTCATCAGAACTGTTGTCGGTTGCGCTCCGGGAAGCCACGGTGTACAGAACGGGGAGGTCTCGCGTCCAGCCACGGCACGTCACAGCGTCTCCGAAGGTACAAGTTCTTTTGGATGGGTGGTCACCAGCTTAAGTAACCTCGAGGGGGTGATGCGGGGATTGGTGTGCATCTTCCCGGGTGCGCATCGAACCCTAGAACTCGCCCTCATAGGGGTGGGGACTACACGTGGATATTTAGAATATATTGAAAAACTCGCCATGGTAGGGGAAGGAATTGGAGAGGGAATAGTTACACACAGCACTACGGTAATTTGTGGAGAGGGATGGGCGTTGGCCCATGCATTCAGATGCATTTGGGGAAAGGGTAGGGGAGATCAAGGTGGTGGGGACGCCTAAGTGCATACATCGTGTGTGTGGTCTAATTTCTATGTGTCCAGAGAAATAACTCCCTGCTGCGTAGAAAGATTGATACAAAAGGGGGTTTATTTGCCGCGGCGAGCGAACGACCCACGGGCATGGTGGTAGAAGAGGTTTTCAAAGATGCAGAATTGAGGCATTAATTCATGAAGACTCTTGTCAAACGCAAGAAGAATTGGTAGGATCAACATTGGATAGACAGTTACGGCCGCAATACAACGAGAGACACAATAAAAGGATTTTGCATCCGGACAATACTCGACCCAATATCTCAAAGTCGGTCAAAACATACTTGGAAACGTTGAAATGGAAAATCCTACCCCACCTGCTGTATCCTCCAGACATTGCTCCCTCTATCACTTGTTTTGATCAATGGCACACTGCCTGGCTGACCAGCACTTTCGTTCTTATGAAGAAGTAAAAAATTGGATCGATACGTGGATCACTTCATGATATGAGTTTTTTTCAACATGAGATTCGTACGCTGCCCAAAAAATTGGAAAAAGTGGTGGCCAGCGATGGACTATATTTTGAATCTTCCACAATAATACAACATTTTAAATGTATAACCAGTTTTTACAACAAAGCCTCGAATGTTGAAAAAAAAACCGGCGGAAGCAAAGTTGTACACCTAATAATGGCATCAAAATTACTTCCGGTGCACATCAATATATCAAAAGCTTGCATGATGACATTTAACTTTTTTTTCAGACGCGCAGCGACTAGACTTAACTTCCAAATTTGGTATATGTTTTTCTCTGGGTGGGTATAAGTGCACTAAGCAGCGATTTTTTAAATTTAAATTTCCCTTTTATAGAACGTTTTGCATTTTATACGTAGTGTTTATCATAGAACGTATTTATTATGGAAAAAATTCTTTCGCATGATTTTGACGGAAATATCCATTTTGGTGGTCTCTGATTCCAAAGAATGGTTTCGTGAGTAACTTCGAACTGTTCGTCTGCGCACAGCGATTCTGCCTAAACGGATAAATAAATTTAACTCTCATTTCATGTTTAGGATAATATTTACTGGTTTATATATGTTTTTTAGATTCTTTTTTCTTTAACAGAAAGGGCACTTCACACAAAAGATATTTTTTGAATATTTTTCAAAAACAGCTCCAAGTTTTTTGCTTGAATTTTCAAACAAGTGAAGTGTGTATATATTTCAACGGCATATGTGGTATTTCGCTCGTCAATTTGGTATAGACGCAGTAAAAAATAACTTGTGTCTGCTGACACATTTGTTTACTGTTTCAAGACGCTTGAATACTTTCTAGCACTGTTGATGAATCTGAAAGAGGTAGAATATTCTTTTGCTAACTTGAAGTAAAAGATATGTTAAAATATATAGAAGGACCGAAAATACACCCAAGATACGAATATACATGGACTTCTGCATACTACGAAATTACATACTTAACACTTTTGTCTCTTAATTTACAGAACTTTATATATTTTCTCTCTTATCTCTTTTCATTTACAACTTTTCATTAATTTGAATAAAGTATTAAGATCACCATACACGAGTATATTTTCTGCCTACTTCGTGACAAGAAAACATTTCTGATATTGTCCTATGTTAAACCTGTTGATGGTAACTCTCTACTGAACTATTTTTCCTCTTAATATTATCAATCCATTAAGTTGATTGAATTCTTTCTAGATATGCTGAAATATAACATTCCTTAATTTTGTAAAAGTATTTTCCAGACAACAAATGTGTATTGTTGTACTTCAATGGACTTATTAACGACCGCTTCAATTGAGCATTTGTTACATTAAAATATGTTAGATAATTATGAAATAGATTAATTTAAAAATATTATTTTTGTCAATTTCACAACTATTAACGAACAGATAGAAGGAGATCAATAATATTTGAAGAACAACTCTATTCACTTGCACATACATAACTTTTGTGCAAATATTGCAGATACATAACTTTTTCAACTATATGAGTAAAAATACTCAGGGTTTTGAGAGCTCAATACTTAAAGATGTAGGCCGTCTGTAGGTTGTACAGAATGCTTCCTGGTCCTGACCTCACTCACAGTTCGGACAGCAGTTGCATCTTTTGCGTCTAACGTTCCCTTCCTACCCTACTAGGTTCACCCCACCAAATGCCTTCCCCCACCATTGCTCTTGACCCTGAGCCTTCCACAGCTGCATCCCCTTCTCTGAACGCATCTCACCTCTCGATTTCCTTGGAGACATTAAGATGACCTTTTAAACACTCTTCTTCGCCACATACAAGTAGGCTCACTTTCGTATTACACTTTTTAAGTAACCTTTTTCCGATACTATTGTCCGAATTAACATAAACTTTGTTGTCGTTTGAACGTTTTAACGACGAAACACCAGTAGATCTCCGGAAATTATATTCGAGTCTGGCAATAGAGAAACTAGGTCATGAAATGCTGGAGTTTATGTTTCCCTCGCCTGTCTCAGTGGAAAATCACTGTTGGCCTCAGCCCGTCACATACATTTCATGATACAGCTGCTCCTCTCGCTCTCACAAGGCCCCTTGCTTTGGGCGGAGAGTCTATCATTCCAAATTGCTCGAATTCATGTATTTCTTTCTAATAGAAAACAGAAATACCCATTTTCGATTTGTTGAAATGATTTTTTAAAGTGAGTGATATTGTACAATTTCATTACTTTTTATTTCATATTATAAAGGAAAAATTTTGCAAATATATTTTGCAAATTTGTACTTTTATGAAAAACATTTTTTTTCTGACGATATTAGCTGTAGTCCCTTGCAAACTTGAATCGTTATCATTAACACGTTATCATTCATATATTCTTAACTATAAATTTCAGGGATAATCCTTAATAATAGTTTTCATAAAAAATTTCCATGATTCTTTTTTTCCGGTGCATTTCCTTCGACACTCATTGCGTACTTGTCTACGTTTGCATTCCCCACCCAGGGAGGTCGGTGGTGGCTCCCTGCAGCAACAGATCACCCCTTTTCCGTCACCCCTCACCCACGCGCATCGCCTCTACCCTCATCCCCTCCTCACAATCGCGCAGTCGCTTCGCCGCCGGAGCAACCGTTGGCGCGCCAGTGCGACGCAGTGCCTGACTCGCCGCCGTCGGACTCATTGCTCAGCGACTCGCCGTCGCTTCCCGAGCATCGATCGCCCGCTCGCCTGAGCGCCTGCCCGCTCAGCTTTTGCCTTTGCGGCGCTGTAAGTACTTCGCTGGCGGGTGCACGTCGCGCCGCCTTTGCCGTCCAGCACCAGGGGAGAGGCTCGTTACCGGCAGCACGCGTATGCTTTGCGGGTGGCGTCGTCCAACACGCATTGCATCAGTCAATATCATGTAGTATATCACCATTACGTAATTCTGAAACAGTAGAAGACAAACCGAATCTAGTGTTTAGTATAATTTCAATGTAACTTAAACATGGTATAATATGGTTAAATACTTATAGTGAACAGATACAACCAAAATTAAATGGATCTTTTTTTTTTCATTTTTTAAAATCTCGAACCTCAGGAGAGTGAGAGCGGGTGTACGTTGGATTCTACTAAGTTGTAGGACCTTTTTGCGAGTCAGAACTTAATGTTTATGTGTAATGTCATATTTCATTTCATTCAGCTTATTAATCTACCATTTCCATTGCATACGATCATCCTATCAGGTTGGCAAATTCATGGAAGGGCCACTGTTATCTCAGTATGAAAAAAAACAAAAAAAACAAAAACGAAAACATAAAACAGGAACCGCATTACCTCCAAACACATTGAGCAAGTAATTTTTACCATTTGTTTGATATTCTGTATTAAATGCTCACTTTTTTCAGATCCATGACTCATTCATAGTTTAGATATGCTTGAGAATACTCTTTCTCTGATGCCAGTTAGCTTGGACCTTGAGATTTGATAAACATTTCTAATGCTAAATTTATTCTCGTAGTATAGGAACTCCTTAATGTTTGTAGTTGTTGCATCAACAAACTTCAATACATTTTCTATAGAATATTGCTAACAATTGTGTTCAAGCTCTGTTAGTGACTTACAAAAATTAAATTGCAAATCAATTTGAATCACATTTGGAATCTGTTGATGTGTTGTATGGTTGTAAGATTCGTATTTATTTGTGTACACTAATGTAATATAATTTGATTTGAAATTTCCCTGTTTCACCCTGGAATTTTCGTTGTTATGTTAATATTTAAACCTTCTTTACAATTTAGAATAGACAAGAATATTTACACACGTTTATGTATGTGTAATGTGCGTGTGTTAATGTCGCTTAGTTGTGACATTGAGTGAAAATTCGAAAGATCACATCCTACTCAAGTTCACACCTTTAAAGTCGGAGTTTTGAAAAATTATTTCTTGGCTGGTCTCTGTGATGCAGAAGCAACATACTCTCATCATTTCAAGTTCTCATCTTCAGTAGTTATCTATCTGCGTTGATGAAGGTGTCAAACAGTCAGGGCAACGCATAAAACGTTTTTACCTCTTTTCACACTTAAAAAAAAATTATCAAAATATCCTGAAATTATTTCTTAATCAAATTTTATGTACAAAAATCGAGAAGTTATCTTAATTAGTTTGCGTGATACAGTGACAATTCGAATGAAAAGCACAATCACTTTAATCCACCCGTTTAATGGACCTTTCGGAAAACTCATACTTGGTAATCTTCTAAAAGACTAAAGTACCTTTCTCTCAAACTTTAAAGTCCCAACTTTAATATTTTTTCTCTTCACTGATGAATGAGTGAGTCAATGAGTCATTGCCACTTAGTTTATTAGGTACCTAAAACATGCATTCACATACATCAATAACATTTGACAAACTTTTAGTTCTTTTTATTAATTGCATGTACCTACCATAATGTAAAGAAAATTGCTACCGTTGATCATCGACAGGTTCTAACCAACCGCATCTGTCATTTGTTTAAAAAATTGCAACAGTATGTAATATACATATTATTATATATTATTTAATTCTATTACAAATGACTGCATATTGAAATCGTCAATTTTTGGCTCGAATCACTGTCAGAGAAAAATAATGTTTCATATAAAAATAAATAATTAAGATTGGATTAATTCACTTCTGGCAAAGCAAGTATATTACATTGAAATACAGACTCCACTTAAACATATGAATATGTTCATGACAGTTAAAACATGTAGTTCCGATCATTATCACATACGGTTGACACAATTTAACAAGCATTCCGTGCATTGTATCATCTAAGTGGAATGATTTATAAATATCGCAATGATCGCAAATTATACAATATAAGTACATGAAAATTGGGATTTAATTACAGTATATTATATGCAAATATAATATATTTTCAACTACAAGACATTAATATACATTTATTAAATACATACTCGTGTCACGGATCATCAAGAGTGTTTGAGAAGTTCTCTATTCGTGGGTAATACTCTATAAGTTCTTGATCGCGGCCACATTTTCGTGACGTATAGCAAAATAGCAAACTGTTGCCATTTATGTTGCTACGGGGTCTATGGAATATCTGAACTTATCACGAGTATATTATTTCGCAAACAATAGTAATATAGCAAGTAAGTTTATTGTGCAACTCACTTTTTTCCAAAAATTGTACTGGTACAGGTAAACCAGATAATCAATTTTAAATATTCAATTGAAGTATTTTGTTTAGATAAGCTCGATAAGAACTTTTAAAAGGCAGATAACATAAAATTTCAAACAAAGAGGATTTCACAAAAAATATTGCATAAGTTCGCAAAATAGTCCATGAAATGATGAATTTAATAATTAATTTATCGTCATACACCTCCCCATTTCTAAATATATTTCTTTTCTCTTTCTTTTTATATTAAAAATTAAATAAACCGCATTTTATATTAAGAACTAAATGAACGTCATGAACAAAGCTCAAGTATTGAATAAAAGAAAAACACAGCAATTAATTTACTAGTTGTTATTTCTTTCTGTTGAAATGAAATCTAAGCCTCTTTCAACTATTTTTTCAAGTTTTTTTGATATATTTAATATTAATAAATATAATAGCATCCTAAATTTTCTAGCTTTTGATCCAACTTTTGTTTCTTGAGCAAACTTCTTTTGTGTGTATTGATATATCAGTTTATGTACATTGGTATCTCAGTTTGAAGAGTAGCTAAAATACTGGATGAGGAATAACATAATTCGCAAATAAACAAATATGTTCTATCCATAAAGGGAAGGTTAAAAAACAAACGAGTAGCATCATAAACGAATATCTTCATCCTCTCTAATTACCGAGGAGAGCCATAACAAACTTTCCCATCTAGTGGTACCCAGATCTACCTGAAGATGGTTCAAACCATTGTACCGGTTGAAAAATATATTAGTTACATTATTTGCAATGACTTACATGAGTTCGAGTCAACAATGACACTGATAAAGAAATTTTACTTCACCGAAAAGTAAACTTGAAAAAAATGGTGTACTAGTAGATAGAAAATTTAGACCAAAAATGAAGAGGGAGAAAATGAGAGTATAGAAAGCCGGTTTTGTGAAACACGATAGGTTTACTGAAGATGGTAGATGGTTTGTGAAAGGATGCAGAAAATGTGCTGGTACTCGAGATAAGCTCCGTCTTTGGAGGAATCAATGACGTCGTTAAAAATGATCTCATTTCGCATTTCGTTAAGGATGATCTTAAACGAGGTCAAAATTTTTCCCTTCTCCTTCTTCCTTCGTGTTGTTCAAGGAGTCTTAGAATACACAATAATATATTTATTTAATATTAAAAAAATGCATTCTTGATCTCCATAATTTTGTGTTTACAAAAAATAAAAACTAGATGTTCTTCACTCACATGTTTAATTCGGTAACTTTCCATGATACATATTATGGAAAGGATCTGTATTATTTAATGGTTCTAAATAATACAGATCCTAAAGAGTGGGGAATTTAAATATTTTTATAGTTAACTTTGTTTCCAAAATGAGAATGTTTTACAATCTTGTCGAAAATCTTCTTTCATAGAACTCTTGGATTTTTTAGAAACTACAAGTAGAATGGATTATACCGGTCAATTATTTAATTACATTGAAATAAATTTAACACAAATAATGTTGACTCCAATCCGCATTTATGCAAAAACAGTGTGTCATTTCAAAATTCGTGATTTTGTTGCATTTTTATTAAAATTTATCTGTAGATAAATCATAAAATTTTCTTCTTGTTTACTACACCTATTGAAACAAGATTTTATACTGAATGTATTTAGCAATATTACGACAATCTTGAATACTTATAATTCATTTTACTTGATTAATTTGGTGATACAATGATACGATGAGATTTGAATTCCCGTGAATTGAATATGTCTTACCATGTACAACAAAATAATATTTGTCCTTTACATTATTTCTTTCAATAACCAATCCTTGTATTTTTCAGTTTCTATATTGACAATAGAGAATATGATGGACAATATTACTATTTATAGTGAATATATTGAGCAAGCGCTATTTCGTACGGTTTCTAGAATAATTACTCTTCATATTGTTCGCTCTTAATATTGTGAGTCACCACTAAAATTTCTAATATTATTTTCTATTTCATGAATTATAAGTAAATAATTTTTAAGTCTACTTATATAGATGCACATTCTCAAATTTTGTTACAATTCATCAATTTGTGTATGAAATGGTCATATGTATGTACGTACGACACTGGAGAAAGTACACGACTGGATGCTTTGACTTAGACAATTACTATACTATTTTCCTGGGCTTATATATTAAATCTGTGATAAATCAATAGTTATGGACGTATATGAAACATGAATGACAAATTGAAAAATAAAGAAGTATACAAATTATTTAATAACTCCATAGTTAGTGTGAAGTGTTAAAGATTTACGTTTTAAAAAATCCACGAGTGAAGCAGGAACACGTATCCAAATGTACGATGTATAATGATGCGAATCCAGGATACTTGTTTGAAACGTTCTCTATCAAAGTGTATTTTTTAGTGTCAATAAAATATTTTTAGTTGAAGTTAAACCTACTTCGGTTTTTCTCAATGAAAATTCTAGATATTATTGGTGACAGCTTTCCATTTGCTCTCGTCTTCCGGGATTCTTTTCTGTTGCACTTCGAGGCATTCAGAATCTGCATTGTGTATCGCAGTCTTTCTGTTTTCTTTCTCCTATCAATTCTTCCACCACTATTTAACCAGTCTCGACTCACAGATCCTTTTCCCTTCCATTGTCTTTAATAATTCTCCATTCATCTACCGTCTGTTCATCTTTCTTCTGTTCCAAAGACGTCTAAGGAATTTTGCTGCTTGTCCTACAAATAATTCTTGCTTAGTCGTTTTACAACAAAATTGTTTCCAGAAACGTTCTTCCAAGAGTCTTCTTTACACCATACTGATGAAGGAAAATGGCTAAAGTCTATTACAATAAAAGTGAATTCAACGAAGTGTCTGCCATATTGATAGAAAAAATATTTCATGAATTGATCCAAAATTTTGAATGACTTTTCTTAAGGATTTTTGTAAGTGCGATTCGAAGTGTCGAAAATAAGTTGGAACTCAAAAGCGTGGGGAAAATGTGTTTATAGCTGTGACGAAACAATATTTCTTATTCAGCATATACTGGTGTCATTAATAATAAATTTCTTGTCAAAAAACAGCACAAACTGCGTATGACCACGTGGAGGACAATAAACGAATTTACTCTCCGGAAGCAAGCAAGGGACCATCCCATCAATTCCGATCAAGGGCCTTAAGGCAGAGGCGGATTCAAATGTTTTTTGCATAAGTTCCTAGATAAGATAAAAAATTAGCTGCGTGTTATAGTACTAATAGAGTATTAACATGTTTGTAATTTCACACAAAAAATTTATTTTACATGTACGAATTATCGAACTATAGATTATTCTGAGTATAGTGTTTATAAATCATAAGAATTGAAATAACACAATTCACGATTTCGTGTTTCAATAAACACGCCCCTAGACAAAGCCTAGAGAACCTGTATAAGAAATCCGCTATTACCCGAAGGAAAACCGGAGCAAAACCCGGGTCAGGATGGGGTTGCAGAATTAATGTACACAACCGTGCCAAAGTTGAGTACACATAAAACTAAATTAATATGAGCCATACGGCAACACAATCATGCAAGAAAATAGTTTTTGAAATTGTTATAAGTTATTTAAAAAGTGCTACAGCAATGGCGTGATAAAGTACAAGATGGATTTAACTTTTATTAAAATAAATAAATTCTTTTACAGTGTAGAAGCACTGGTGCAGGAGATAGTTTTTAACCGCGGATTTGAAGACATTCAATTTCATAATGTCTTTTATATTCTTGGACAGGGAATTATATAGAACGATTCCCGAATGATGCGGTCCTTTTTGGCAAAGAGTGGTTGACACTCTAGGCCGTTGAATATTACCACTATTGGGGGAATTGTGTTCGTGAACGAGACTGTTTCGTATAAAGCAAGGGTGGCACTTCAGTAATTCGGTCTTAACAAACACGACCGTTTCATAAATATAAATGCAGGGAAGTGTTAAGATATTTAATTCCTTGAATAAAGGTTTACAAGAGTTT